>CM033470.1:60000763-60430763 GCA_019447015.1 Hymenochirus boettgeri | reverse complement strand
TCAATTTAGAAAATCCTAGTCCTTATAGTAGGGACTGTAATAAAATGAAGGTTATAAATGATGAATATTCACACTGGCTGACAAAGGGTATGGTGCGGAAACAATTAGACAAAGTTAACATCAATAAAGCCCCAGGACCAGATGGAATACATGCTTGGATCTTAAGAGAGCTTAGTTCAGTTTTATCTAGACCACTCTTTCTTATCTTTTCAGATTCACTTTTGTCTGGTGATGTGCCACTGGATTGGAAAAAAGCCAATGTAATACCAATATTCAAAAAAGGTAGTCGTTCCCAACCTGGTAACTATAGACCTGTAAGCTTAACATCAGTAGTAGGGAAGTTGATGGAAACTTTGTTATGGGATCATATCCTTGACTTTGTCTCCAGTACTGATCATATTAGTAGTAGTCAACATGGATTTATGAGAAATAGATTGTGGCAGTCAAATTTCCTTCTGGCAGTGGATGTGGTATACTTGGATTTTGCTAAAGCTTTTGATACTGTGCCACATAGACAAGAAATGTATAAACTGAGGACTGTTGGCCTAGAAAAAAACATTTGTACATGGATAGAGAATTGGTTATTGGATCGCAAACAGAGATTGGTGGTCAATGGGGCTACATCTATGTGGGCTAAAGTTCTAAGTGGAGTGCCTCAGGGTTCCATACTGGGGCCACTTCTTTTTAATCTGTTTATAAATGACTTAGAAGGGGGCATTGAGAGCAAGGTCTCTGTGTTTGCTGATGACACTAAACTATGCAGCGCTTTGGAAACTTCAAATGATGTGCAATTGCTGCAAGCAGACCTAAATAGATTATCAAAATGGGCAGCAGTATGGCAGATGAGATTCAATGTTGATACATGTAAGGTGATGCATTTAGGGGTTAACCATCCTTGTGCCTCCTACACCATAAATAACTCTGTGTTAAGTGAATCTCGACTGGAAAAAGATTTGGGGGTTCTGGTAGATGACAGACTTGTCAATGGCTATAGCAAACAATGCCAGGCAGCAATGGCTAGAGCTAGCAAGATATTGTCTAGTAGGGATGGCAGGTTCGCGGATCCGAACCCGGATCCGCCACGGATTTATCCCGTTCGCGAACGGCAGATTTTTCCGGATTTTCCGTCTTCCGAACTTCCGAACCACGGATTTCTCGTATTTTCGAAAATTTTCGAAATTACGAGATTTTTCGTATTTTCGAAATTTTCGAAAATACGAGAAATCATTTTAATGGGTCCGCTCGCGGATTTTCGAATTTTTTAGAAAATTTGCGTATCCTCGAGCGGACCGGATTTTGCGAAGTTCGGACATCTCTATTGTCTAGTATAAAGTGGGGAATAGATTCAAGAGAAAAAAACATTATACTCCCTCTTTACAAGCCACTGGTAAGACCTCTTTTGGAATATGCGGTGCAGTTTTGGAATTGCATATATAAAAGGGACATCTTGGAAATGGAAGCAGTTCAGAGAAGGGCAACTAAAATAATAAAGGGAATGGAGAGGGTTGATTATGCAGGCAGATTAGACAAGTTAGGGCTGTTTACATTAGAGAAACGACGTTTATGCGGGGATATGATCACTTTATACAAATATATTAATGGCCCATACAATAAACTCTCTGGTGCATTGTTTACTAATTGGTCATATCAGAGGACACATGGACATCCTTTAAGATTAGAAGAAAAGAAGTTTCATCTTCAGGTTAGGAAAGGTTTCTTTACAGTGAGAACGGTGAAACTGCGGAACTCTCTTCCAGCAGATGTGGTAATGGCAAGTTCATTGAATAGCTTTAAAAGTGGCCTAGATAAGTTTCTAAAACTAAAAAATATTGAGAATTACTGGTATTATAGTATCCAATTGCCATTTGGAGTTAGGAAGTAATTTTTCCCCCTTCTTTAGCTGGTTTTTTTTTGCCTTGCCTTCCTCTGGACCAACTGTTAGGTCGGGTTAAAAAGGAGGGTGAAAAGGTTGGACTTGATGGACGCATGTCTTTATTCAACTTCAATTACTATGTTACTATGTTACATGGCCATGTGTACACCATTATTTATGAATCAAGGGTATTCCTAAATAGCACTCATTATAAAATAAAATAAATATTTATTATATATACAGTATTTCTATTAGTACTGTAAATATGACAATCTCAAGGTTTGGTGGTAAAGAGGTTTGTGGTGGTAATGAAGTAAGTATAGATTTTAGTGCTTAGGGTAGACATGCCCTTTACAGAGCAGTATTCTTATTTAAGGATTAGTATTTTTATGTAAGGATTGGTATTTTTTATTTAAGGATTAGTATTCTTGTTTAAGGATTGATATTTTTATTTAAGGATTGATATTTTTATTTGAGGATTGGAATTTGTATTAAAGAACCGCTATTTGTGTGCTATCCAGAGTGTCAGCTTCTATGTATAAGTAAACACAAACTTGCAGATTAAAAACTGGTTCCTGTGTAAAATTATTTATCATTCAGAAATGATTAAGAAAACTTATCGGAAATTTCTTTTGGAATCCCTGACAAACAAAGTTACATTTCAAACTATTAAAATCAGATAAAACATTGGGTGGCTTAAAGACATCCCATCATGTTATTTTATACAGTACTACAGACCAATTTGTCAATTACCCTGATGTACCCTGATGTTGTGGGTCATTCTCAGGTCACAATTTATCAAATTGTGTGTGGCCTTTGAAATTACATCAAAACTTAACTACAGTGCAGCCATTTTTTAGTTAGTGAATGTTTTCTTCAAGATAATGAGCCATGTTAATATTTAACTGTGTGTCTCCATCTTGACCATGTAAAGCACTACTTACCCTAGCAGTAAAAGTTCTTCCCCCAACTCTGTCGCGGGCTTCTAGAACAACCACACTAAGTCCAGATTCAACTAGAAGTTTGGCTGCTGAAAGACCTAAAACAAAAATATAGCAAAATTTGTACAATTCTGTAAATATATTAGCTGGTACCGTTAATTGTATTTACTCCATTCCATTCTCTTCAAAATCTAAAATTTCAGATTTAATAGAACACCCCCCCAAAATCTAAACTTGCAAGGTCTAAGCCAATCTGCGAGGCTTGTAAGTATACTTACCAGCCCTTGTTCTGGACCGTCAGTGACACTGCATCTCAACCAATCAGCCTTGCAGAACAGTTTAAACCTTGCAAGGTCTAGGTTTTGGGGGTGTTCTTTTATATCTGAATGGGGGAGGACATACCCTTTAAATTTTTTGGGTGATCATTTGAGGTTTTGCATGTCCTTTTCATAATCATTTTAATATTTCATAAAAGTCTGTTGTGGTACCACTTTGAACAGTATTTATAAAGGATCACTATCAGTAATAACCTTTATTGGGGTAGAAATTTATATTGCTAGTAGAAAATTTTTGGTCAACAAATGTCAATGCCTCAATATTGAAATAATGGACATTTTTTCGAATGCTGTGAACCTTTTTCCAGAAGTTGAAAACAAACACAGCAGTCCAAAACATACCACTCTTTATCCCAACTACGATAAAGGGTATCTATTGGTTTTTACACCTAGCGACCCTTTATAAATACTGTCCAATGTTCCCAGATAAAGCTGCTGAGCGGTGATATGTCAGAAATAACTATTGTTTATTGTGAACCATTTTCCTACTTACTTTACAAGCTCAGATATACCTCTAAGCTTACTGTGCATTCTATTCCATCTACTGTAATTACTTTTTGCTAGAAGCCAGCAGCTAGGGACAAAAACTGTGAAAGTAATTTTCACTGCAACCTACACTGCCAATACCTAAAAATACCCCTAAAAATGGCACAACCCAGCCTTCTTACCCTACCAAATAATAAAACTAATCACTAATCCCCCACCACCATAAAATGCATAATTTCACATAGAATAAGTAAAATATTGTTGCATTGTAATGCTCTTCCAACATTTACATAAACAAAATAAAGAGCTTGTTTCTAATTTTGACACAGTAAATTCCCACAATACTGTAGCTAAGGATAATTTCAGATTCCTTCAGGCCAAAATGTCAAAATGGGGTGTATAGGATAACAACAACAAATATCTATTTCATTTCATTATTATCTGGCAGAGATAATGTACAGGGGCCCAATCGCCAAAATCTGAGAAGAAAACTGTAGACAGGAAATCAGTTAAAAGAACCTAGGGCCATATTTATTGCAAATGGTTAGTATTTGACAATGCTGTCTATATTTTGTGTGGCTGTAACATATCAACCATTGTCCAAAATACAGATACCTTATAACAATATTTTGCTTTTGCTACCACACAGTATTGGCCTCTCTGCAATATTCCTGTTCATGGTTGTTAATTTGTAACTACAGACATAAAGTAACAGTATGACAGTAAAGTACCGATAATGACCACGACTTTAACGTCCAAATACTATCGAACGGTCGATATTGAAACGGATTAATTCAAAACTCTGTACTTTTCAGCAAAAAATCTAAAATTCCTATCGAAAAGTGTAAAATTCCTATTGGAATTTCAAAAATGCTATTGAATATGTCAAAAATTCCCTTTTGGAACTTTAATTGGTTCTGCGGAACTGCTGCTGGTCCAAAAATCTAAAAATGCTAATTTGTTTTGAAATACAGTGGAATAAGTTTAGGGTTATTCACAGTGCTAAAGTGGTGCTTGCTAGGGGATATGATGTCTGTGTACACATGTATAATTTGGCCTTTCCCATAAGCTCTGGAGAGGGGCTTTAAATTTCTACAGTTTAAGGAAAATGTAACTTTTAGCTATGAAAGTTCTTTAATCTGTAAAAATACGTAAGAAAATGTGTTTTCATGTTAAGTTTGTTACTTAATTTTAAGTCAGGGCTGGTGCCTTTTTAAAGGGTCACTATACTCACCGAAATAACTTTACATTTTCTGAAACTTCAACTTGCGACAAGTAAAATGATGGTACTCATATGTTTATCTGTGCTTGCTTTTTCATTAAATTATTAATGTTTAGTGAGTACTCCTAATTCCCCCTACCCTCCCTTACTCACTGCCTTCTTTTAGTGTCTGCGACACTTATGTGTTCTGCACAGCCTCACCATGGACACTGCTCTGCTTACACATCCCCCTCCCTCCCCCCTGCTGTCTTTTCTCTGCTGATTCTCTTAAATGTTGCAGAAAGTGTGCTGGCGGGCAGGCAAAGAGGTCAGGCATGGGTCACATATTATAATTTCTGCTTCTGGAGTGACAGATCTTTCCCTGTAAATGCTGGGATTAAAATGATGATTTCTCAGAATCTACAGCCCAGATTTAAAATCCGAAAAAAGTTTTTGAGAAGTGGAATATTGCTGTATCTAAAGGTATTAGATATTTTTGAAATGCGATTTTTTTAGAGTAAAGATACCCTTTAAACCGAGAAAAAAACTTGGATAAATAAAAGTAATGATCATTGTTAACTATGCTTATGTACTGTATTTAGGTAAGAAAAATAATGACTGCAAGTACAATAGTCAGGAAACAAGAGACTCTGTTGCCTTTAGCAAATACCCTCTTTAGACTTTGATAAACATATAATTCTTTGTATGATAGATTCTTGTGTCAGGTTTCACCCATTGTTACCAGTGTTATCTACATCTAATTAAAATCATGATGGACTCACAGTTCTAAAATAGATATGTTTGGTTAAAATTTAAAGGGTATCTCCACTGAGGAAAAAGCATTTTTTTTTTTTTTTGGTTTATTTTAAAGAACACCATCCCCCAACCCTCCCCCTACCTTTTTTCCCCCAGAATTCCTTTTCGTTTGATTGCAGCAGCATGGGAAAGTTGTGCAGGTTCCTGGGGGTGTGTCTTCCCCTGTGCTGAGAGTGGTGTCACTGAATGTGCATCATCATGGTAGCAGACACACCCACTTGGCTACAGTAAGAAATCCTTTCCTCCCTGACTCTCTAAGTTCATTTTTACAGCTAATCATGCAGAGAGAGACAGGGGAGGAAAAGTTAAAACCCTCTTCCCACACTACTGTAACAAAGGCAGGGGGACTTGCGTTGTTTTTAATAATAATTTTTTGTGTCTAACTCTGATCAATGATTGATTTCATGGGGGATGCTGAGAATATGAGGCAATCTGGTATGGGAGGGAGTGGGAGAGAGAAAAAGTACCTGATTACTCCTCCATTAATTAGTGAGGTCAGCAAGCTGCTGTGATGGTCATGTGATTATTCCTCCATTAAGCAGTGAACTCAGTAGCTTGAAAAGTGTGTGTGTGTGCGTGTGTGTGATCGGCCAGTCAGATCAAGATCACACAGACAGCAGTCCCGACGGATCCTCTCAAGTTCTGCGCATGCACTAAAGGAAAACATGCGTCGGACATTTCCCAGACAGGCAGTCACTGAAAGTGGGCGGACCTGCACCATTCACAGCATTCTGGGGAAAACTCATTGGATTTCTTCTAAACTACTGCTCAAAGACACAGGATACTGCAGGTACATATCCACCATCCACATATCTATCCTTACAACCCAGGTGACTTATCAGTGGAGATACCCTTTAACATAAATAAAGTTAGTTGGAGAAGAATTGGTAACTGAATTTGACTTGGGTACTTGACCCACTTGTGGGCCAAACTAGAGGAGTGGAGTGGAGGAATGAATGAATAATACCACTGAAACAATATTTACAAAGCACCACATATTCTTCAAAGTTAATATTTTAAACTTTCAGGAAAATCGTCAATATAATCAGACACAATATTTTTTTGCTTCTAGGTATGTAAAATGGTGATAAAACAAAATCAATATTTAATTTTCCTGGCAGAATTATGTTACAATTTGGCAGGAGGCCGCTAGTATATGTTTAATATTGAAACTTCGATTCCAACCCAGCTTGAAAGGTCTCTGGGTGTTTATTATGATTACCTCTCTAAAGTAAATATCAACCTTATCTTCCATAAGAATTTTAATACCAGTTCTCTGTAGCAATTTCCTGCTCAATAGAATTTTCACAGCCAAACAGCCAAAGTAATGACCATACATATTTATAATGTAAATTGCTAGAAATGAGTCTATATTTTGGAATGAAAGAAAAAAGAACAACATTCATAACACAAAAACACCATACAGATGGTCCATTAAGAATCACTACTGGATAAATCACCCTAGTAGGTGGTACTGTGGGTAGTTGGCTAACGCCCTTTATAAATATTGGATCTTTGACCAGTGGTCTACCAATTTTTTTAATGCTTTTGATTAAGTACTGGTAGTATACATTCTCCCACTATTAACTGGATTTGGTGGCCACTAGGCTGGTGTTCTGCTTGCAAGGCTGGGCTATCACCTCGTCTTCAACACAACAGTCCATAGCAGCACCGCTCACCAACAAAGCTTCAAAAAAGTAGACAGGTCATTAAAAGTAAAAACATCATCTTTATAATAACAGTTAAAATATTACCAGTGCTAGGAAAGACAATTACAGAAAAACCCCAAAAAACCAAGCCCTTGGGTAATCTGTATGACTGAAACACGTCAGACCACCATATAAACCATGTTTTTGGAATTTTTCTTTCCAGCGCTGGTAAGATTTAAAATGTTGTAATAAAGACTTCCTGCAGATAAAGTAAAGGAGGAAGTCATAGGCAGAATGAAAAGGTCAAACAAGGCACAAGCGGAGATGGAGAATGTGACAGCCATTAGTGCTCCCAAATAAAGAATGGGCTATAGGGGAGTAGGAATATACTTCAGTATTCATGTCCTTTAAATAAATAAAATACTGGTGGATATTATAAAGGCAATTGTATATATAATGTGTTACGTACTCACGTCTGCAGACCTCTTTGTATATACGATTGACTTTGAATGCTGTTTGTGGTTAGCAGCCCGAGGACACAGCAGCACCACAGAATAAGACATAGGAATGCAAGTATGAACCTAAATCTTTGGACTGGATTTTGTAAAGGAATGAACTTTGTGTCCATCAGGCTTGCTGACCTCTACTGGGAATTCTTTAACTCAACGTACACTTAGTTAAGTCTGTCCAACCAATAATATTGGGAAAGGAAATTCCTAGTCGGTTAGAAATCACACATTATTAGTATGACATAGATATGGCTGTGCCACCTAATCTGCAGTAAACTCTGTTTCCTAAATTAAAAGAAGCCATAAAGCATCCTTGCAATACCTATAAAAAACATTTTCTATGCATCTGGCCTAACATTTCAGAATTAGTATACTACAAATTATTCAATTCAATTCAAGGAAGCCTTATTTGATTTTTAAATTGCATTTCCTTGTTTTTCCTTTATTGACACCTGGGGGCGAACTACACTTTTATATCAGACTAATGGACAAGAAAAGCGTCTGATGCCAAGGGCGACTACTGGCTTAGCTGTAATTGAATAAAGCTTTAAGACAAGACTGCTACCTTTGTCGTTCGGAATCACTAAAGACTATTACATTAATTAAGAAAAATGACCATTACAGAATCCAACGCTGCAAAGAAAACAGTGATCAGGTGTTAATTGTCATTATACTGAGAACTGAATTGTTTTCTGTTGTAGTTGTTACTAAAACAAGATTAGTGTATTTGCATAAGGGAAATGTTAATACAATAGCTCAGGCAATATCAGCAGCACACAGTGGATAGGGTGACATAAGAAAGCAAGGGACCTCAACCTGGGATAAAAAGGTTTACATCAGAGATGCAACCCATTTTGCTTTTGGGGAACATCAACCAGTGGAATGCTGGGAGTTTTAATTAATCAACAACAGCTGCAAGCTGGACATCTGTAAGGAAATCTCCCAATTGCTGCACTAATTAACAATGACTGAATAAAAATGTCTTTTCATGATTTCATGTTCTTTTTATTTCATCAGTAGTTTCCTAGGGCAATGAATTCTGTGAAAGCCCAGATTTATACTTTTCTGTATAATAATCAATTGTTTCCTTCTGTATAGGTTCATCTTCACCAATAGAAATTGTTCACTAAAAGCGTTGCAATGAGAGTGGGGTCAAACTCGGGAAACAAACTCTTGGTCTTCTACAGTCGTCCCCCCAGCCCCAACCGCATCATTAGATTTTCCAGAAAGAGCCCTGATACTTACCATACCTCTTTCCCCTGCCGGACAATCCCGGCCCTCTGCTTGCACTGAACTGCAAGCAGGGGGCGGGACTGGCAGCTGCGTCCCTGATTGGCTTAAAGGCAGCCAATCACGGACGCGGCTGCTGGCAGTTCAGAACGCCGGGGGAAAGAGCTAAGGTAAGTAACTATCAGGGGAGTCTCTGTAAAATGTAATTTAATTGGGGAAGGCAACCTACTACTGGGGAAAGGGTTTTAATGGTAGGGGGAGGGCTTGCAAAATGGGAGAGGGTGGGAGAGGGAGGGGGGGGGCTGCAGTGCGCAGGACAAAAATCTCCTGGGGGAGAGACAGGAGGCAGTCCCATATGGACTCTGCTATCCTACTTTTGGCCAGTTTTTCAGACTTTGGGGGGGAATCCAGGAGAACCATTTGGAGCTGGGATGTGAGGTAAGGATTTTAATACACTACAGAGTGGGGCCAGTAGTGGGGGGGGGGATTTTAGTATTGGGGTGGACATGACCTTTAATACCTGTTTGACTCCTGCTGCCTGCCCGGATTCTTGTTCTCTAGATGAACAAACACTTGGATATTTTCTTCAGACATTCACATGTAGTTCTTACAAGAGAACTAAACGTATTATTTTTTAAACCTAAAGTGAAAGGTTTTCTCCACAGAACACCAATGCATTGTAAAATTCTGCTCTAGTAAGACGCTTTTACATACATGTAAGAAATAGAATATGCAACTAAAATGGCTTCCATGTTGTTGCCAGTCCTACTCACAACCTTGTGAGTATGTGCAAGATTCTACATGGACACATTTTTATATGGAAGCTCTATTGGGGTTGTGGCATAAAGCTCTGCTTTTAGCAAGACAGAGTACATGAAGTTGCAGGTTCAATTCCCTTTTCATTTTTACTGTAAATCCATGCTAGCTAAGAAATAAACTGCAAAAATTACTTTTTTATTTTAAATGGAAAACCAAGGAGTCTATCATTCTTAGGCACTGGAGCATGTAAATATGTTTACAAAAATAATCAAAACTATAATGCCTGTTCTGTTTTAGGGAGAGGGAAAATCTCTGTGATGTTATATGATTGGCTGTCAGCTATTAAGAAGCAAGTCTGGAAACTCTTTATTCTGCATGCAGTTTTTACTCCGAATTCGCATTGTCCTCTGATTTGTTTTCTGCTATCGTGTGTACATCGTGTCAATTAAACTGAAAAGTATTTGGGACAGGGATACAGGACTGGTAATTCCTAACTCCCAATATTGTTTCTGTGAGGAGCACCAGCCCATAGAAAACCGATTCTGCCAGTCTTCTCCTGGCTTCAGCACTATTTTTAATACAGGAAAAGTCGAGGACTAACCTGGTAAATGAAAACCTTTGATGATGCAGCTCCTCAATGAAACAATATTGGGAGGTAGGAATAATCAATCTGACCTCCCAACCCAGGTACTTTCCATTTTTAAACAGTTTTTTTTATAGATATCCCATAAAACCCTTAAAAACTCGTGACCTGTCAGTTATCTGCCTGCAATCCCAAATTCTATTTTTACCATATTATTAGATGCATTTGCAACCAGATATTTAATGATAAGTACCAAAGTATCTGCCTTGGGGTTGGGGGCAGGTGACTGACAAGTGACTAGTTTTTTTTGTTTTAAGGGTGGAGATTCCTTTTAAAATAGTACAAGCCAGCCAAGCTTTCTTATTTTCAGTGAGAGACGTGCTTCTCCAATAGCAGCAAACTGCAAAATGGCAACCACATTGAAGGGAACAAAGGGGTAATACTGGGAGTCTTGAACAAAGATTTTTTTAAATCACTTTTGATCGAATAGCTTTTAGATAAAAAAAAGTGTATTTCCATGATTAATATATGTATTATGTTTAACTGGAACTTCATAGAGAAAAAACAAGATTGCCATCCAATCAAATTAAATTAAATATTAATCGAATTTACAGTAAATCGAAAAATGTTTCATGCCCAGCAGTGTACCTGTAAGTCCCGGTAAAGTACCTGTATATATATATATAACAGCATGATGATATTCCGTGACTTGTGCCCCTGGTTGCTTTTCATGTATGCTTTTCATGCCGTCTAGTAAAAAGGATATACTAGGTGTATCTACATTAGTAATGCCCTGTTTGGATCCCTTGTAAGAACTTGCACTGTCTGCATGTCTACATCGCTCCGGATACCTGTCTTTGATTTTGGTAATGCTGTATTGCTTGTTGATAGTTCTAGAAATTAGAACTATCATCAACAAGCAGATCTAAAAATCCAAAAATCCCAAAATGGAATTTAAATTTGGGACTTCGGATGTTGTCAAATTTCATCGAATGTTCAAGCTATTTTTGAAAATTTTGCGCTCTGAAGTCCTGAAATATGAATGATCCATCCGGGTTTTGTACAGAACATTCAAATTTTCGGATCCCATCTCTAATCATAGGTTGTATGTGTCAAATAAATGTGCTTAGATTGTAATCTTTTCGGCCAGATGTGAATGTTTACATGTAACTGTAAAGCACCACGGAAGATATTGGTGATATATAAATCCATTTTATATAATTATTATAATAATAATAATGCCTCAGTGCATGTCCGGATGGGGTTTTTCAATCACCCATTTGTCTGCTTTAGACATTGGTCGCGGCTGTCTGAAAAAAGCATCCCATATTTCGGACCAATCATCCGATACGCTAAAGTGTTTGTTGTCCCCCACAAAATATTGGATGGTGTGTACCCAGATGTATGGCATAGTGCTAGATTGTCCATTGTGACAGGGATTGGTAATATTGCTTTATGTGAAAATTGCGCACAATCAGGGAGATTCAATAAAAGTTCTTATTGTTTAAAATGGTGCAAATTTTGCCCCAACCAATCAGATTTTATTTAACATTTGGGGCAAAATTAGCACCATTAAACAATAAGAACTTTTATTAAATAACCCTGAATGTTGATTCAAGTCTAGAAATGAATTGACTCCCATTGACTTCCACAAGGATTCATCACCACATATTTCTATGATGTAATTTAAATGGTAGGTTTCTGTTTTAAATCACCTTTATATGATTAGTTCAAACATGAAAGGAGCTTATATCTCTTGTCAGAAGCCAGAGGCTTAATGCAAGCTTAGATCATCTTAGAAAGCCATTGATGCTTGAGGTTTTCTTAAGTTTCTATGGCAACTTTAAACCATGATCTATCCACTTGAAGGCATGATGACAGGAGCCTCTTTGCTTTGCAGTTGCATCTTACTTTGTGTTTCAGATGCAGCACAATTAAATATGGTTTGAATTCCATATTTGCATCTGTTAACGTCAGAATATCAAAATACTGATTGATCTTGAAATTCAGAACAAGATACTTGCCTTTTTATTTACAGTACATTTGCAGCCCATGTATTATAACAGTAATTACACAACTTTCCAGCTTATAATACATAATAGAATGTACGGTCCCACATTTTTTATAAACAAGGTTCTGTTTTTGTTTCCTTTTTGTTGTAGCATTTTCTGTGGCCAATTTTACTGAAGGAAATAACAATATATAATAACTCCATGATTAGTCTATCTCTATAAATTTGTATAACTGCTGGTTAAAGCTTTAGAGACCCAGTACTATAGAAAAAGTCTTGGCATTTTAAGAGGTCATTCCAGACTAAGGAAATTACCCAGTATCCTGGGGAGGAAATCTATGCCATCTCTTTGTAAACAGGAAATAAATAAAAGTACTTCTGTTTAAAGGGAAACTTGTATCTATTACGCTGGCCATATACTTATTAAAGGACAATTGAAGATGGTGTCTTCCTGTTGGCCATGTCACAGACTGCAGTCAGAAGACAGAGGTGGAGTCGGCCGGAGGGGGAAAATTCAAAGGGTCACTATACTCACTGAAACAACATTACATTTTCTGAAACTACAATTTGAGAAAGTAAAACTGTGGTACTCACATGTTTATCTGTGCTTGCTGTGTCATTAAATGATTAATGTTTTAGTGAGTGCTTCTAATTCCCCCCACCCTCCCTTACTCACTGCCTCCTTGTAGTGTCTGCGACACTTATAAGTTCTGCACATCCTCACCATGGACACTGCTCTGCTTACACATCATTCATACATTCATGTTTAAAAACGCTGGTCGCCGAAGAGTTTGTGATTGTAGAGAGGGAAGGAGGGCGGGTCAGGGGTCTGATCTCCAATCTCGTGGGGGGGGGGGGGGCATTTACGACCCTGGATAGGCACACTCATGCACCTGTTAGTTTTCTCTGGTTCTGCTCTGTTCAAACACCATTCTAAGGAGCCAACCTTCACTGCAGGACAAAAGAGGAACCAGAATGCTACTCGGATGAACAGGTGATGTAAGAAAATGAATCCCTATAATTTATTCAGACATAAAGCAATCCAATGTTTCGGGGGGCATATCCATCCTTCCTCACTGAAAGATTGCTATGTGGCAATAATGGTGGCAATAATGGTGGTGAAAACTTTCATAAATATGTCCTCCATTTTAAAAATAATAATCCTTCACTAGCTTCCCTACCCTCTGTGCTTTATTGTTACTAACATATGTGAATGATATAATCTTTGCCGTGCTGACCTCTTAGGCTACGTTCACACTAGAAATGGACCACAATGGACAGTCTATGTTTTTTGTCCGTTTTGGTCCATTTTTAGTGCTCAGTTTTCCCTATATTTTTAATCAAAGCGCATCTGTTTCCCGACAGAAATGCATTCAGCAGTACATTTTTTTAAATGGTCAATCCGATCCTTTAAAAAAAAACGGACCACAATGCTTGTTTCTGTCTGGAAATGGACAGAAACTTTTGTAGTGTAAACGAACCCTTAACAAGAAGCAATAGTAAGATTTGTATGATCCAAAAGGACAGATTTATCAGCTTGATAAATTCTAATGTCAGCACAACCCTGGCAGAATTTATTATGGGAGCCATAAAAGCAAAGTACTTTTAAGAAGTGCATTTAAATGTGTTTTCTCTTTCCTGTGAAATATTTATAAGATCGCTCACAGCTCATTGTCCAATAGTTAAAAGTTATTATGAGAGTGCCCAAATGGTCCGATAGAGCTGTCAATACCCATCCCCATTTGCAGTAAACCAGGGGAGCTGGCACAGACTAGGGGAATTGGCACTATCAAACCTACAGTGAAGTTGAGTTTTGTCACTTCTCAATGTCTCTTGAGTAGGGGATGCATCAGGCTTGTACTATTGGTGGGCAGAACAGACCCAAATTTCAATGCAGAAATGCGTTCAATGCACCTGGTTAAAATAAGTAAATCATTTCTTAGTAACTGTAATTCCATTTTATTCTTTTCAAACCTCCCACTTACCACTACCCCCTACCACCACCATGACTAATAGGGAAGTTCTGCCTATAACTTATAAGATTGCCGTATAACTCACTATTTTTGAGGACCCCTAATTCTTTCTAGTTTCTTTCAGAAGTTTAGTACAATACCAAGTTAAATACTGAAATACACATATTACAGACAGTCCCTGGGTTATGAACCAGATAGGTTACGTAAGTTTGTTCTTAAGTTATATTTGTATGATAAGTTGAATTTGTATGGAACAGCTGCATAAACATATTCAAGGACATGTCCACCCCCCAAACTAAAATTGAGCCCACTATTGGCCACACTGTGTAGTTTTAAACAATCCTTACCTTACATTTCTGCTCCTTATGGTTCTCCTGTAGTGCATGTCTAAAATCCCAGAAAGGAAACAGTAGGAGGTGTCTTCCAGTGTAAAAGGTTTCCGCCTCCTCTTTTTCCTTTGAGAGGATAGTGGCATATGCAGGGGAGCCCTTTCTCCTACTCCCTCCCACCCTCCTGATCCATCCCACCCTCCTGATCCCTCACTGGCTGCTCTTTACCTAGCGTGAAACCTTTTAAATGTTAGAGGGCATTGCTTCCCACCTCCAACCATTGCTTCCCACCTCCAACCATAACATGTCGCTGCGTCCTCTATTGTCGTCAGCCGTGGCTGTGATTGGCTGCCACTCAGCCAATCATAGGTGTGGCTGCCGGTCTGGCACCCTTCTTGTAGTTCCGTCAAGCAGCAAGCCGGATCAGAATGCCCCTGGAGCGAGGGGCTGTAAATAGAGTTCTGATTCTTTTTTTAACTATGGGGTTGGAAGGGATGCCCTCTAACATATTAAAATTATTTTGTTGGGTGGAGATGCCCTTTAAATGAAACTTAGACAGATGTTGGCTGTATACTCAGATTCCCATGTCCATGCTGTACAGTATTTGCCCTTATGCCCCTCTATTTGTTCCGTTTGTAAGCAGAAGTTGTATATTAGTCATATGTTTGTAACCAGGGGACTGCCTGGATCTTATTTAAGTTAAAGCCCAGATATTATTTGTTGGATTCTGTGACTTACTTGACGACTGTGTGAAGCAAACAAAACTGATATTAAAGGTAAATACCCACCAGATGTTTGGTGTCCTGTTTGCTGATTTAAATTGATTTCTAGTCTAACATTTAGCTCAAAACCATTTCACAAGCTGAATGATAATGAGCACAAAATGAATAGATGGCAGTATTTTGAAATAATCGAAAAGTTGGGGTATAGGATGCGACTAGTGTTGGATCAGATGGTAAATTAATACACAGAATAAAGGTGAACTAAAGTCTCCAGACAACACTGTCCCAATAACAGTTTTTTCAAAAATACAACACAATGTGTCCCACTTCTCTCTTAGCTGTGGCTGCTGGGCGATTTATGGATTTAACCTGTGGGTACTAATGGTCAACTTCCATAAGTTCCCCTTCCATAAGTTCCATCCATGCAATACACTTCACATGCTCTGTAGTGCTAAACAGATCAAAACAAGGAAGCTGAAGCCTTCCCTTCCTAGAAGCTGACAGACAGACACATTACAGCATAAAAACCAGCCTCTGTTAGGCACAGATCATGCTACAGCATATTCTGTATTGTTGGAGGGCTGGGAAGCTGTCGACAATGCATGATTATTGGAAAATATACTGCAGGGTAACAAGAAGCTTTCAAAGTCTTATCAGCGACTTCCATATTGGTGTGGAGACATCTGTATAGAAAACACTTTCAGGGAGATGTAAAAGTGCTTATCGTTAAAAATGGTGCTAATTTTGCCTTAACTAACCAGATGTTAGCTTTTGAATGGTAAATAACATCTGATTGGTTGGGGCATTTTTAAGAATAAGAGCTACATGGACTGTAAGTTGTACTGGCAATAACATGGAAGCCTTCTGAGTTACAGAATCTATTACTTCTACATGTAAATCTATTAATTCTACATGTACTAAATTTAACTAAAGTTAAGAAGGATCTTACAATGTATAGGTGTTCTGTGAAGAAAAGCTTTTACATTAGAATTTAAAAAATATATGTATAAAAATAAATATCTGTTTGTATTCAATTAGATCAACTGGACTTGAAATGTAGTTCTTGAACTACATTTCAAGTCCAGTTGATCTAATTGAATACAAACAGATATACCATGACCTGGATGAATGAGAACCTTCACAAGCATATAAAAATAAATGTTTGTGGCAAGCTAAGGGTTCTGGGAAGAACTGATAAACAGCAGCTCTAAAGATGGAGGTTTGATGTCTCTGTATTTAGATCAAAGGTGCACTTACTTATGAGAGTTACTAGACTGAGGTGACAATCCCTTTTATATCTTTGATGATTTTATGCATTTAGATAAGAAAGGAAACCGAGACATGTAATTCCCATAATATCCAGTGAAAACGTGTAGGGTATTTTTGTTTCAGGGGAACTATCATAGGGAATTTAATAAGAGGTGCCTTTTATTTCTGGCCTTAAAGGGGAACTGTGGTCTCCAAATAAGGCCAGTTTCCTACCTTTAAAACAAGCCATTAACCAGCTCTCTATGTGCTCCACAGCCCAAGATATACAGAAATGACTGACCAGAAAGTTAATGGGTGGGAGGCTGACTTGTGACATTCCTGAGGCTTCTCCTGCACAGTGCCGCCGGTGAGCAGAGCCTCAAACTCCCTCAGTGTGTGAGGGAGACAGGAAGTCCCTCCTCCTCTCTGCTGTGTGAAGTCCTGACAGAGAAGGTAAGGGAATCTACAGCCCTTCTCTTTCACTGTGTGAAAACAGCCTTTTCAGGCAGAGTTCTCACTCTGCCTGAAAAGGCTGATTCCACTGAGTTTTCTGTAGGGGGGGGTCTGAGTAACCCATGGCACCCGCTAGTGGGATGGGCTTAGACACCCGTGAGTGGGCAGGGCTTAGGAACCCACGAGTGGATGGGGCTAAGGCGCCCGTGAGTGGGCGGGGCTTGTGCACTCACGAGTGGGCAGGGCTTATGCACCAGTGAGTGGGCGGGGCCACAGCACCCACGAGTGGGCAGGGCTACATGGGGCTGTAAGATAATGGCCCATGGGGGGCCTGCAACTGGAGGGACCATGGGGTCCATGAGTGGGAGGGACCCCATGATCCCTCCAGGGGGGCTGCAAAGGGGGAGGAGGAGACATAGGACAGATTGACTGACAGTTTCAGAGTAGAAAGCAGGAAGTGCAGGGGACCTGGTGATGCTACTGCAATATCACAAAAAAAATTTAAATATCTTCAAAACTATGCAAAAAAACAATGAAAATAAAGTGCAAACATTCTCAGGGGAGCAATTCCTATCAATTTACCTCAATTTACCTAAAGTCATTTTTGGACCACAGTTCCCCTTTAATAAGAGGTGCAACTCGTTCATTTTTGGCCTGTAAGTTAAGAAAAATGCTTGTTGAAATTCAGAAAGGGGAAGTAGCCTTTAATATAAAGCATTGGATGGATGACCTCTTCCCTCATTTTAAAAAGCCAAAGGGCTGGAGGAAAGTGAGAAAGCCTGCTACATTGATCCAGTGTGCAAGTATGAGAAATGCAAAAGTTTGCTAATGGTAATTGAAGTAAAAAAGTTTAGAATTTAGGACCTTCCAGACTAGGGTTACCTTGACGTGGTTGGAAGGCTTTTCATTCATGTGATCACAGTAATGTATACTAAAACCCCTTTGTTTATAATGTATGCCAGTGTGCAGATAATATAATATTGTATGGGGCCTACGAATGTGCATTGATTACCCTAAATATATATATCCTATATAATAAAATGCAAGTGTGCGTCCCTGTGTCTCTGTGTGTGTGGCTGCAATCTACCTGATTGGCTGCTTCTTTTCCCTTCAGAGCAGAACAGCCATTCGGATCACAAGTTTGCATTAAGGGGCGGGACCACAGACTACAGACTGCTGGCTGCTCTGGGTGGGTTGATTTCCTAAGTGAACTCTTCACAGTGTGAAAATTCCTGTCCATGCTGCATTACTGGGTCTGACACCAATAAACTGTACACACACCAGGTATGTTCTAAGATCTCTGGGTGGGGGACAGTGAGGCAGGGGGTAGCTGGTGGGGTGTGTGTTTGTCCTGGACCCCAATGATATTAATCATGTGTCTGTGGGGGGTTGTGAGGGAGAGGGTTGCACTAGACATCAATGTCTGGGTGAGGATGGGGGGAGTCAGAACTGCTCACTGACATGACACCATGCTAAATTAACCTCCTATTAACCAAAGGTGTCAGGGCTGGCTGTAAAGCAGAGTGACAGAGGGGGGGAGGGTCTGGGACAGAGGGGGTGGGACAGAGGGGGTGGGACCTAGGTCTGGGGCAGAGGAGGAGCCCTGGGTATGGCGCAGAGGGGGACCCTAGGTCTATATGTATAGCCACCTTAAATCCTATACTGTATCCTGATTAACATGCAAGGTTCATATTTATTAGTATTTACCACAACAAGTTTAACTAACCTATGGGGTTAGGACTTGGGAGCACAGGATACTGATTAAATATACATGTTAGGGAGAGGTGTGGATAGAGGAGCTAAAAGCTCCACACAGAGTATAAAATGAAATAGAGCCTTCTTATAACAGAAGGTACCTCTTACAATCATGTTATTATAATAGCATTGCCTTAATAATCTAACATATAAACACACATTTCTCACTTAAAGAAATGGGTGGGGACATGCAAAGTATCTTATTTATTGCCTGTGGCAAAGGCATGTGTCTAGATATAATACAGCCTAATGGTATTGAGCAGGCGTGTTTAACTTGTGACCTTTTACGTGTTTGAAAACCACAATTCCCAGCATTCTGTTTGCAGTAAGTTTTTTCTTAATATCCTGTAGCTAAGGCATCTGTCTAGATCTAATACAGCCTAAGCTTGTGACCTTTCACATGTTTGAAAACTACAAATCCCAGCATTCTCTGTTTTGCAGTTAGTGTCTTCTTAATGAACTTTTCACATGTTTAAAACTACAACTCCCAGCATTCTCTAACTGCACAGAATTCTGGAAAACTTAGTTTTCATACATCCTGGAATAAAGACATTTTCCTGACTTACAGACATTAAAAGCCCACGGACATGCTTTAGTGCTTCTTACCCAAGGGTTTGAACATGCAACTGATTCATCTGCCCTTCCCTTACATCCATAGCTATTAGACTATTGGATTAGGGAAGCATTATATGGGTCGATTGGTTGGCGCCACATTAATGCCCACTTTGCGGCGGCAGCGCAAGTACCAGAAGAGGCACTCGTGCGGCCGTTTCAAATTAATTTACCAGAGGTTGCATGCCTCTTTACACGTAAGTATTAAACACCAACTAATAGCTGGCGATAAATACTTGTGTGCGGGTGAGATTCACCCAAAATCGCATAGCCTCTGGTAAATCCCGTACGGGAGATTTGCCCAGAGAGCTTGTGCCTCTGGGTGAATCTCCCTGTTAGAGTCATAAACTTTACCATATTTGCACTCACTTCCAAATACCACCTACCTGGCAGTTATAATCTATAAAGTCTAAAGGTTCGTGCACACACGCGACGGCCGTTTCGGATTATATTCAAGCCGTGTATCGACAGAACGGGCATTTTAGCTGATAAAGTGCCCATACATGGTACGATTATCGGCCGTTCGTACACATCGTGTGTCACGGGTTAGCACCCGCGATCGCATGTGTGTACGAAGCTTAAGGCTGGGTAAACACCAGTAACGAACTAATAGTGCCACGGATTAGTTGGCTGGAAATATGTGATGGTGTGGGGCGACCAGCCACGACCGAGTTCGGTCGTCCGTATCAGACAAATGGGTCAGTTAGTAAATCACGGCCAATCATGCAGTTCCTATGGGACCACATGATCAGTCTGTCACATGCGCTGCTGGCTGCAGCCACTGTTACTGTGACCAACAGTCATCTGTCCTGGCAGGGCTCTCACACAAAGCAGTTGCTCAGTTGGGACACGTATTATATGTATCCAGACAAAATGGTATTAACCTGCAGATCTGAACACAGATCCAGGCAATCCTGCCACAATGTGCAATTCAATCTGAACAGCTCCATTGGACATCCTGAGACCCTATACAGGATCCAGAATAACATGCTAGGTTCATACTTATTGGTAATTACCACAGCAAGGGCCCTATTTATAAAAGATCAGTATCGTTATCGTAAAATACCGATCGTTATCGTAAAATAACGACCGGGTTTTTACCGATAACGACCGTTATTTACCGATAACGACCGTTATTTACCGATATCGTTAAATACCAGTCGTTATCGGTAAATACCGGTCGTTATTTACCGATAACGACCGTTATTTACCGATATCGGTAAATAACGGTTGTTAGCGGTAAATAACGGTCGTTATCTGTAAAAACCTGGTCGTTATTTTACGATAACGATCGGTATTTTACGATAACGATACCGATCTTTTATAAATAGGGCCCCAAGTTCCAGATTTACAGTCACTATGGGGTTAGGAAACACAGGATTCTGATTAGCTTGACAAATTATGGAGATGTTTGGATAAAGGAGCCAAAAGCTCCCCACAGGGTATAAAATGAAATAGAGCCTTCTTATAACTGAAGGTACCTGACAGCCTCATGTTTAAAGGGCAAGTCCACCCCTAAAATGAAAACTTACATACAGGTAAATCACCCCCCAAAACCCTAAACGGTAATAGTTTGAAATGTGAAATATATAAGTCTAACCTGAAATCCTGCACAATGTCCTGTTTCCCGTTTCTGCTTCCAGGTTCTTCCAGTTAGCAACTGTCAGTGATGGATTTGACAGTTGACATCACAGCCAATGACTGATTGTTAATCCCCTATCTGCCTCTTCTGAGCATGCCCAGGCTCAGTACCTGCTCAGTACAGGTTTCTAAATTGCTCAGTTTCCATGAGGCATCCAGAAGCATAGCAGGCATACAGTAATGAATTCATAGGACAAAGTATGATATATAAACATTTTAAAGAGGCCCTTCTATCTAAAAGATGTTCTTATGAGGGTGGAGTTGTCCTTTAATATATTGGGGTAAAAACTGCCCATTTCTCTAAGAATGCTGGGTAGTTTCATAAACATGCAAAGTCATTTAATCATAAACAGACACTTCCTGTCTAGCAAACAGAAACTGGATTGTCTTATTACTTTCTATGGTGAGAGGAGGGGGAGTAAATGTGAGAGTCTGAAGAATGTTCTAATTGGCTAAGACTGTCACATGTTTTACAAACAGCACATAACTGGGTGTAATACAGGAACTTCCTTACACTTCCTGTCTTGTCATGGACAGTGCCTAAGAGAATTTTCTGATTTTCTAACAGTGGAAGATCAGAACCTCTAATTGGATGTTAGTAAAATTCCACTTCCTTTTAGTGTCTACATGGAGACCCTGTAGAAATCCTGGAGGTGTGTCTTAACCAATCATTTTGAGTTTTCTATTCAAACTTAGGGGTGTCCAGTAAAGTAAGTTTAGTTTATTAATTGTATATAAATTGTTTTGTAATTCAGTAGTAGGTAGTAGTACTATACTTTGTAAGGTGTCATTTCTTATGGTGATTTTAATTAAATAGTGCTAATTACACACATACATATGGACCTTTCCTATGTGTAATAATGCTATATACCCCCACCTAGTTAGTTGCTCCTAAAAACTCAATGCAATCTCCATAAAAATATAAATTTATTTATATAATAATAAGGGATATATATACATTTTTATATTATGTGGTGATGTTTGCTTTTTAGCTTCTTTTTGCAGGGTGCTACAAGGAACACAGAGGCCCCAATCTGTATTTTAACTCTAGAAAACAAAACTTGTTCTCAAGACCCCTTCTATTAAACGTTAAAAAACTTTATAGAAGTTTAATAGAAGGTGTGCTCGGAAACAAGTTTTGTATTATATATATATATAGATATATAATATATTATATATATATATACATATATATGTTACATGTGCCACATGCTCAGCCTCAGAGGGGGAACTGGTTTTAACTTTATGAAGCAACAATCAGGTTTATGTTTGAGAAATGACAGAATTAAATCAGAATTAAATCTCCCATGTATCAGTGGTATCCAGTTAGATCAACTGGACTTTAGTTCTTAAAGACGTTTCTCTAGTTATCCTACTGGATCTTCAATTCAAAATTCTTTCTCAACTCCTGAACTGACAAAGCCAGTTGGGCAACAAGTGAATTGTCTTTAAGAACTTTCTAATCTTTCTATCTGATCTAACTGAATACCACTGATATACCAAGACCTGGATAAATAAGAACCTTTACAATCCCATGAACAGAGGAACTTCTAGGGTTGAGTCAAACTTTGTAAAAATGCGCTTGCAATCTGTATTAGGCGGCGCCCATAGTGTGCCACCGTGGTTAGGTGGGCGTGGCATCTGATTATGGGCGTGGCTTCTGGTTAAGAGTGTGGCTTCTGGTTGAAGCCATGGCTAAACACTTGGTAAATTTAAGCTTTACAAGGGGGCAGGGGCACAGGTAGGCGATAGAGATAGATAGATAGAGATAGATGATAGAAAGATAGATGATAGAGAGAGAGAGATTATCCCATTGATAGATAGATAAATAGATAGATAGAATATCCCATTGATAGATAACTTTCGGGAAAGCGTTTTCCAGGAGGTGATTTTTTTCTCCATTAGCAAAGATCAATACTAAGGTAATCAGAACTGGCCTAATATTGATCTGTGCCTTTAAATTTGTTCTAAGTCTTTCACTAGCAAAGACTTTATCCTCATACACATGTGATTGCACGGACTGATGTGCAATCATGGGGGCCAACCCGCAACGCACAATGTGTATGCACGGCCATTTTGTCACTTTGATGGCCATTCGGCCGGGGCTCATTGTTGACCCACCTGCCCTCTTTGCCCGACAAAGTGCCCATACATGGCCTGGTTATTGGGAGAAGTGGGCGTGCATACACATTGTGGGTTGTGGGTCTGCTCCTGCAATCGCACGTGTGTATGAAGCTTTAGAATAAAATCTCTATTTGAGGATGGAACTCTTTGATTCATTCACAAATACTATAGTAAGCTGTTAGTGTGACAGCTTACTATATAGCAGGTTGTGAACTGTGGCATGTTTTTTACAGCACAACCAGGACCCCCAAACTTACCTTACTCTCAAGTGTTCCTGAAAGAATATACTTACCTTCCTTCCAGTTTTTCAAGATCCCCAGTCTTTACACTGTGTTTGCCTCCTGTATGGTTTTGCAAGCTCTTTACAATCTCTCACAGCCGTAAACATGCATCAGTTGTAAGATAGCCGCAGCATCCCTGTCATGCCTGGGAGCAAGGTAAGTATTGTGAAAGTAGGGTTTTGGGGGATCCTGGTTGTGCTGTAAGAAGTGTGTCAGGGTGTGAGCATAAAGATCTCTGCCTTTCTTTCTTCAGGGGAAATATAAAGAAAAGGTCTGTGTTTATAAATAAGCTCTGAGTATTTTTCTTGAATTAAAAGTATAGTGGGAAATGTACCCTCAATGTTCATTTTAAGCAGAAGTCACATGTATTGTAGGGGATACATCATTTATTATAATATATATCTATAACCCCCACCACTAACTGAAGATTTCAAAAGATCTTTATGCCCCTCAGATTCCCCCAGACATTCTTTTCCCTTATTATTTACCCCCCCCCCGCCCATTCCCACCACCACCACCACCACCACCACAGCAAGATTTCTACTCCAAACAAATCTTTTGGTGATCAGTGTAAATTCATAAACCAGGCACAGGAGTTCCCTTGACCCCCTTGCTTCAAAGCAAAGTGGGTGGGGGCTCAAGCTCTGCAACAGGAGTCTGCACAGCATGGATCTGCTGCATAGGTGGGAAGAGCACTATGATGCCTTTATAATTGTAGTAGCGTTTACTACAGTAAGTACTGGGTTCAGGTGATAACTGTATTATTTACAGTTAGGGCCTTAATGGATTATATATAATCATCTAAAACCTTCACACAAACTAAATAATCTATTTTATAAAACTGTAAATGCAAAGTCTGCAGCTTTCATCTGTTTGTGTATCTGCAACATTTCCTTTCTTTTTATACCGATAAACAGTTAAGAAATTTCATCTGT
Organism: Hymenochirus boettgeri; assembly: GCA_019447015.1. Lineage (NCBI taxonomy): Eukaryota > Metazoa > Chordata > Amphibia > Anura > Pipidae > Hymenochirus > Hymenochirus boettgeri. Next base: position 60,406,297 of record CM033470.1, on the reverse strand, counting down.
GTTTGCAGCCGGCCCTGGTAGTGAACATTGCTTTTTATGGACATTGGTCTCTGTTCCTTTTTTTTCTTTGCCGCAACCTCTGGGCTCTGGGCTAGTCTTAGTGCATAATATAATTATTTGTATAGTTCTTGCTGTGGTACAGTTTCTACATCTTTACTTAAAGGCAATTTTACATGGAAACACAATCATTTTAGTCTTGCAGTGTTCATAGATAACCACCCTTAAGGGAGAGCTATAGGCTTTACTTTCACTAATTACCTGTCCACTATACGCTGTTAAAAGCAATTTACCTTCAAATCATTTTCAAATTGGTGCTGGCTGGCTATCATTCTTTAGCTTGTACACATGTACGTTTTCACAACCCCTGAGTGTGAGTGTGCCGATTATCTTACATGTGTATGCATTAGGTTGGGTGCTGCTCGTCAATCCGCCACGGTGGATCAACAATCGACTCCCGACCAAACGCATACACACATGCCACTATTGGCTGAGACAGCCATTTGTTATGCAGGTGTCTTGCGCTCGAGGATGTTCATCAGGCATCCAGCCGGACATGTGCACGGACCCTAAATCCTACCATGTAGGCTGTGTGAGGGTGGAGCCAAGAGAAATGGGAAGTAGTAATAAGTTTTCTACCACCCACCAAAATAAAGATTCTCAGAGTCGGGTAACACTGTGACTTCAAAGACAACATACAAAGTTATTCAATTTCTGTCAAAAACCCAATGAAAATCTATCAATGATAAACCTAGTTAGTTACACCTTCCCATTACACCTTCCCATTATTGTATACTATTGTACTAAAATACATGCAAAACAGCCACTCAATGACTGATCCAACCAAAAGATTAGACCAGGTGGGCCATCAGGCAGAAATACAATCCTGTGTTTAAAGGTAAAGTTCAGTGGAAAATATAATTTTTAAAATTCTTAGTTTATACTGTATTATGCATACCTAGTTATTCTACATAGTCTCTTCCATGTAATCAGTTAAATCTATACCCCTTGCTATTCCTCACATTAGTGACTGACATTTCAGGTTCTGTAAGGGCCCTTCTTCCCAGAATGCACACTAATGAGGAATGTTCCTAACAGTAATTTCTACTGATTGGCTGTTGGATGGGTCAAACATGCTCAGATCTCTACTGAGCAACTGAATCAACCCAGGCGCTGGGTCAAGGGCAAGACCATAACGGTCTCTACTAATTAATGTAAAGGGGAAGTTCAGTGCAAATACATATACTTTTAGAAAAATAAGCAGTATTTTTTCATCCCAATGACCTTAATCTGCCCATTCAGCATTGTGTCTGTGTATAAATAAATGCAACCGAAATACTGACTTCCTGTTTACAGGACCCCTAGTAGAGATCGTTATGGTCTTGCCCTTGACCCAGTCCCTGGGTTGATTCAGTTGCTCAGTAGAGATCTGATCATGTTTGACCCATCCAACAGCCAATCAGTAGAACTTACTGTTAGGAACATTCCAAGGAAGTGGTGCATCCTGGGAAGAAGAAGGACCGTTAGAACCTGAAATGTCAGCTCACTAATGTCAACAGCAGGGAACAGCAAAGGGTATGAAATCAACTGATTTTTTAAAATGGGAGAGAATATGTAGAATATTTAACTAATATTGATAATTTCCACTGAACTGTCCCTTTAAGGTCATTAGGATGGAAAAATACTGCTCTTTTTTCTTACAAGTATATGTATTTACACTAAAGTTGCCCTTTAAGACAGCAATTCACTGTGCTGGGCTGCTACCTTTTCTTACCGTTGACATTTTCAAGTTTATTTCCAGTTTTAAGGACACCCTCCCCCCAACTTAAAATCTATATCTTGGCTATGGACCCCCCAATCCTTCAAATGCAAGATCAACTGTTTAAAAACTGATCGCAGACCTCTGGGGATAGGTGTGTGTCAGGGGTCCAGGCTCCAAGCTTGTGAACAATGTTGTTGTTTGTATTTGCAGATTTCATGAAGGAACCACTTAGGGAAATAAAATCAGCACTGTCTGTGCTTAAAGGGTATGTCCACCGTTAATTAACATTTTTATTATATAATAGTAAATGTGCCCCCAGCCCCAACCACTACAATAATTTTCTTATAAAGTCCCTAGATAGTTACTTACCATGCCTCGCTCCTTCGCCGCACTCCCCGGCCCTCTGCTTGCACGGAAATGCACACAGGGGGCGGGACCGGCAGACACGAGGCATGGTAAGTAACTATCTGGGGACTTTCTAAGAAAATTATTATAGCGGTTGGGGCTGGGGGCACATTTACTATTATATAATTAAAGGGATTTTTCGCTAGGGGGAGGGAGACCAGAGCGGGTGGGAGAGGGAGGGAGGGAGAAAGGCTGCAGTGCGCATGGCAAAATTCTCCCAGAGGGGAGACAGGAGGCAGAGTCCTATATGGACTCTGCTATCCTCCTGGTGGGCAGTTTTTTGGACTGGGGGGGGGGGTTACTGGAGAACCACTTGGAGCTGGCATGTAAGGTAAGGATTTTATTGCAGTACACATTGGGGCCAGTAGTGGGGGGGATTATTGGTTTGGGGTTGGACATACCCTTTAAAGCCAAGTAAATATTATAGACTGTAGATAAATATATGGCAGACATATATAATACTGTAGTTTTTACTGGACAAAATGAACAAAGTGTACAGTGAGTTTCTAAGGATAATAAGTAGAATTGGAAATTCTGTACAGGTAAATATGTCACAGCCTACAATCAGGAAAGGCTTTTCTTGTGTAAGCAGATTGCTCTGTGTATACAGAATTGTACTTCTATTGTGTAAGTATATGAGGTAATAATTCACAGATCTCTTAACAACCCTGACACACCCACTTGCCCTTGGAGCAGATGCTTATATAGTAGCTGCCATGAACATGATACGCACATACACACTAGTGAGGCCACGTCAATTTGGCTACACTAGTGTCCTCTCTTAAAAAACGTGATCGGATCACACTTAAATGCGCATTATTGTGGCCTAGGCCTTAGACATTTAAAAGGCATCTAAAAATGTTTATTTTAAATTGACCATTACTGGAAACTATAATTCTTCCCAATCACCACTGTATTATTTCTTGTTGATTTTTTCTTTAGATATCCCATGTAAAGCATCTTGTATTTCAGGTGTCAGTCAAGTGCCTTATAATAAACTCTTCTGCTGTAAGCAATTTTGCAATGGTGATAGAGTTTTGACAGTTGGTATATGGGAGATTTCCTCTCCCAGTGCTGCCTCATAGTGATTACTGAGCATGCTTGCCCTCATAAAAAAAGTCTGGTCAGATGCACATAAGATAATTGTAGACAGGGAATGCTGGGAGTTACATCTGGAGGCACACTGTTTGAGAATACCTGGTATAGGGGCTTCTCTCCAGAAGATGGAGTGAAAACAATTTCTGCACATTTAACTAAATCCAGATTACACTGCTCCATCAATAATTTTTTATTATTTTCCAATAGTTTATTTTTGTTAAATTATCCTGCAAATTTCATATTAGATGGGGGATAGAATTCAGGAATCCACTGGGTTAGTTATATAGACAGACAGACAGATATGTAAATATATATTTTTCCAATATATAGTAGCAGCAGTCCACTTTTCCACAAACGAATTGTAGTGCGTGTCTGTTGGCACCTAATAAATAGTCACCGTATCCAGCCGCACTAAAAAGAAAATTTGATGCTTTATTCAAATATCAGGCTCCACCAGTAACGTCTAGGGATTTAAATCTCTTACTTAAACTAGATTAGGTAGCCATATTGGAAACACCATATACTTTTATCATCATGGTGCCATTCAAACTCCTCCCATTCAATTAGTAACAATACATATTGCCACTTAGAATACATTCCTCTGTACAATTAACAAATAGAAAAGCACATCATTATAATGAAAAACTATACACTGGACTTACAGACCACTTAATGATATAAATACACACAAGAAGGGAGATCCATAAATTGGGATCCCTCATGCCTTCTGGTTTAAATAGAGAATATAATGTGTATTTATATGTGGTCTGTAAGAGAGAGAAACTTATAGAGATAGATGATAGATAGATGATAGATAGATAGATAGATAGATAGATAGATAGATAGATAGATAGATAGATAGATGGATAGATACATAGATAATTAGATAGATAGACAGACAGACAGACAGACAGTTGATAGATTGATAGGTTGATAGATAAATAAATGGATAGATAGATAGATAAATGATAGACGATAGATAGATAGATAGATAGATAGATAGATAGATAGATAGATAGATGATAGATCCATAGATAGATAGATAGATAGACAGACTGACAGACAGACAGACAGACAGATAGATGATAGATAGATGATAGATCCATAGCTAGATAGATAGATAGACAGACTGACAGACAGACAGACAGATAGATGATAGATAGATTGATAGATAAATGAATAGATAGATAGATTGATAGACAGATAGATAGATGATAGATAGATAGAAGATAAATAGATAGATAGAAGATAAATAAATAGATAGATAGATAAATAGATAGATAGATAGATAGATAGATAGATTAACTATTACCCAACGTTTTTATAAAAATACATAATACACAGGGTGTACATGGGTGGGCTTTTTATCCAATGGAACAGATGAAAGCTCACATCCCACCCCTACTGCAGTAAACAATAGTAAATGTATTCTAAATGGCTTATCAGTTATTTGCTGTTCTCATGCTGGGAAGCTCTGCCTGGCAACATTGTTACTACAAAGGAGATTATTTCTATAGAGAGGATAGCCAGCCCTTGGCCTTCCAGTGTTTTATTGAATGAGAACTCCCTACAGCTGTTGAAGATGCTGAGAGTTGTCAATCATCAATGGCAGGGAGGCTACAGGATAGAAGGAGATCCTTATGTTAAGGGTTCATTCTCACCTCACTACAGAAATGCACAGCAACTATGTTATACGTACATTGAGTGTCTGCATTTTTTTTAAAATTTAAAATGAAATAAGAAATACACTAAACTGGATTTCAATGTTAAAATGAATGATACCCACACCTTCATCTGTAACTGTATTTGTGGATTTTACCACTGACACACCTGTCCATATGCACAACATATTCCATCATTACCAATTACATGGTTCACATTTCTTGTTTTACTGTCTGTATGAATTCTCACCTTTCTCTCTCATTTGAAGCTCTAATCTGCTTTTATGATTGTCCAGTTCCAGTGAATGTTTATACTGTAAACTCTCTCCCTGTGTGGCTGATTTCAGCATTAGATTCACTAATTAGCTTATAATAAGGGACCTGCTTATGATGCTTGGTGCAGGGTTGCCCAGATTCATGTAGCGTGAGTCCTATCTGAAGGATCCATTCTCTATGTGTAACAGGTTGCACTCTTCATGAAATACAAAAGGCATGAATGCACAGACAACAAACCAACCAATCCGCCTGCGTTCATTTTAAGAACCTATTCAATGAGATAAAACCTGCACTTTGTACACCCACACTTGACTGTTTAGATGGCAGACAAACCCCATATTAATAATCTTACTAGTCCCACTCTGTCAGCATAAAGCAGCAACCTAAACAGATTACAGTGACAGTTCCTAACAGGATCACCCAGGATTAGGGAACTGTATAGAAACTGATCTGAGTTTTCCTTGCCATCTGTCTAAGAGATAAAGATCATTGAAATATTTGTAATGACAGCCCCATTCTTTGAACAGGAAGTGCTATGAATGGTTATAGTGCAGACACTTGTTCCTTCATATATTCCATAGATTAAGGGGGGGTTTACCAACCTGAGATTCCTGCTCCAATCACAATGACGTCATATTTGTTGCTCATGGTTCAAACCTCCTATTTTTCTGCAGCAAAAAAAAAAAAGAAACAAACAAAACCAAAAATGATTCTCTAAAGCTGCTGGAAGCTCCTGTAGTAAGAATGTCCCTTTTATCAGCTGTCAGCAGCTCCAGTTAGGAGGTGGATACAGACAGAGCTCTGCACTCCTCCTTCCTATAGGGTGACGTTGGAAGGGGAAGTGCTCTGATCCTCTTAACAAACCTGCAAGCTCAGATCTGCTGGGCTCAACAAACTCACTTTCTTTATCTGTGCATATTAATATTATGATAGCGTTTGCGATGTATGCGATAGATATAGAAAGTATATTCTATGCTAATGGTAATGGCAGATCTTCTTAGATAACCGTCAAATTTATATTTCAAGTAAAAACAAATCAAACAATGCAACATTTATTCATATGATTATTTCTTTGTAGGGAACTGAACTGCTGGACTAACGCACATAAAAAGTGCTTACTTGCCACCGACTTCTTTTTCCCGTTCTCCTCGTCCTCTTGGATCTGACACTGACAGGTTACAATGGGATAACAGGACCCAGACCTAGGGGGCCCAATAGCAGTGGCGTAACTAGGAATCACTGGGCCCTCCCATCAAAATGATGATAGTTCCCCTCCTTGCATTATCTACATTGTCATTTATTAAGGGGGTGTCATCCCCCTTAATAAATCTTAATAGCTCTAATGTGTTCATGTATACATGATTTTAGCATACGAGAAGTTCATCCTACATATTGCAGGCGACATTTACTACATGTAAGTAGATACACTACATATTCAGTAGTACAATTTATATACCCATATATACTCGAGTATAAACTGACCCGAGTATAAACCGAGGTACCTATTTTACCTGAAAAAAACTAATAAAAGTGATTGACTTGTGTATAAACCAAAGTTATGACCACTACTGCCTTCTGATTCTGTATTGTTTTGTGGCTTTAGTTGCCCTTTAAATGGACAGCAGCATTCCCATACAGTAGTCCCATATAGTAATAGCCAAATCCAGTATGGATATTAATGTATGGGACTTCTGTATGGGAATTCTGCTGTCCATTTAAAGGGCTACTAAAGCCACAAAACAATACAGAATCAGAAGGCAACAATAGATACCATCCTCCTTCTGATTCTGTGTTGTTTTGAGGCTTTAGTTGCCCTTTTAAATGGACAGCAGAATTCCCATACAGTAATAGCCATACTGTATATGGCTATTATTGTATGAGAATGTTGCTGTCCATTTAAAAGACAACTAAATCCTTGGCACTCCAGATGTTTGGAAACTACAACTCCCAGCATGCTTTAATAGCTGGGAGTTGTAGTTTCCAAACATCTTCACCCTCCCACCCAGTTCAGTGTTGTACCTTCTGTGGCATCCTTATGTCCTTCTGTGGCATTCTTGTGTCCTTCTGTGGCATCCTTCTGCAGTACATAGAGAAATCTGGCAGCTGCTTACATGAGAAATCAGACAGCCGCTCGCTCGCTCCCACGCTTCCTATACTGATGCGCCGGCTGAAGTTACTACTCGGCACTGGGCAGCGACGTCAGCTGGCGCACCAGTATAGGGAACGTGGGAGCGAGCGAGCAACTTCTGGATTTCGGAAGTAAGTTTACTAACTCGAGTATAAAACAAATTCGGTTTTTCAGGCAGATTTTACAGCCTGAAAAACTTTGTTTATACTTGAGTATATATGGTACTGCCTTATAGTTTATTCTCTCCCTGTAACTCCACTTAGGAAAGATGTACCAACTTGCATGGTACCATGTAACACATCGAGCATGACCACATTTATATGAACCATTATAACGACACCAGTCCCCAATACATTTTTTTCTTACTATTTGTGAATACACTAGGTGACAAACAATGCAGAATCTGGAGGATGGTATCTATTGTTAAATAGATTGCTTTTTGATTCTGTATTGTTCTGAGGCTTTAGTTGCCCTTTAAATGGACAGCAGAATTCCCATACAGTAGTCCCATACAGTAATAGTCATACTGGATTTGACTATTATTGTAAGGAACTACTGTATGGGAATGCTGCTGTCCATTTAAAGGGCAACTAAAGCCTCAGAACAATACAGAATCAGAAGGCAGTAGCGGTCCTTTTTTCTAGCCTTGGCTTATACTCGGGTATACTGTATACGCTAAAAGTAATCTTAGGGTCCTATGAATTTGTGATCCACCCAACCTGTCCAATTGTAAAATAATTAACCTTGGTCATATACCCCATGCAAAAGTTTTTTTTTACACACACACATGTAGCCATGTTTATTTTATTATTAAAGTTTGTATAGATAAAGATGATGTAATTGAACATTTAATCAATGAAAAATGACGACAAGTCATTTCCTAATATCTGGCATTGCCTGTTAGTTAACAACAACCAAACCAAGTAATTTCCTATGTCTGCCTACCATTTTCTGACATCTGCTGGTACAGCAAGGAATTCATAATAAATGTTTGACTTGAGATGCCTACCTGACCGTGCCCTAATGTAGGGAAACAACTTCAGTCTATTTACTGCTATTTATTCTATTTGTTATGTGTGTATTTTATCTCTCATATAGTGCTACATATTACACAGCACTTATTTAATCATTTATTTAATAAATTCACTCCAGGCTCTGTCCCGAAGAGCTTACAACCCAATTACTTTATATCACACACTTAACCTATCAGTATGTCTTAATGATTGTGGGGGAACCAGTCCTTTCTGGGAGAAAAATCATATGTTACCATTTTATGGAACCTAAATATTAATTTAGATCAAAGCAAAAAATAATAACCACTTCCCATGCTTTAAATTAATAATCCCAAAGAAGCAAAGGTGGGGAAATGCCATTTTATATTTCTGCTGTTACAGTATCTAACCCTTGCTATCAGTATAATTGCAAAGACTGTAAACCTGTACTGGATCTAGCTAGCTTCATTGTTCACATATCTTTATTCAAAGGTCAGAAGCATTTGGCAATGTTTTCTTTAGTAAATATTTTACTTGCATTTTTGATTACACAGGAAAATGTAATTTTTCCCTTGTTGTACCTTATTAACATCTTACCATAGTATTAAGTTAATTCCTGTGCTGTATTACTGTATATACTGTTTCCTGTGCTGTATTACTGTATATACTGTTTCCTGTGCTGTATTACTGTATATATTGTCTCCTGTGCTGTATTACTGTATGTACTGTTTCCTGTGCTGTATTACTGTATATATTGTCTCCTGTGCTGTATTACTGTATATACTGTCTCCTGTACTGTATTACTGTATGTACTGTCTCCAGTGCTGTATTGCTGTATATACTGTTCCCTGTACTGTATTACTGTATGTACTGTCTCCTGTGCTGTATTACTGTATGTACTGTCTCCAGTGCTGTATTGCTGTATATACTGTTCCCTGTACTGTATTACTGTATATATTGTCTCCTGTGCTGTATCACTGTATATATTGTCTCCTGTGCTGTATTACTGTATCTACTGTCTCCTGTACTGTATTACTGTATATACTGTCTCCTGTGCTGTATTACTGTATGTACTGTCTCCAGTGCTGTATTACTGTATATACTGTCTCCTGTACTGTATTACTGTATGTACTGTCTCCTGTACTGTATTACTGTATATACTGTCTCCTGTACTGTATTACTGTATGTACTGTCTCCTGTACTGTATTACTGTATATACTGTCTCCAGTGCTGTATTACTGTATATACTGTCTCCAGTGCTGTATTGCTGTATATACTGTTCCCTGTGCTGTATTACTGTATATACTGTCTCCTGTACTGTATTACTGTATGTACTGTCTCCTGTGCTGTATCACTGTATATACTGTCTCCTGTACTGTATTACTGTATGTACTGTCTCCTGTGCTGTATTACTGTATCTACTGTCTCCAGTGCTGTATTACTGTATATACTGTTCCCTGTGCTGTATTACTGTATTTACTGTCTCCTGTGCTGTATTACTGTGTATAATGTCTCCTGTGCTGTATTACTGTGTGTACTGTTTCCTTTGCTGTATTACTGTATATAATGTCTCCTGTGCTGTATCACTGTATATACTGACTCCTGTGCTGTATTACTGTATATACTGTCTCCTGTGCTATATTACTGTATGTACTGTCTCCTGTGTTGTATTACTGTATATACTGTTTCCTGTGCTGTATTACAGTGTATAATGTCTCCTGTGCTGTATTACCATATATACTGTCTCCTGTGTTGTATTACTGTATATACTGTTTCCTGTGCTGTATTACCGTATATACTGTCTCCTGTGCTGTATCACTGTATATACTGTCTCCTGTGCTGTATTACTGTATATACTGTCTTCTTTGCTGTATTACTGTATATACTGTCCCGGTGCTGTTAGTAACTGTTTATGTTATACTGTTCCTGTGCTGTATTACTGTGTGTACTGTTTCCGTGCTGTATTACTGTATTACTGGTCCTGTGCTGTATTACTGTATATACGCCTCTGTGCTGTATTAATGTGTACTGTCTCCTGTGCTGTATTACTGTATATACTGTCTCTGTGCTGTATTACTGTATATACTGTCTCCTGTGCTGTATTACTGTATATACTGTTCCCTGTGCTGTATTACTGTGTGTACTGTTTCCTGTGCTGTATTACTGTATACTGTCTCCTGTGCTGTATTACTGTATATACAGTCTCCTGTGCTGTATTACTGTATGTACTGTTTCCTGTGCTTTATATACTGTCTCCTGTGCTGTATTACTGTATATACAGTCTCCTTTGCTGTATTACTGTATATACTGTCTCCTTTGTTGTATTACTGTATATACTGTTTCCTGTGCTGTATTACTGTATATACTGTCTCCTGTGCTGTATTACTGGTGGTATAATGTCTCCTGTGCTGTATTACTGTGTATAATGTCTCCTGTGCTGTATTACTGTGTGTACTGTTTCCTGTGCTGTATTACTGTGTGTACTGTTTCCTGTGCTGTATTACTGTATATACTGTCTCCTGTGCTGTATTACTGTATATACAGTCTCCTGTGCTGTATTACTGTATGTACTGTCTCCTGTGCTGTATTACTGTATATACTGTCTCCTGTGCTGTATTACTGTGTTGGCTGTAAATATCAACATTGTCCCAAAAATACAGATACCTTATACAATATTTTGCTTGCTACACAACAGTATGGCCTCTCTGCAATAGTCTGTTCAGGTTGTTAATTTGTAACTACAGACATAAAGAACATTGTTATGACAGTAAATGTACGCGATAATGGACCACGACTTTAACGTCCAAATACTTATCGAATCGGTCGATATTGAACGATTAATTCAAAAACTCTGTACTTTTTCACGCAAAATCTAAAATTCACTATCGACAGTGTAAAAATTCCTATTGGAATTTCAAAAATGCTATTGAAGATTTCAAAAATTCCCTTTTGGAACTTAACTTGGTTCTGGCGGAACTGCTTGCGGTCGCAAAATAAAAATGCTAATTTGTTTTGAAATAAGGTGGAATAAGTTTAGGGTTATTCACAGTGCTGAATGGTGCTTTGTAGGGATATGATGTCTGGTACACATGTATAATTTGGCCTTTCCCATAAGCTCTGGGAGGGGCTTTTTAAATTTCTACAGTTTTAAGGAAAATGTAACTTTAGCTTATGAAAGTTCTTTAAATCTGTCAAACATACGTAACGAAAATGTGTTTTCATTAAGTTTGTTACTTAATTTATGTCAGGGCTGGTGCCTTTTTAAAAGGGTCACTATACTCACCGAAAACTTTACATTTTCTGAACTTCAACTTGGCGACAGTAAAAGATGGTACTATATGTTTATCTGTGCTTGCTTTTCATTAAATTATTAACTGTTTAGTGAGTAACTTCCGAATCCCCCTACCCTCCCTTACTCACTGCCTTCTTTAGTGTCTGCGCACTTTAGTGTTCTGCACACCTCACCATTAGGACCTGCTCTGACTTACACATCCCCCCTCCCTCCCCCCTGCTGTCCTTTCTCTCGCTGATTTCTCTTAATGTTGCAGAAAAGTGTGCGTGGCGGGGGCAGGCAAAGAGGTCATGCATGGGCACATATTTAATTTCTTTACTTTTCTGCTTCTGGAGTGACAAGATCTTTCCCTGTAAATGCTTGGGATTAAAATGAGATTTCTCAGAGACTACAGCCCAGATTTAAAATCCGAAAAAAAGTTTTTGAAGAAGTGAAATATTGCTGTAATCTAAATGTATTAGATATTTTTTGAAATATGCGATTTTTTTAGAGTAAAGACCCTTTAATAACCGAGAAAAAAACTTGGAATAAAAGTACATGTAGCATTGTTAACTATGCTTAGGACTGTATTAGGTAAGAAAAATAATGACTGGCAAGTACAATAGTCAGGAACACAAGAGGACTCTGTTGCCTTAAGCAAATACGCCTCTTTAGGACGTTGATAAACCATATAATTCTTGTGTATGATAGATTCTTGTGTCAGGTTTCACCCATTGTTACAGTTGTTATCTACATCTAATTAAAATTCAGTATGGACTCACAGTTCTAAAATAGATATGTTTGGTTTAAAATTTAAAAGGGTATCTCACTGAGGAAAAAGCAATTGTTTTTTTTTTGTGGTTATTTTAAAGAAACACCATTCCCCCAACCCTCCCCCTACCTTTTTTCCCCCGAATTCCGTTTCGTTGATTGCAGCAGCACTGGGAAAGTTGTGCAGTGTTCCTGGGGGTGTTGTCTTCCCCTGTGATGAGAGTGGTGTCCACTGAATGTGCAATCATCATGGTAGCAGACACACGCAATTGGCTACAGTAAGAAATCCTTTCCTCCCTGCTCTCTAATTCATTTTTTTAACAGCTAATCATTCAGAGAGAGACAGGGGAGGAAAAGTTAAAACCCTCTTCCCACACTAACTGGTACAAAGGCAGGGGGACTTGCGTTGTTTTTAATAATAATTTTTGTTGTGTCTGAACTCTGATCAAATGAGTTGATTTCATGGGGGATGCTGAGAATATGCGGAGCAATCTGGTTATGGGAGGGGGGAGTGGGAGAGGAGAAAAGTAACCTGATTAACCCTCCCATTAGATTAGTGGGTCAGCAAGCTGCCTGTGATGGTCAATTGTTGATATATTCCTTCATTAAAGCAGTGAACTCAGTAGCTGAACAAGTGTGGTGTGTGCGTGGTGTGATCGGCCAGTCGATCAAGATCACACAGACGCAGTCCCCGCGGATCCTCTCAGTTCTGCGCAATGCAACTAGGCGAAAACATGCGTCGACATTTCCCAGACAGGCAGTCACTGAAAGTGGGGCGACTGCACCATTCACAGCTTCTGGGGAAAAACTCATGATTTCTTCTAAATACTGCTCAAAGACACAGGTATACTGCAGGTACATATCCACCATCCACAATCTATCCTTACAACAAAGGTGACTTATTTTTTTCATGGAGATACCCTTTAACATAAATAAAGTTTAGTTGGAGAAGAATGTAAACTGAATTTGACTTGGTACTTGACCCCTTGTGGGCCAAACTGAGGAGTGGAGTGGAGACATGAATGAATAATACCACTGAAACATATACTTTACAAAGACACCACACTTCTTCAAGTTAATATTTTAAAACGTCATTTCAGGAAAATCGTCAATATAATCAGACACAATTTTTTTTGCTTCTACGGTATGTAAAAAAGGTGATAACACAAAATCAAATATTTATTTTCCTGGCCGAATTATGTTTACAATATATGGGCAGGAGCCGCTAGTAAGTTTAATATTGAAAACTTCGTTTCCACCAGCTGAAAGGTCTCGGTGTTTAGTGATTACCTCGTCCTAAAGTAAATATCACCTTATCTTCCATAATTTTTAAATACCAGTTCTCTTAGCATTTCCTGCTCATAGTTTTCCAGCCAAACAGCCAAAGTAATGACCAACATATTTAATAATTGTAGAAAGAGTCATATTTTGGAGATGAAAGAAAAAAGAACAACATTCATAACACAAAAACACCATAAGATGGTCCATAAGAATCACTACTGGATAATCACCCTGTAGGTTAGGTGTCTGTGGGTAGTTGGCTAACGCCCTTTATAAATATTGGATCTTTGCAAGTGGCTCTACCCAATCTTTTATGCTTTTGAAAGTATGTAGTATTACATTCTCCACTATTAACTGACTGATTTGGTGGCCACTAGGCTGGTGTTCTGCTGTTCAGCAAGGCTGGGCTATCACCTCGTCTTCAACACAGACAGTCCATAGCAGCACCGCCTAACCGCTCCCCCCCACCAACAAGCTTCAAAAAAGTAGAAAGGTCATTAAAGTATAAAAAACATCTCTTTATAATAAACAGTTAAAATATACCAAGTGCTAGGAAAAAACAATTACAGAAAACCCAAAAAAAACCAGCCCTTGGAGTCTTATGATGAACACGTCATCCACCATATAAAACCACGTTTTGGAATTTTTTCTTTCCAGCGCTGGTAAGAATTTTACAATGTTGTAACTAAAGACTTCTCGGCAGTAAAGTAAGAGGAAGGAAGTCATAGGACCAAATGAAAGGTCAAACAAATGGCACAGCGGAGAGAGAAGAATGAATGTGACGCCATTAGGGCTCCCAAATAAAGAAGGGGTATAGGGGGAGTAGCGAATAGTACTTCAGTATTCCATGTCCTTTAATAAATAAAAATACGGGGGAATTATAAAGGCAATTGTATATATAATGTGTACGTACTCACGTTCGCAGACCTCTTTGTATTACGATTGACTTTGAATGCTGTTTGTTGGTTAGCAGCCCGAGGACACGCAGCACCACAGAATAAGACTAGGAAGCAAGTATGAACTAAAATTTTGGACTGAATTTTGTAAAGGAATGAAACTTTGTGTCCATCAGGCTCTACCTCTACGTGGAATTCTTTAACTCACGTACACTTAGTAAGTCCTGTCCCAACCAATAATATGGTAAAGGAATTCCTAGTCGTTAGAAATCACACATATTATAAGACATAAGATAGGGCTGTGCCACCTAATTCTGCAGTAACTATGTTCTAAATAAAAGAAAGCCATAAAGCATCCTTGCAATACCTATAAAAAACCATTTTCTATGCATCTGGCACTAACTTTCACGAAATTAGTATACAACAAATTATTCATATCAATTCAAGGAGCCTGATTTGATTTTTAAATTGCATGTCTTGTTTTTTCCTTTATTGTACACCTGGGGGCGAACTACACTTTTATATCAACTAATTGGACACAGAAAAGCGTCTGATGCCAAGGGCGACTACTGGCTTAGCTGTCATTGAATTAAAAGCTTTTAAGACAAGACTGCTACCTTTGTCGTCGGAACTCACAAAGACCTATTACATTAATTAAGAACAAGACCATTACAGAAATCCACGCTGCAAGAAAACGATGATCAGGTGTAATTGTCATTATACTGAGAACTGAATTTGTTTTCTGTTGTAGTTGTTACTAAACAAGATTAGTGATTTGCATAAGCGGAAAGGTTAATACACTTATAGCCTCAGGCAAATATCAGCAGCACACAGTGGATGAGGGGACACTAAGAAAGCACAGGGACATCAACCTGGAATAAAAGGTTTTAAATCAGAGATCGCAACCCATTTGCTTTGGGGAACATCACCATGGAATGCTGGGAAGTTTAATTAATCAACAACAGCCTGCAAGCTGGACATCTGTTAAGGAAATCCTCCCACAATTGCTGCACTACTGATTACAATGCACTGAATAAAATGTCTTTTCATGATTTCATGTTCTTTTTATTTCATCAGTAGTTTCCTAGGCAATGAATTCTGTGAAAAGCCAGATTTATACGTTTTGTATATAATCATTGTTTCCTCTGTATAGTTCATCTTCACCAATGACATTGTTCACTAAAAGCGTTGCAATGAGAGTGGGGTCAACTCCGGGAAACAAACTCTTGGTCTTCCTACAGTCGTCCCCCCAGCCCCAACGCATCATTAGATTTTTCCAGAAAGAGCCCTGTACTTACCATACCCTCTTCACCTGCGGACACCCGGCCCTCTGCTTGCCACTGAACTGCAAGCAGGGGGCGGGACTGGCAGCTGACGTCCCTGATTGGCTTTAAAGGCAGCACTCACGACGCGCGGCTGCTGGCAGTTCAGAACGCCGGGGTGAGAAAATAGTAAGATAACTATCAGGGGAGTCTCGTAAATTTAATTTAATTGGGAAGGCAAACCTACTACTTGGGAAAGGGTTTTTTAATTGGTTAGGGGGAGGCTTGCAAAATGGGAGAGGGTGGGAGAGGGAGGGGGGGGCTGCAGTGCCGGGACAAAATCGCTGGGGGAGCAGACAGGAGGGGCAGTACCCATATGGACTCTGCTATCCTACTTTTGGCCAGGTTTATTCGACTTTGGGGGGGAAATCCAGGAGAACCATTTGGAGCTGGGATGTTGAGTGTAAGTAATTTTAAACTCACTACAGAGTGGGGCCCAGTTAGTGGGGGGGGGGATTTAGTATTGGGGTGGACATGACTTTAATACCTGTTTGACTCCTGCTGCCTGCCCGATTCTTGTTCTCATAGATGAAACAAACACTTGGATATTTTCTTCAGACATTCACATGTAGTTCTTACAGGAAACTAACGTATTATTTTTTTTAAACCTAAAGTGCAAAGGTTTTCTTCCACAGAACACCAATGACATTGTAAAATTTTGCTTATAACGACGCTTTTACTACTAGTTAAGAATAGAATATGAACTAAAATGGCTTCCAATGTTGTTGCAGTCCTACTCACACCTTGTGAGTATGTGCCAAGATTCTACATGCACATTTTTATATGTAAGCCTATTGGGTTGTGCGCATAAAAGCCCTGCTTTTAAGCAAGACAGAGATACATGAAGTTGCAGGTCAATTCCCTTTCAATTTTACTGTAAATCCATGCTAGCTAGATAATAAACTGCAAAATTACGTTTTTATTTTAATGGAAACCAAGGCAGTCTATCTTCTTAGGCACTGGAGCATGTAAATATTTACAAAATAATCAAAACTATAATAATGCCTGTTCTGGTGTTTAGTGAGAGGGAATCTCTGTGATGTTTAACTTGATTGGGCTGTCCAGCTATTAAAAGCACAGTCTGGAAACTCTTTATATCTGCCATGCAGTTTTACTCCGAAATTCGCATTTGTCCTCTTGATTGTATTTCTGACTATCGTGTGTACATCGGTGTCAATTAAACGGAAACAGTTATTTGGGACAGGGATACAGGACTGGTATTCCTAACTCCCAATATTGTTTCTGTGAGGAGACCAGCCCATAGAAAACCGATGCTCATTCCCAGTCTCTACCCCTGGCTTCAGCAATATTTTTAATACAGGAAAAGTCGAGACTAACCTGTAAATGAAAAACCTTTGATGCTGCAGCTCCTCAATGAAAACAATAATTGGGAGGTGGAATACTCAATCTGACCTCACCAACCCAGGTACTTTCCATTTTAAAACAGGTATTATTTTAAGATTTATCCCATAAAACCCTTTAAAAACCTCGGACCTGTCAGTTTATCTGCCTGGCAATCCCAAATTCTTCTTTTCCAATATTATTGATTGTTTTTTGCATTTTTGCAAACCCAGTATTTAATGATAAGTACCAAGTATCTGCCTTGGGGTTGGGGGCAGGTTGATGACAAGTGACTAGTTTTGTTTGTTTTAGGGTGGAGATAATCCTTTATAAAATATACAACCAAGCCTAGCTTTTTAATTTGTCAGTGAGAGACGTGCTCTCCACATAGCAGCCAACTGCAAAACTGGCAACCACATTGAAAGGAACCAAAGCGGGTAATACTGGGGAGGTCTTGAACAAGATTTTTTTAAATCACTTTGTGATCGAATAGCTTTAGATAAAAAAGTGTATTTCCTATTGATTAATATATGTTAATTATGTTAACTGGAAACTTCATAGAGAGAAAAAACAAGATTGCCATCCAATAAATTAAAATTAATGATTAATCGAAATTTACAGTAAACGAAAATGTTTCATGCCTCCAGCAGATGTGGTACCTGTCAGGAGTCCCGTTGTGTTAAGATGACCGGTATATATATTAGATAAACAAGCATGATGATATTCCGGATCTTGTGCCCCTGGTTGCTTTCAGTAGCTGTTTCATGCCGTCTAGTAAAAAGGATATACTAGGTTGGTATCTACATGTAGTAATGCCCTGTTTGGATCCCTTGTAAGGAACTTGCACTGTCCTGCATGTCTACATCGCTATCGACGTAACCTGTCTTTGATTGTGGTAATGCGTATTTGCTTGTTGATAGTTCTAGAAATTAGAACTATCATCAACAAGCAGATCTAAAAATCCAAAAAATCCCCAAAATGGATTTACATTTGGGACTTCGGTTGGTCAAATTTCATCGAATTTTCAAGTATTTTGTGAAAATTTTTCGCTTGAAGTCTCTGAACTGAAATATAATGATCCATCCGGGTTTTGTACGAACTAAATTCAAATTTCGGATCCCATCTCTAATCATAGGTTTATGTGGCAAATAAAGTGCTTAGATTGTAATCTTTTTCGGCCAGATTGAATGTTGTACAGTAAACTGTAAAGCACCACGGAAGATATTGGTGATAAACATCCATTATATTTATATATTAGTAATAATAATATGCCTCAGTGCCATGTCGGGTGGGGTTTTTTCAATCACCATTTGTCTGCTTTAGACATTGCGTCGCGCTGTCTGAACAAAAGCATCCCATATTCGGGACCAATCATCCGATTACGCTAAAGTGTTTGTTGTCCCCCACAAATATTGGAGGTGTGTACCCAGCTGTATGGATAGTGCTAGATTGTCCCATTGTGACAGGGAGTTGGTATATTGCTTTATTGAAAATTGCGCACAATCAGGGAGATTCAATACAAAGTTCTTATTGTTTAAAATGGTGCAAACTTTTGCCCCAACGAAATCAGATTTTATTAACATTTGGGGCCAAAATTAGCACCATTAAACAATAAGAACTTTTATAAAATAACCCTGATGTTGATTCAAGTCTAGAAATGAATTACTCCCAGTTGATTCCACAAGGGATTCATCAACCAACTATTCTATGTATGTAATTTAAAGGTAGGTTTCCTTTTTAAAATCCCTTTTATTGATTAGTTCAACATGAAAGGAGCTTATATGTCTTGTCAGAGAGCCAGAGGCTTAATGCAAGCTTAGATGCATCTAGAAAGCCATTGATGCTTGAGGTTTTCTAAGTCTTGTCTTATGGCAACCTTTAAACCAGATCTAGCCACTGTGAAGGATGATACATGGGAGCCTCTGCTTTGCAGGTGTCATCTTACTTTGTGTTTCAGATGCAGCACAATAAATATGGTTGAATTCCCATATTGGCAGGCTGTAACCGTCAGAATATCAAAACTACTGATTTGATCTTGAAATCAGAACAAAGTACTTGCCTTTTTTATTTTTACAGTACATTTGCAGCCCATGTATTATAACAGTAATTACACACTTCAGCTTATAAACAATAATATAATGTAACCGTCCCACATTTTTTATAAACAGGTTTTCGTGTTTTTGTTTCCTTTTTGTTGGTAAGCATTTCTGTGGGCCATTTTACTGAAGGAAATAACATATGATAATAAGAACTCCATGATTTAGTGCTATCTCTCTAAATTTGTATACTGCTGGGTTATAAGCTTTAGAGACCTACCCAGTACTATAAAGGAAACAGTCTTGCATTTTAAGAGGTCATTTCCAGACTAAGGAAATACCCAGTATCCTGGGAAGGAAATCTAGCATCTCTCTTGTAAACAGGAAATAAATAAAAGTACTTATGTTTAAAGGGAAACTTGTATCTATTACGCTGGCCATATACTTATTAAAGGACAATTTGAAGACGGTGTCTTCCTGTTGGCCATGTCACAACGCGTCAGAAGCACAGAGGTGGATGTCGGCCGGGGTGGGAGGGGGAAAATTCAAAGGGTCCCTATACTGCCCTGAAACAACATTACTTTTCTGAAACTACAATTTGAGAAAGTAAAACGTGGTACTACACATGTTATCTGTGCTTGCTGTGTCTTAAAGATTAATGTGTTAAGTGAGTGCTTTCTAATTCCCCCCACCCTCCCTTCTCACTGCCTCCTCTGTTAGTGTCTGCGACACTTATAAGTTCTGCCATTCCTCACCATGACACTGCTCTCTTAAACATCATCAACATTCATGTTAAAAACGCTGGTCGCGAAGAGTGTTGTGATTGTAGAGAGGGAAGGAGGGCGGGTCAGGGGTCGATCATCCAATCGTGGGGGGGGGGGGGCATTACGACCCTGGTAGCACACTCATGCACCTGTTAGTTTTCTCTGGTTATGCTCCTGTTCACACCATTCTGAAAGGAGCCAACCTTCATGCAGGACACAAGAGGAAACCAGAATGCTCATTACTCGGATGAAACAGGTGATGTAAGAAAATGAATCCCTATAATTTATTCAGACATAAAGGCAATCAATGTTTCGGGGGGCACTCCATCCTCCTCATGAAAGATTGCATTGTGGCAATAAGGTGGCAATAATGGGGTGAAAAATTTCATAAAATAATGTCCTCCATTTTTTTTAAAAATAATAATCCTTCACATCTTCCCTACCTCTGGCTTTTATTGTACTAACATATGTAATGATATAATCCTTGCACGTGCTGACCTCTTAGCTAAAGTTCACCACTAGAAATGGACCACAATGGACAGGTCTATGTTTTTTGTCCGTTTTGGTCCATTTATTAGTGCTCAGTTTTCCCTGATATTTTTAATCAAAAGCCGCATCGTTTCCATCCCACAGAAATGCATTCAGCAGTCAGTACTTTTTTTAATGGTCAATCCGATCCTGTTTAAGAAAAAACGGTACCACAATGCTGTGTTTCTGCTGGAAATGGGACAGAAACCGTTTGTAGTGGTAAACGCAACCCTTAACAAGAAGTCAATATAAGATTGTATGATCCAAAAGGACAGAGATTTTCACTGATAAATTCTAATGTCCAGCACAACCCTGGCAGAATTTTATTGATGGGAGCCCATAAAAAGCAAGTACTTTTAAGAAGTGGCATTTAATGTGTTTGTCTCTTTCCTGTGGAAATATTTATAAGATCGCTCACAGCTCATTGTCCAATAGTTAAAAGTTATTATGGAAGTGCCCAAATGGTCCGATAGAGCTGTCATACCCTCCCCATTGCACTAAACCAGGGGAGCTGGCACAGACTAGGGGAATTGGCATATACAACCTACAGTTGAAGTGAGTTGTGTCACATCTCCATGTTTCTTGAGTAGGGGATGCATCAGCTGTAACTATTGTGGGCAGATACAGACCCCAAATTTCAATGCAGAAATGTCGTTCAATGCCCCTGGTTAAAATAAGATAAATCATTTCTTAGTAACTGTAATTCCATTTTTATTTTTTCAAACACTCCCACTTATACCATTACCCCCTACCACCACATGACTAATAGGGAAGTTCTGCCTGATAACTTATAAGATGGCTTATAACTCAACTATTTATTGAGGAACCCTAATCTTTCTAGTTTCTTTCAGAAGTTCGTACAATACCAATTAAATAACTGAACACATATACAGACAGTCCCTGGGGTTATAAACAGATAGGTTAAGTAAGTTGTTCTTAAGTTATATTTGTATGATTAAGTAAGTGAATTTTATGGTGGAACAGCTGCATAAACAGATTCAGGACATGTCCCCCCCCCAAATAAAAATTTGAGCCCGCACTATTGGCCACACTGTGTAGTTTTTAAACAATCCTTACCTTACACTTTTTGCTCCTTATGGGTTCTCCTGTAGTGCAGGTCCTTAAAATCCCAGAAAGCAAACAGTAGGAGGTGTCTCCAGTGTTAAAAGGTTTCCGCGCTCCTCTTTTTCCTTGAAGTAGGTATAGTGGGCATATGCAGGGAGCCCCTTTCTCCCACCCCTCCCACCCTCCTGATCCATCCCACCCTCCTGATCCCTCCCCTGGCTGCTCTTTTACCTAGCGTGAAAACCTTTTTAAATGTTAGAAGGGCATGCTTCCCAACCCCACAACCATGCTTCCCCC
Organism: Hymenochirus boettgeri; assembly: GCA_019447015.1. NCBI lineage: Eukaryota > Metazoa > Chordata > Amphibia > Anura > Pipidae > Hymenochirus > Hymenochirus boettgeri. Next base: position 60,384,406 of record CM033470.1, on the reverse strand, counting down.
ACTCCACCATAAAACATGTCGCTGGCCGTCCTCTATTGTCGTCAGCCGTGGCTGTGATTTGGCCGCCCTCAGCAATCATAGGTGTGGCTGCCCGGTCTGCACCCTTCTTGTAGTTCCGTCAGCAGCAAGGCCCGGATCAGAATGCCCTGGAGCGAGGGGCTGTTGTAAATACAGTTCTGATTCTTTTTTAACATGTGGGTTGAAGGGATGCCCTCTAACATATTAAATTATTTTGTTGGGTGCGAGTGCCCCTTTAAAAGAACTTAGACAGATGTTTGGCTGTATACTCAGAGTTCCCATGTCCCATGCTGTACAGTATTTGGGGGGGGGCCCTTTGCCCCTCTATTGTGTTCCGTTTGTAACAGCACAGAAGTTGTATATTAGTTCATTGTTTGTAACCAGGGACTTGCTGGATCTTTTTAAGTTAAAGCCCAGGAGATATTATTTGTTGGATTCTGACTACTTGGACGGACTGTGTGAAGCCAAAACAAATAACTGTATATTAACAGGTAAATCCCACCAGAGTTTTGGTGTCCTTTTGCTGATTTTAAAATTGATTTCTAGTCTAAACATTTAGCTCAAAACCATTTCACAAGCTGAATGATAAATGAGCACAAATGAATAGATGGCAGATTTGAAATAATTCGAAAAGTGGTGGGGTATAGGATGCGACTAGTGTGATCAGATGGTAAAATAATACACAGATAAAGGTGAACTAAAGTCTCCAGACACACATGTCCAATAACAGTTTTTTCAAAAATACAACAAAATGTGTCCCACTTCTCTCTTAGCTGTGGCTGTGGCGATTTATGGATTTAACCTGTGGGTATAATGGTCAACTTCCATAAGTTCCCCTTCCATAAGTTCCATCCATGCAATACTTCACATGCTCTTAGTGCTAAACAGATCAAAAACAAGGAAGCTGAAGCCTCCCTTCTAGAAGCTGACAGACAGAACCATTACAGCCTAAAAACCAGCCTATGTTAGGACAGATCATGCTACAGCATATTCTGTATTGTTGGAGGGCCTGGGACAGCTGTCGACAATGCATGATTATTGGAAAATATACTGCAGGGTGCGGTAACAAGAAGCTTTCAAAGTCTTATCAGCGACTTCCATTTTGGTGTGGAGACATTGTATAGAAAAACACTTTAGGGAGAGTAAAAGTTGCCTTATCGTTAAAAATGGTGCCTAATTTGCCTTAACTAACCAGATGTGCTTTGAATGGTAAATAACAGCGATTGGTTGGGGCATTTTTAAGAATAAGGCTACATGGACTGTAAGTTGTACTGGCAATAACATGAAGCTCTGAGTTACAGAATTATTACTTCTACATGTAAATCTATTATTTACATGTACTAAATTTAACTAAAGTTAAGAAGGATCTACAATTGTATAGGTGTTCTGTGAAGAAAAGCTTTACATGAGAATTTTAAAAAATATATGTATAAAAATAAATATCTGTTTGATTCAATTAGATCAAATGGACTTGAAATGTAGTTTGAAACTACATTCAAGTCCAGTTGATCTAATTGAAATACAAACAGATATACATGACCTGGAGAATGAGAACCTTCACAAGCAAAAAAATAAATGTTTGTGGCAGTAAGGTTCTGGTACTGAGGAAGCTAGAATGATAACAGCAGCTCTAAAGATGGAGGGTTTGATGTCTCTGTATTTAGATCAAAGGTGCACTTACTATGAGAGTACTAGATGAGGTGACAATCCATCCCTTTTATCTTGATGATTTATGCATTTAGATAAGAAGGTAAACCGAGACATGTAATCCCATAATATCCAGTGAAAACGTGTATGTAGGGTATTTTTGTTTTTGTTTCAGGGGAACTATCATAGGGAATTTAATAAGAGGTGCCTTTTATTTCTGGCCTTAAAGGGGAACTGTGGTCTCCAAATAAGGCCAGTTTCTACCTTTAAAACAAGCAAACCAGCTCTCCTGTGCTCCACAGCCAAGATATACAGAAAAGAATGACCAGAAAGTTAATGGGTGGGAGGCTGACTTTGTGACATTCCTGAGGCTTCTCCTGCACAGTTGCCGCGGTGAGCAGAGCCTCAAACTCCCTCAGTGTGTGAGGGAGACAGGAAGTCCCTCATCCTCTCTGCTGTGTGGTGAAGTCACCAGAGAAGGTAAGGAATCTACAGCCCTTCTCTTTCACTGTGTGAAAACAGCCTTTTCAGGCAGAGTTCTCACTCTGCCTGAAAAGGCTGATTCCACGAGTTTTTGTAGGGGGGGGTCCTGAGTAACCCAGGCACCCGCTAGTGGGATGGGCTTGACACCGTGAGTGGGCAGGGCTTAGGAACCCACGAGTGGATGGGGCTAAGGCACGCCCGTGAGTGGGCGGGGCTTGTGCACTCACGAGTGGGCAGGGCTTATGCACCAGTGAGTGGGCGGGGCCACAGCCACCAGAGTGGGCAGGGCTACATGGGGCTGTAAGATATGGCCCATGGGGGGCCTGCAAATGGAGGGACATGGGGTCCATGAGTGGGAGGGACCCCATGATCCCTCCAGGGGGGCTGCAAAGGGGGAGGAGAGAGACATAGGACAGATGACTGACAGTTTTCAGAGTAGAAAGCAGGAAGGCAGGGGACCTGTGATGCTACGCAATATCACAAAAAAAATTAAATATCTTCAAAACTATGCAAAAAAAACAATGAAAAATAAGTGCAAACATTCTCAGGGGAGCAATTCCTATCAATTTACCTCAATTTACTAAGTCATTTGGACCACAGTTCCCTTTAATAAGGGTGCAACTCGTTCATTTTTGGCCTGTAAGTTAAGAAAAATGCTTGTTGAAATTCAGAAAGGGGAAGTAACTTAATATAAACATTGGATGGATGACCTCTTCCCTCATTTTAAAAGCCAAAGGGTGAGGAAGAGTGAGAAAGCCTGCTACATTGATCCAGTGTGCAAGTATAGAAATGCAAAGTTTGCTAATGGTAATTGAAGTAAAAAAGTTTAGAATTTAGGACCTTCCAGACTAGGGTTACCTTGACGTGGGTTGGAAGGCTTTTATTATGTGTCACGTAGGTATACTAAAACCCCTTTGTTTATAATGTATGCAGTGTGCGATAATATAATATTGTATGGGGCCTACGAATGTGCATTGATTACCCTAAATATATTATCCTATATAATAAAATGCAAGTGTGCTCCCTGTGTCTCTGTGTGTGTGCTGCAATCTACTGATTGGCTGTTCTTTTCCCTTCAGAGAGAACAGCCATTCGGATCACAAGTTGCATTAAGGGGGGGGGGACCACAGACTACAGACTGTGGCTGCTCTGGGGTGGGTTTTTCCTGTGAACTCTTCACAGTGTGAAAATTCCTGTCCATGCTGCATTACTGGGTCTGACACATAAACTGTACACACACCAGGATGTTCTAAATCTCTATCGGTGGGGGGACAGTGAGGCAGGGGGTGGTGCTGGTGGGTGTGTGTTTTGTCCTGGACCACAATGATATAATCATGTGTCTGTGGGGGGTTGTGAGGGAGAGGGTTGCCTAGACATCAATGTCTGGGTGAGGATGGGGGGAGTCAGAACTGCTCACTGACATGACACCATGCTAAATTAACCTCCTATTAACCAAGGTGTTAGGGCTGGCTGTAAAGCAGGTGACAGAGGGGGGGAGGGAGGGGGGATCTGGACAAGGGGGGTGGGACAGAGGGGGGTGGACCTAGGTCTGGGCAGAGGAGGAGCCTGGGTATGGCGCAGAGGGGGACCCTAGGTCTATATGTATAGCCACCTTAAATCCTATACTGATATCCTGATTACATGGCAAGGTTCATATTTATATGTATTACCACAACAAGTTTAACTAACCTATGGGGTTAGGACTTGGGAGCACAGGATACTGATTAAATATACATGTAGGGAGAGGTGTGGATCGAGAGCTAAAAGCTCCACACAGAGTATAAAATGAAATAGAGCCTTCTTATAACAGAAGGTACCTCTTAAAATCATGTTATTATAATAGCATTGCCTTAATAATCTAACAATAAATCACACATTTCTCACTTAAAGAAATGGGGTGGGACATGCAAAGTATCTTATTTATTGCCTGTGGCAAAGGCATGTGTCTAGATATATAACAGCCTAATGGTATTGAGCAGGCGGTTTAACTTGTGACCTTTTACGTGTTGAAAACCACAATCCAGCATTCTGTTTGCAGTAAGTTTTTCTTTAATATCCTGTAGCAAGGCATCTGTCTAGATCTAATACAGCTAAGCTTGTGACCTTTCACATGTTTTGAAAACTAAAATCCCAGCATTCTCTGTTTTGCAGTTAGTGTCTTCTTAATAACTTTTCACATGTTAAAACTACAACTTCCCAGGATTCTCTAACTGCACAGAATTCTGGAAAACTTAGTTTTCATAATCACGGGAATAAAGACATTTTCCGACTTACAGACTTAAAAGCCCACGGACATGCTTTAAGTGCTTCTACCCAAGGGTTGAACATGCAAAGATTCACTTGCCCTTCCCTTACATCCAGACATAGACTATTGGATTAGGGAAGCATTATAGGGTCGTGGTTGGCGCCACATTAATGCCCACTTTGCGGCGGCAGCGCAAGTACCAGAAGGGCACTGGCGGCCGTTTTAAATTAATTTACCAGAGGTTGCATCCGATCTTTACACGTAAGTATTAAACACCAACTAATAGCTGGCGATAAATACTTGTTGTGCGGGTGAGATTTCACCCAAAATCGCATAGCCTCTGTAAATCCCGTACGGGAGATTTGCCCAGAGAGCTTGTGCCTTGGGTGAATCTCCCTGTTAGAGTCATAAAACTTTACCATATTTCACTCACTTCCAAATACCACCTACCTGGCAGTTATAATCTATAAAGTCTAAAGGTTCGTGCACACACGCGACGGCCGTTTGGATTTATTCAAGCCTGTGTATCGACAGAAACGGGCATTTTAGCTGATAAAGTGCCCTACATGGTACGATTACGGCGTTCGTACACATCGTGTGTCCAGGGTTAGCACCCGCGATCGCAGTGTGTAAAAGTCTTAGGCTGGGTAACACCCAGTAACGAACTAATAGTGCCACGATTAGTTGGCTGGAAATATGTGATGGTGTGGGGCGACCAGCCACGACCGAGTTCGGTCGTCCGTATCAGACAAATGGGTAGTTAGTAAATCACGGCCAATCATGTCCTATGGGACCCCATGATCAGTTGTCACATGCGCTGCTGGCGCAGCCACTGTTACTGTGACAACAGTCATCTGTCCTGTCAGGGCTCTCACACAAGCAGTTGCTCAGTTGGGAACCGTATTATATGTATCCAGACAAAATGTATAACCTGCAATCTGAACACAGATCCAGGCAATCCTGCCACAATGAGCAATTCAATCTGAACAGCTCCATTGGACTCCTGAGACCCTATACAGGATCCAGAAAACATGCTAGGTTCATACTTATTGGTAATTACCACAGCAAGGGCCCATTTATAAAAGATCAGTATCGTATCGTAAAATACGATCGTTATCGTAAAATAACGACCGGGGTTTTACCTGATAACGACCGTTATTTACCGATAACGACCGTTATTTACCGATATCGTTAAATACCCGTCGTTATCGGTAAATACGGTCGTTATTTTTACCGATAAACGACGTTATTTACCGATATCGGTAAATAACGGTGGTTAGCGGTAAATAACGGTCGTTATTGTAAAAACCTGTCGTTATTTTACGATAACGATCGGTATTTTACGATAACGATACCGATTTTATAAATAGGGCCCAAGTTCCAGATTTACATCACTATGGGGTTAGGAAAAACAGGATTCTGATTAGCTTGACAAATTATGGAGATGTTTGGATAAGAAGCCAAAAGCTCCCCACAGGGTATAAATGAAATAGAGCCTTCTTATAACTGAAGGTACCTGACAGCCTCATGTTTAAAGGGCAAGTCCACCCCTAAAATGAAAACTTACATACAGGTAAATCACCCCCCCAAACCCTAAACGGAATAGTTTGAAATGTGAAATATATAAGTCAACCTGAAATCCTGCACAATGTCCTGTTTCCCGTTTCTGCTTCGGTTCTTCCATTAGCAACTGTCAGTGATGGATTTGACAGTTGACATCACAGCACAATGACTGATGTTAATCCCCTATCTGCCTCTTCTGAGCATGCCCAGGCTCAGTACCTGCTCCGTACAGGTTTCTAATTGCTCAGTTTCCTGAGGCATCCAAAGCATAGCAGGCAACAGTAATGGATTCATAGGATCAAAGTATGATATATAAACATTTTAAAGGTTGGCCCTTATCTAAAAGATGTTTTATGAGGGTGAGTTAGTTGTCCTTAATATATTGGGTAAAAACTGCCCATTTCTCAAGCATGCTGGGTAGTTTCATAAACATGCAAGTCATTTATCATAAACAGACACTCCTGTCTAGCAACCAGAAGAAACTGGATTGTCTTATTACTTTCTATGGTGAGAGGAGGGGGAGTAAATGTGAGAGTCTGAAGAATGTTCTAATTGGCTAAGACTGTCACATGTTTTACAACAGCACAACTGGGTGTAATACAGGAACTTCCTTACACTTCCTGTCTTGTCATGGACAGTCCTAGGATTTTCTGATTTCTAACAGTGGAAATCAGAACCTCTTAATTGGATGGTTAGTAAAATTCCACTTCCTTTTAGTGTCTACATGGAGACCTGTAGAAATCCTGGAGGTGTGTCTTTAACCAATCATTTGAGTTTTCTATTAAAACTTAGGGGGTGTCCAGTAAAGTAAGTTTAGTTTATGATGTATATAAATTGTTTTTGTAATTCAGTAGTAGGTAGAGTACGTATTACTTTGTAAGGGGTTCATTTCTTATGGTGATTTTAATAAATAGTGCTAATTACACCATAACATATGACCTTTCCTATGTGTAATAATGTATATACCCCACCTGTTAGTTTGCTCTAAAAACTCAATGCAATCTCCATAAAAATATAAATTTATTTATATAATAATAAGGGATATAATCATTTTTATATTATGTGGTGATGGTTTGCTTTTTAGCTTCTTTTGTCAGGGGTGCTACAAGGAACACAGAGGCCCCCAATCTGTATTTTAACTCTAGAAAACAAACTTGTTCCGAGCACACCTTCTATTAACTTCTATAAAGTTTTTTCACGTTAATGAAGGTGTGCTCAGACAAGTTTGATTATATTATATATATATTATATATTATATATATATATAATATACATATATATGTTACATGTGCCACATGCTCAGCCTCAGAGGGGGAACTGGTTTTAATTTATGAAGCACAATCAGGTTATGTTTGAGAAATGACAGAATTAAATCAGAATTAATCTCCCTGTAGATCAGTGGTATCCAGTTAGATCAACTGGACTTAGTTCTTAAAGACGTTTCTCTAGTTATCACTGGATCTTCAATTCAAAAATTCTTTCTCAAACTCCTGAACTGACCAGCCAGTTGGGCAACAAGTGAATTGTCTTAAGAACTTTCTAATCTTTCTATCGTCTAACTGATACCACTGATATACAGACCTGGATAAAAAGAACCTTTACAATCCATGAACAGAGGAACTTCTAGGGTTGAGTCAAACTTTGTAAAAATGCGCTTGCATCTGTATTAGGCGGCGCCCATATGTGCCACCGTGGTTAGGTGGGCGTGGATCTGATTATGGGCGTGGCTTCTGGTTAAGAGTGTGGCTTCTGGTTGAAGCCATGGCTAAACACCGTGGTAAATTTAAGACTTTACAGGGGGCAGGGGCACAGGTAGGCGATAGAGATAGATAGATAGAGATAGTGATAGAAAAGATAGCATGATAGAGAGAGAGAGATTATCCATTGATAGATAGATAAATAGATAGATAGAATATCCCATTGATAGATACCTTCGGGAAAGCGTTTTCAGGAGGTGTTTTTTGCTCCATTAGCCAAGATCAATACTAAGGTAAATCAGAACTGGCCTAATGATGATCTGTGCCTTTAAATTGTTCTAAGTCTTCACTAGCAAAGACTTTATCCTCCTACACATGTGATTGCAGGACTGATGTTGCAATCATGGGGCCAACCCGCAACGCACAATGTGTATGCCAGGCCATTTTGTGCACTTTGATGCCATTCGGCCGGGGCTCATTGTTGACCCACCTGCCCTCTTTGCCCGACAAAGTGCCCATACATGCCTGGTTATTGGAGAAGTGGGCGTGCATAAACATTGGGGGTGTGGGTTGCTGCCTGCAATCGCACGTGTGTATGAAGCTTAGAATAAAATCTCTATTTGAGGATGGAACTCTTTGATTCATTCAAATACTATAGACGCTGTTAGTGTGACAGCTTACTATTAGCAGGTTGTGAACTGTGGCATGTTTTTTACAGCACAACCAGGACCCCCAAACTTACCTTACTCTCAAGTGTTCCTGAAAGAATTAACTTACCTTCCTTCCAGTTTTTCAAGATCCCCGTTTTACAATGGTTTGCCTCCTGTATGGTTTTGCAAGCTCTTACAATACTCTCACACGTAAACATGCATCAGTTGTAAGATAGCCGCAGCATCCCTGTATGCCTGGGACAGGTAAGATGTAAGTATGAAAGTAGGGTTTTGGGGGATCCTGGTTGTGCCGTAAGAGGTGGTCAGGGTGTGAGCATAAAGATCTCTGCCTTTCTTTCTTCAGGGGAGGGGAAATATAAAGAAAAGGTCTGTGTTTTAAATAAGCTCTGGTATTTTCTTGAATTAAAAGTATAGTGGGAAATGTACCCTCAATGTTCCTTTTAAGCCGAGAAGTCACATGTATTGTAGGGGATACATCATTATTTATAAATATATCTATAACCACCCCACACTAAATGAAGATTTCAAAAGATCTTTTTAGCCCCTCAGATCCCCCAGACATTCTTTTCCCTATTATTATATTCCCCCCCCCCCGCCCATCCCACCACCACACCACCACCACCACAGCAGATTCTACTCCAAACAAATCTTTGGTGATCAGTGTAAATTCATAAACAGGCACAGGAGTTCCCTTGACCCTTGCTTCAAACAAAGTGGGTGGGGCTCAAGCTCTGCAACAGGAGTCTGCACAGGCATGGATCTGCTGCATAGGTGGGAAGAGCACTAGATGCTTTATAATTGTAGTATAGTTGTTACTACAGTAAGTACTGGGTTCAGGTGATAACTGTATTATTTACAGTTAGGGGCCTTTGGATTATATATAATCATCTAAAACCTTCACACAAACAAATAATCATTTTTATAAACTGTAAATGCAAGTCTGCAGCTTTCATCTGTTTGTGTATCTGCAACATTTCCTTTCTTTTATACCGATAAACAGTTAAGAAATTTACATCTGTGTTGCAGCCGGCCCTGGTAGTGAACATGCTTTTTATGGAATTGGTCTCTGTTCCTTTTTTTTCTTTGCCGCAACCTTGGGGCTCTGGGCTAGTCTTAGTGCAAATATAATTATTTGTATAGGTCTTGCTGTGGTACAGTTTCTAAATCTTTACTTAAAGGCAATTTTACATGGAAACACAATCATTTAGTCTGGCAGTGTTCATAGATAACCACCCTTAAGGGAGAGCTATAGGCTTTACTTTCACTAATTACCGTCCACTATACGCTGTTAAAAGCAATACCTTCAAATCATTTTCAAATTGGTGCTGGCTGGCTATCATTCTTTGCTTGTACACATGTACGTTTTCACAACCCCTGAGTGTGAGTGTGCCGATTATCTTAATGTGTATGCATAGGTTGGGTGTGCTCGCAATCCGCCCACGGGTGGATCAACAATCGACTCCGACCAAACGCATACACACATGCCACTATTGGCTGAGACAGCCATTTGTTATGCAGGTGTCTTGCGCTCGGGATGTTCATCAGGCATCCGCCGGCCATGTGCACGACCCTAAATCCTACCATGTAGGCTGTGTAGGGTGGAGCCCAAGAGAAATGGGAGAGTAGTGTATAAGAGTTTCTTACACACCCACCAAAATAAAGTTCTCAGAGTCGGGTGAACACTGTGACTTCAAAGACAACATACAAGTTATAAATTTCTGTCAAAAACCCAATGAAAATTATCAATGATAACCTAGTTAGTACACCTTCCCATTACACCTTCCCATATTGTATACTATTGTACTAAAATACATGCAAAACAGCCACTCAATGACTGATCCAACCAAAAGATTAGACCAGGTGGGCCATCAGGCAGATATACAATCCTGTGTTTAAAGGTAAAGTTCAGTGGAAAATATAATTTTATTTAAAATTCTAGTTTTAACTGTATTATGCATACCTAGTTATTCTTACATAGTCTTCCATGTAATCAGTTAAATCTATACCCCTTGCTATTCCGCAAATTAGTGGACTGACATTTCAGGTTCTGTGGGCCTTCTTCCCAGAATGCACACTAATGAGGAATGTTCCTAACAGTAATTTCTACTGTTGGTGTTGGATGGGTCAAACAGTCTCGATCTCACTGAGCAACTGAATAAACCAGGCGCTGGGTCAAGGGCAGACCATAACGGTCTCTACTAATTAATGTAAGGGGAAGTTCAGTGCAAATACATATACTTTTAGAAAAATAAGCAGTATTTTTCATCCCAATGACCTTAATCTGCCATTTCAGCATTGTGTCTGTGTATAAATAAATGCAACCGAAATAATGACTTCCTGTTTACAGGACCCCAGTAGAGATCGTTATTGTCTTGCCCTTGACCCAGTCCTGGGTTGATTCAGTTGCTCAGTAGAGATCTGAGATGTTGACCCATCCAACAGCCAATCAGTAGAACTTACTGTTAGGAACATTCCAAGGAAGTGGTGCATCCTGGGAGAAGAAGGACCGTCTAGTTGAACCTGAAATGTCAGCTCACTAATGTCAACAGCAGGAAACAGCAACGGGTATGAAATCAACTGATTTTTTAAAATGGGAGGAGAATAGTAGAATATTAAACTAATATTGATAATTTCACTGAACTGTCCCTTTAAGGTCATTAGGATGGAAAAATACTGCTCTTTTTTCTTACAAGTATTTGTATTTACACTAAGTTGCCCTTTAAGACACAGCAATCACGTGCTGGGCTGCTACCTTTTCTTACCGTTGACACTTTTAAGTTTATTTCAGTTTTAAGGACACCTCCCCCCAACTTAAAATCTAATCTGGCTATGGACCCCCCAATCCTTCCAAATGCAGATCAACTGTTTAAAAACTGATCGCAGACCTCTGGGGATAGGTGTGTGTCAGGGGTCCAGGCTCCAAGCTTGGAACAAGTTGTGGTTTGTATTGCAGATTTTCATGAAGGAACCACTTAGGGAAAAATCAGGCACTGTCTGTGCTTAAAGGGTATGGTCCACCGTTAATTAACATTTTTATTATTAATAGTAAATGTGCCCCCAGCCCCAACCACTACAATAATTTTCTTAAAGTCCCTAGATAGTTACTTACCATGCCTCGCTCCTTCGCCGCACTCCCCGGACCCTCTGCTTGCACGGAAAATGCACACAGGGGGCGGGAACGGCAGACACGAGGCATGGTAAGAACTACTGGGGGACTTTCTAGAAAAAATTATATTGCGGTTGGGGCTGGGGGCACATTTACTATTATATAATAAGGGATTTTTCGCTAGGGGGAGGGAGACCAGACGGGTGGGAGGTAGGGAGGGAGGGAGAAAGGCTGCAGTGCGCATGGCCAAAATATTCCCAGAGGGGAGACAGGAGGCAGAGTCCTATATGGACTTCCTGCTATCCTCCTGGTGGGCAGTTTTTTGGACTGGGGGGGCGGGGTTACTGGAGAGAACCACTTGGAGCTGGCATGTAAGGTAAGGATTTTTTTGCAGTACAACATTGGGCCAGTCAGGTGGGGGGGATATTGGTTTGGGTTGGACATACCCTTTAAAGCCAAGTAAATATTATAGACTGTAGATAAATATATGGCGAACATATATAATACTGTAGTTTTTAATGGACAAAAATGAACAAAGTGTACAGTGAGTTTCTAAGATAATAAGTAGAATTGGGAAATTCTGTACAGTAAATATGTCACAGCCTACAATCAGGAAGGGCTTTCGTGTTGGAAGCAGATTGCTCTGTGTATACAGAATTGTATTTCTATATGTGTAAGTCTAGGAGTAATAATTCACAGATCTCTTAACAACCCTGACACACCCACTTGCCCTTGGAGCAAGATGCTTATAGTCGCTGCCATGGGAACATGAACGCACATACAACTAGTGAGGGCCACGTCAATTTGGCTACACTAGTGTCCTTCTTAAAAAAACGTGACGGACACTTAAATGCGCATTATTAGGCCAGGCCTTAGACATTTTAAAAGGCATCTAAAATGTTTATTTAAATTGACCATTACTGGAAACTATATTCTTCCCAAATCCACTGTATATTATTGTTGATTTTTCTTTAGACCCATGTAAAGATCTGTATTTCAGGGTCAGTCAAGTGCATTATTATATTTAACTCTATGCTGTAAGCAATTTGCAATGGTGATAGAGTTTTGGACAAGTTGGTATATGGGAGATTTCCTCTCCCATGACCTTGCTGCCTCATAGTAGATTTACTGACGGCATTTGCTTGGCCAGACTCATAAAAAAAAAGTCTGGTCAGATGCACATAAAGATTAATTGTAGACAGGGAATGCTGGGGTACATCTGGAGCGCACACTGGTGATGAGAATACCTGGTATAGGGGGCTTCTCTCCAGAGATGTGAGTGAAAACAATTTCTGCACAGTTAACTAAATCCAGATTACATGCTCCATCAATAATTTTTTATATTTTCCAATAGTTATTGTTGTTAAATTATCCTGACAAATTTCATATAGATGGGGGAAGAATTCAGGAATCCACTTTGGGTTTTATGATATAGACAGACGGCTAGGATATGTAAATATATTTTTCCAATATATAGTAGCAGCAGTCCACTGTTTCCACAAACGATATTGTAGGGTGTCGTTGCAACTAAGTAAATAGTCACCCGTATCCAGCCCGCAACTAAAAGAAAATTTGATGCTTATTCAAATATCAGGCTCCACCAGTAACGTCTAGGGATTTAATCTCTTACTAAACCTAGACTAGGTAGCCATATGGAAACACCATATACTTTTATCATCATGGGTTGCATTCAAACTCCCCCATTCACATTAGAACAATACATATTGCCACTTAGAATACATTCCTCTGTACAATTAACAAATAGAAAAGCACATCATTATAAGTGAAAAACTATACACTGGACTTACAGACCACTTAATGATATAAATACACACAAGAAGGGAGATCCATAAATTGGGATCCCTCCTGCCTTCTGGTTTAAATAGAGAATATAATGTGTATTTATATGGGGTCTGTAGAGGAGAGAAACCTTATAGAGATAGATGATGATAGATGATAGATGATAGATAGATAGATAAGATAGATAAGATAGATAGATAGATAGATAGATAGATAGATGATAGATACATAGATAATTAGATAGATAGACAGACAGACCAGACAGACAGTGATAATTGATAGGTTGATAGAGAAATAAATGGATAGATAGATAGATAATGAATAGACGATAGATAGATAGATAGATAGATAGATAGAGAGATAGATAGATAGATGATGATCCATAGATAGATAGATAGATAGACAGACTGACAGACAGACAGACAGACAGATAGATGATAGATAGATGATAGTCCAAGCTAGATAGATAGAGACAGAACTGACAGACAGACAGGACAGATAGATGCTAGATAGATTGATAGATAAATGAATAGATAGATAGATTGATAGACAGATAGATAGATGATAGATAGATAGAAGATAAATAGATGATAGAAGATAATAAATAGATAGATAGATAATAGATAGATAGATGATAGATAGATAGATTAACTATTACCCAACGTTTTATTAAAAATAACATAATACACAGGGTGTAATGGGTGGGCTTTTTATCCAATGGAACAGATGAAGCTCATCCCACCCCTACTGCCAGTTAAACAATAGTATAAATGTATTCTAAATGGGTATCAGTTATTTGCTGTTTCAGGCTGGGAAGCTCTGCCTGGACCATTGTTATACAAAGGAGATTATTTCATAAGAGAGGATAGCCAGCCCTTGGCCTTCAGTGTTTTATTGAATGAGAACCCTACAGCTGTTGAGATGCTGAGAGTTGTCAATCATCAATGGCAGGGAGGCTACCGGATAGAGGAGATCCTTATGTTAAGGGTTCATTTCCACCTCACTACAGAAATGCACAGCAACTATGTTATACGACATTGAGTGTCTGCATTTTTTTTAAAATTTAAAATGAAATAAGAAATACACTAAAATGGATTCAATGTTTAAAATGAATGATACCACACACATTCATCTGTAACTGTATTTGGATTTTACCACTGACACACCTGTCAATATGCACAACATATCCATCATTACCAATTACATGGTTCACATTCTTGTTTTACTGTCTGTATGAATTTCACCTTTCTCCTCATTTGAAGCTCTAATCTGGTTTAGATGTGTCCAGTTCCAGTGAATGTTTATACTGTAAACTCTCTCCCTGTGTGGTGATTTCAGCATTAGATTCACTAATTAGCTTAAATAAGGGACCTGCTTATGATGTTGGGGCCAGGGTTGCCCACCAGATTCATGTAGCGTGAGTCCTATCTGAAGGATCCATTTCTAGGTGTAAAGGTTGCACTCTTCATAAATACAAAAGGCATGAATGCACAAGACAACAACCAACCAATCCGCCTGCGTTCATTTTAAGAACCTATCAATGAGATAAAACCTGCACTTTGTACACCCACACTTGACTGTTTAGATGGCAGACAAACCCATATTAATAATCTTCTGTCCCACCTGTCAGCATAAAGCAGCAACCTAAACAGATTACGTGACAGTTCCTAACAGGATCACCAGGATTAGGGAACGGTTAGAAACTGATTGAGTTTTCCTTGCATCTGTCTAAGAGTAAAGATCATTGAAATTTTGTAATGACAGCCCCATTCTTTGAACAGGATGCTATGAATGGTTATAGTGCAGACACTTGTTTCCTTATATATTCCATAGATTAGGGGGGGTTTACCAACCTGAGATTCCTGCTCAATCACAATGACGTCATATTTGTGCTCATGGTTCAAACCGCCCTATTTTTTTTGCAGCAAAAAAAAAAAGAAACAAACAAAACCAAAAATGTTCTCTAAAGTGCTGGAAGCTCCTGTAGTAAGAATGTCCCTTATCAGCTGTCAGCAGCTCCAGTTAGGAGGTGGATACAGACAGAGCTCTGCACTCCTCCTTCCCTATAGGGTGACGTTGGAAGGGGAAGGCTCTGATCCTCTTAACAAACCTGCAAGCTCAGATCTGCGGGCTCAACAAACTCACTTCTTTATCTGTGCATATTAATATTATGATAGCGTTTGCGATGTATGCGTAGATATAGAAAGGATATTTATGCTAATGGTAATGGCAGATCTTCTTAGATAACCGTCAAATTATATTTCAAGTAAAAACAATCAAACAGTGCAACATTTATTCATATGATTATTTTCTTTGTAGGGAACTGAACTGCGGACTAACGCACATAAAAAGTGCGTACTTGCCACCGACTTCTTTTCCCGTTTCCTCGTCCTCTGGATCTGACACTGACAGGTACAATGGGATAACAGGACCCAGACACGGGGCCCAATAGCAGTGGCGTAACTAGGAATCACTGGCCCTCCCATCAAAAGATGATAGTTCCCCTCCTTGCATATATCTACATTGTCATTATTAAGGGGGTTTATCCCCCTAATAAATCTTAATAGCTCTAATGTTGTTCATGTATACATGATTTTAGCATACGAGGAAGTCACATCCTAAATTGCAGGGACCTTTACTACATGTAAGTAGATACACTACATATTCAGTAGTACAATTTATATCCCATATATACTCGAGTATAAACTGACCCGAGTATAAACCGAGGTACCTATTTTACCTGAAAAAAAAACTCAATAAAAGTGATTGACTTGTGTATAAACCAAAGTTATGCCACTACTGCCTCTGATTCTGTATTGTTTTGTGGCTTTAGTTGCCCTTTAAATGGACAGCAGCATTCCCATCAGTAGTCCCATATAGTAATAGCCAATCCAGTATGGATATAATGTATGGACGTCTGTATGGGAAATTCTGCTGTCCATTTAAAGGGCTACTAAGCCACAAAACAATACAGAATACGAAGGCAACAATAGATACCATCCTCCTTCTGATTCTGTGTTGTTTTGAGGCTTTAGTGCCCGTTTAAATGGACAGCAGAATTCCCATACAGTAATAGCCATACTGTAATGGCTATTATTGTATGAGAAGGTGGCTGTCCATTTAAAAGACAACCTAAATCCTTGGACTCCAGATGTTTGGAAACTACAACTCCCGATGCTTTAATTAGCTGGGATTGTAGTTTCCAAACAATCTTCACCCTCCCACCCAGTTCAGGTGTGTACCTTTGTGGACCTTTTGTCCTTCTGTGGCATTCTTGTGTCTTCTGTGGCATCCTTCAGCAGTACATAGAGAAATCTGGCAGCTGCTTACATGAGAAACAGACAGCGCTCGCTCGACTCCCACGCTTCCTATACTGATGCGCCGCTGGTTACTACCGCAACTGGGCTAGCGACGTCAGCTGGCGCACCAGTATAGGGAACGTGGGATGCGAGCGAGCAACTCTGCCGGATTTGGAAGTAAGTTACTAACTCGAGTATAAAACAAATCGGTTTTCAGGCAGATTTACAGCCTGAAAAAACTTTGTTTATACTTGAGTATATGGGTACTGCCTTATAGTTATTCTCTCCCTGTAAACTCCACTTAGGAAAGATTGTACCACACTGCATGGTACCATGTAAACCATCGAGCATGACCACATTTATAACCATTTATAACGACACCAGTCCCCAATACATTTTTTTCTTACTATTTGTGAATACACTAGGGTGACAAACAATGCAGAATTGGAGGATGGTATCTATTGTTAAATAGATTGCTTTTTGATTCTGTATTGTTCTGCAGGCTTAGTTGCCCTTTAAATGGACAGCAGAATTCCCATACAGTAGTCCCAACAGTATGTCACTACTGGATTGGACTATTATTGTAAGGAACTACTGTATGGGAATGCTGCTGTCCATTTAAAGGGCAACTAAAGCCTCAGAACAATACAGAATCAGAAGGCAGTAGCGGTCCTTTTTCTAGCCTTGGCTATACTGGGTTATACTGTATACGCTAAAGTAATCTTAGGGTCCTATGAATTGTGATCCACCCAACCTGTCCAATTGTAAAAATATTAACCTGGTTCATATACCCCATGCCAAAAGTTTTTTTTTTACACACACACATGTAGCCATGTTATTTTTTATAAAGTTTGTTATAGATAAGATGATGAATTGAACATTTAATCAATGAAAAATGACGACAAGTCATTCCTAATATCTGGCATTGCCTGTTAGTTAACAACAACCAAACCAAGTAATGTCCTATGTCTCGCCTACACATTTTCTGACATCTGCTGGTACAGCAAAGGAATTCATAATAAATGTGACTTGAGATGCCTACCTGGACCGTGCCCTAATGTAGGGAAAAACTTCAGTCTATTTATCTGTATTTATTCTATTTGTTATGTGTGTATTTTATCTCTCATATGTGCTACAATTCACAGCACTTATTTAATCATTTATTTAATAAATTCACTCCAGGCTCTGTCCCGAAAGAGCTTACAACCCCCAATACTTGATACACACACTAACCTATCAGTATGTTCTTAATGATTGTGGGGAACCAGTCCTTTTCGGGAGAAAAATCAATGTTACCATTTATGGAACCTAAATATTAATTTAGATCAAAGCAAAAAATAATAACCACTTCCCATGCTTTAAATTAATAATCCCAAAGAAGCAAAGGTGGGGAAATGCCATTTTATTATTTCTGCGTTACAGTATCTACCCTTGCTATCAGTATAATTGCAAGACTTGTAAACCTGTTATGGATCTAGCAGCTTCATTGTTCACATATCTTTATTCAAAGTGTCAGAAGCATTTGGCATGTTTTCTTTAGTAAATATTTTACTTGCATTTTTGATTACACAGGAAAAATGTAATTTTTCCTTGTTACCTTATTAACATCTTACCATAGTATTAAGTTAATTCCTGTGCTGGTATTACTGTATATACTGTTCCTGTGGCTGTATACTTGTATTAGCTTTCCTGTGCTGTATTACGTTATATATTGTCTCCTGTTGCTGTGATTACTGTATGTACTGTTCCATGTACTGTATACTGTATTATATATTGTCTCCTGTGACTGTATTTACTGTATATACTGTCTCCTGTATCTGTTTATTACTGTATGTACGTCTCCAGATGTACTGTATTGCTGTACTTTACTGTTCCACTGTTTACTGTATTACTGTTATGTACTGTCTCTGTGCTGTATTAAGTAGGTACCTGTCTCCAGTGCTGTATTGTGTATATACTGTCCCTGTACTGTATTATGTATAATTGTTACTGTGCTAGTTATCACTGTACTATATTGTCTCCTGTGCTGTATTACTGTATCTACTGTCTCCTGTACTGTATTACTGTATATACTGTTCCTGTGCGGTATTACTGTATGTACTGTCTCTGTGGTTACGTATGTACTGTCTCCAGTGCTTGTATTGCTGTATATACGTTCCCTGTGCTTGTATTACGTAATATTGTCTCCTGTGCGTATACTGTATATATGTCTCCTGTGCGTATTATGTATATCGTCTCTGTATGTTTACTGTATTATTACTGTCTCCTGTGCTGTATTACTGTATATACTGTCTCCGTGCTGTATTACTGTATGTACTGTCTCCTGTGCTGTATTACTGTATGTACTGTCTCCTGTGCTGTATTACTGTGTGTACTGTCTCCTGTGCTGTATTACTGTATATACTGTCTCAGTGCTGTATGCGTATATACGTTCCCTGTGCTATATTACTGTATATACTGTCATCCTGTGCTGTATTACTGATGTACTGTCTCCTGTGCGTATTTACTGTATGTACTGTCTCCTGTTGTGTTATCTGTGTGTACTGTCTCCTGTGCTGTATACTGTATATACTGTCTCCTGTGCTGTATTACTGTATGTACTGTCTCCTGTGCTGTATTACTGTATATATTGTCTCTGTGCTGTATTACTGTATATACTGTCTCCTGTGCTGTATTACTGTATATACTGTCTCCTGTGCTGTATTACTGTATATACTGTCTCAGTGCTGTATTGCTGTATATACTGTCCTGTGCGATATTACTGTATATATTGTCTCCCTGTGCTGTATTACGTGATATTGTTCTCCTGTTGATTCTGTATCTGTATTACTGTAATTATACTTGCTCTGTACTGTATATTGTCTTTGTCTGTATGTTGGCTGTTTTATCTTGTAATCTGTCTCCTGTGCTGTTATTACTGTATATATATGTCTCCTGGGTTATTAATGTAGTACTGTCTCCTGTGCTGGATTACTGTATATACTGTCTCGTGCTGTATTACTGTGTGTACTGTCTCCCTGTGTGTATTACTGTAATATACTGTCTCCTGCTGTATTCTGATGTCTGTTGCTGTATTACTGTGTAATACATGTCTCCTGCTGACTGTATTACTGTATGTACTGTCTCCTGTTGTTCTTGTTATTACTGTATTACTGTCTCCGCTGTTGTTATTACTGTATATACTGTCTCCTGTGTGTATTATGTTATTAACTGCTCCGTGCGCTATTATATATACTGTTATATACTGTCTCTGTGCGTATACTGTATATACTGTCTCTCAGGCTGTATTACTGTATATACTGTTCCTGTTACTGATTACTGTATGATACTGTCTCCTGTGCTGATATTACTGTTATCTACTGCTCCAGTGATTTGTATTAATTCTGTATATACTGTCTCCAGTGCTTGTAGTTATTCTGTATAATATACTGTTCCCTGTGAGTCTTACTGTATATTACTTGCTGTATCTCTGCTACTGTATTACTGTATGTACTGTCTCCTGCTGTCTGTATACTGTATATACGTATTCTGACTGTATTTACTGTATGTACTGTCCCTGTGCTGTATCAACTGTATCTTACTGTCTCCAGTGCTGTATTACTGTAATACTGTCTCCTGTCTGTATTACTGTATTGACTGTTTCCTGTGCTGTATTACTGTATATTGTCTCCTGTGTTGATTACTGTATATACGTTTCCTGTGCTGTATACTGTATATAGGTGTCTCTGGCTGTATTACTGTATATGAATGTCTCCTGTGCTGCTGTATTACTGTATATACTGTTCCTGTACTGTATACTGTTAACTGTATCTCTGTGCTGTATTACTGGTATCTACTGTCTCCAGCTGCTTAGTATTATGCTATATACTGTCTCCTGTGCTGTATTACTTATGTACTGTCTCCAGTGTCTGTATTACTGTATATACTGTCTCCTGCTACTGTATTACTGTATGTATCTGCTGCCTGTACTGTATTACTGTATATACTGTCTCCTGTACTGTATTACTGTATATACTGTCTGCTATGTACTGTATTACTGTATATACTGTCTCCTGTGCTGTATTACTGTATATACTGTCTCCTGTGAGTTGTATATGTATATACTGTCTCCGTACGGATACTGTATTATACTGTTCTCTGTGCTGTATTACGTATCTACTGTCTACAGTATGTATTACTGTATATACTGTCTCCTGTGCTGTATTACTGTATTGTACTGTCTCCAGTGCTGTATTACTGTATATACGTCTACTGTACTGTATTACGTATGTACTGTCTCCGTACTGTATTACTGTATATACTGTCTCCTGTACTGTATTAATGTAATACTGTTCCTGTACTGTATTTACGGTATAACTCCTGTCTCCTGTGCTGTATTACTGGATTATACTGTCTCCTGTGCTGTATATGTATATAATGTCTCCTGTACTGTATTACTGTATATACTGTCTCCTGTGCTGTATTACTGTATCTACTGTTCTGTACTGTATTATGTATTTACTGTCTCCTGTATGTATTACTGTATGTACTGTCTCGTGCTGTATTACTGTTATATACTGTCTCCTGTACTGTATACTGTATTACTGTCTACGTATTGATTACTGTATGTACTGTCTCCTTGTACTGTATCTTATACTTGTCTCCTGTTCGCTTATTACTGTATATACTGTCTCCTGTACTGTATTACTGTAATACGTATCCTGTGCGATTTACTTATTATGTATCCTGTGCTGTATTACTGTATATACTGTCTACCTGTACGTGTATTACATGTATATACTGTCTCCTGTGCTGGAATTACTTGTATCTACTGTCTCCAGTTGCTGGATTACTGTATATACTGTCTCCTGTACTGTATTACGTATATACTGTTCTCCTGTGCTGTATTACTGTATCTACTGTCTCCTAGTGCTGTATTAATGTATCTATGTCTCCGTGCTGTATTACTGTATCTACTGTCTCCAGTGCTGTATACTGTTGTACTGTCTCCAGTGCTGTATTAGGTATCTACTGTCTCAGTGCTGTATACTGTATTACTGTGCTTCTACTGTTGCTGTATTACTGTATATACTGTCTGCCTGTACGTATTACTGTATGTACTGTCTCTGTGGGGTAGTACTGTATTACTTATCCAGTGACTGTATACTGTAATACTGCTCCAGTGCTGTATTGACGTATATACTGTTCCCTGTGCTGTATTATGTATTATGTCTGTACTGTTATTATGTATTTACTGTCTCCTGTGCTGTATCACTGTGTATCTACACTGTATCCTGTACCTGTTTACTGTAGTACTGTCTCCTGTGCTGTACTTACTGTATCTATGTTCCAGTTGCTGTATTACTGTATATACTGTCTCAGTTACGTGTATTAATGTATGTATGTCTCCTGTTACTGTATTACTGTACTATACTGTATTCCTGTTACTGTATTATCTGTACTGTTTATGTTAATGTCTCCTGTACTGTTTATACTGGATTACTGCTCCAGTTTGCTGATTACTGTATTACTGTCTCCAGTGCTGTATGCTGTTGTATATATACTGTTCCCTGTGCTGGATACTGTATATTACTGTCCTGTATACTGTATTACTGTTGTACGTCTCCTGTGCTGTATCACGTATATACTGTCTCTGTACTGTGATTACTGTATGTACTGTCTCCTGTGCTGTATTACTGTATCATACTGTCTCCAGTGCTGTGTATTACTGTATATACTGTTCCCTGTGCTGTATTATGTGTACTGTCTTCCTGTGCTGTATTACTGTGTATAATGTCTCCTGTGCGTGTATTATGTGGTACTGTTTCGTTGCTGTATTCTGTAATAAATGTCTCCGGTGTTCACTGTATATAGACCCTGTGCTGTATTACTGTATATATGTCTCCTGTGCCATATTACTGTATGTACTGTCTCCTGTGTTGTATTAACTGTAGATGACTGTTTCCTGTGCTGTATTTACAGTGTATAAGTCTCCTGTGCGTATTACCATATATACTGTCTCCTGTGTTGTATTACTGTATATACTGTTTCCTGTGGCTGTTACCGTATATACTGTCTCCGTGCTGTATCACTGTAAATACTGTCTCCTGTGCTGTATTACTGTATATACTGTCTCTTTGCTGTATTACTGTATATACTGTCTCCGTGCTGTATATGTATATATGTTCCTGTGCTGTATTACTGGTGTGTACTGTTTCCTGGTGCGTGTATTACGTACTGGCTCCTGTGCTGTATTACTGTATATACAGTCTCCTGTGCTGTATTACTGATGTACGTTTCTGTTGTTTATATACTGTCTCCTGTGTGTATTACTGTATATACAGTCTCCTTTGCTGTATTACTGTATATACTGTCTCCTTTGTTGTATTACTGTGATATACTGTTTCCTGTGCTGTATTACTGTATATACTGTCTCCTGTGCTGTATTACTGTAATGTCTTGTATTATTGTATAATGTATCTGTGCTGTAACTGTGTGTACTGTTCATGTGCTGTAACTGTGTGTACGGTGTTTCCTGTGCTGTATTACTGTGTACTGTCTCCTTGTGCTGTATTATGTATATACAGTCTCCGTGTGTATACTGTATGTACTGTCTCCTGTGCGTATGTACTGTATATATGTCTCCTGTGCTGTATTACTGTATAACCTGTTCCTGTGCTGTATTACTGTATATTACTGTCTCGTGCTGTATTACTGTATAACCTGTCCCTGTGCTGTATTATGTAATACTGTCTACTGTGCTGATTACTGTATAACATCTCTGTGCTTTACTGTTTACGTCCCTGTGCTGTATTACTGTATATACTGTCTCCTGTGCTGTATTACTGTATAACCTGTTCCCTGTGCTGTATTACTGTATATACTGTCTCCTGTGTGTATTACTGTATAAACCTGTTCCCTGTGCTGTATTACTGTATATACTGTTTCCTGTGCTGTATTACTGTATATACTGTCTCCTGTGCTTGCTGATTACTGTAGTGTACTGTTTCCTGTGCTGTATAAACTGTATATTACTGTTTCTGTGCTGTATAACTGTATGTACTGGTTTCCTGTGCTGTATTACTATATGTACTGTTTCCTGTGAGTATACTGTATGTCTGTCTCCTGTTGCTGTATTAATGTAATACTGTTCCTTGTGCTGTATACTGTATACATGTTCCCTGTGCTGTATATGTATATACTGTCACCTGTGTGTATTACTGTATAAACCTGTTCCCGTGCTAGTACTATATTGTTCGGTGTGTTTGTTCAGCTTCCTGGTGTATAAATATGTACGTTCCTGTGCTGTATTACATGATATACGTATCTCATGTGATGTATACTGTATGACTGTTCTTCTTACTTTATACTGTCTGCTGTATTACTGTATACTGTTCGCATATACGTCGTGCTGTATTACTGTATAACCTGTTCCCTGTGTGTATTACTGTATATACTGTCTCCTGTGCTGTATTATTACTGTATAACCTGTTCCCTGTGCTGTATTACTGTATATACTGTTTCCTGTGCTGTATTACTGTATATACTGTCTCCTGTGCTGTATTACTGTATGTACTGTTTCCTGTGCTGTATAACTGTATATACTGTTTCCTGTGCTGTATAACTGTATGTACTGTTTCCTGTGCTGTATTACTATATGTACTGTTTCCTGTGCAGTATAACTGTATGTACTGTTTCGTGTGCAGTATTACTGTATTACTTGCCAGCCAAACCTCTTTATTACAACAGTGTGGGTAATCATATTACTTACTTACTCTTTTAATCCATCTCATTGCCCATGATATGATCAGCTGGAATGATGATAAAAAGAATTTCTGGGGTCTGGACTCAAATGATATATATATTTTTTACTCAATATATTTAAGTACAACTGCACTCATCCAGTATATCATTTACTATATCCAGGTGCCTCCAGGTCACACAGCTCCCATCCACTATGTGTAGTATTGTAATATCAAACTCCAATATAACTCCCGGGCACACTGTTGTATGTGAAATCAAATCACCCTTTATTCAACGTTTCGACGTCTCGCAGGACGTCTTCATCAGGATAACTGCGAGACGTCGAAACGTTGAATAAAGCGTGATTTGATTTCACATACAACAGTGTGCCCGGTAGTTATATTTTTTACTCTTAAATCTAAATAATAAAAAAAGGATATGTGATGATTAATAACAAACACATTCAGGGAGATTTACCCAGAGACACTATCGCTTTAGATCGGGGATTTCCCCGACTGCAGGGACAAAATCCAGAGTCCTGCAGTCAGAAATCACATCCAAGAGGGGGAACTGGCAGCCCCATCTCCAGAACACCCACTCTCTGCCTCCTTATACCCTTAACCCCACCTTTCCCCCACCACACCCAGTCTCCACCCCATCCTGCTCACCGTAATGTCACAGTGATGTCATTACGCCACCTCTTCCCACTTAAGTGCGGCTAATTGTTAAAGCAAACCGAAAATTTAATTTGGTGCACAGACTGCATGAGTTTCTTTTGCGAAGCCGGTGCAGCCAGCGCATTAAAGAGTTTGTCGCATTAACTGATATTAAGTCAGTCGCTACTTTAACCCCAAAAATTTGCCTACCGCCCCTGGATATATTACCCCCATTGTGTTACATTCTCATTTCTATAATGTCATCCACTTATGTTGTTTGGATAATGTCTGCAAGGCAAATGTCATTCAATTTGAATACCAATTGGACTTGCACTATGTAGACAGATTTGTGGCAATAGTAAAGGTTGAATGTGGCCATAGGACTCGTAGATAAAAGTGCATAATGCAGGTTGCATGGGTTTGTAGAATACAGTAGGTCTATGGTTACTAGGGTATTTGCAGTAATATGCACTAATGTATTTGTAATAGAGACTATCTACAAGTGTGATTAGTGTCCCATACATTGTATACACTGATTTACTGTGGGGGTTTTTGGCATGAACATTGAGTGAGGCTGCCGTTAGTTGTCCAGTACAAAGTCAACATGTATTATTGCTGGTTTTTCACAGATTATCTTCCACCTTCCAGTGATAATACACTTGGGTATATCAGTTGTTAATTCATTTATATTGAGAAATAATTTATTACTTTACTAAGTTCCTTTTTTATCAAGATTCATCAATTTTGATCTAATGCACTCAATTTAATACATATTTATACACTCAGCATTCTCTTGATTCACTAGCTTCTTACCCCATTTACACTTACCTAAAGTTCAGAACACTGAGTCTGGTATAAACTTCCGATTTATTAAGAACCCTGAGGTGAGGTCCTCACCCTGGGTACTTTAAAGAGTAAAGGTGGTCTCCATACATGTGCCCTCTATTTAAAAGAGCTCTCTCATACCTTTAAGGAAGCCTATATACAACTTTACTCAACTAAGCCGAAATCCTCTTGTTTGGCCATTTGAAAGTACCCAGGGGGGGGACCTAAACTGCTAGGTCCTCCCTCCTGGGTTCAACATTTAAGACCTGTACTTACCTCTGCAACCTCCGATTGGGGTGCAATGTTCCCCCCGCTTCCTCCTTCCTGTCCACGAGTTGACCAATAAGAAGACAATCTGTTGAAGAAGTGTGTCTTCCTATTGGTAAAGCCCCAAGCAAGGAGAGGGAGGCAGTGAACAAAGTGCCAACAATCAAAACTTATAGAGGTGTGTACAGGTAATTTCAAAAGGAAGAGGAGGTCAAAGGATGCTATTGTTGTCCTTTAAAGGGCATCTATACTGAAAAATAGGTTGTTTTAAATTGACCATAACTGGAAACTATCAGGGTTATTCAATAAAAGTTCTTATCGTTTAAAATTATGCTAATTTTGCCCCAACCAATTAGATGTAAGCTTTCAAATGTTAAGTAAGATCTGATTGATTGGGGCAAAATAAGCACCATTTTAACGATAAGATTTTTGAATCTCTCTGTATAATTCTTCCCAACCACCACTGTATAATTTTTTGTTGATCTGCCCCATATTTCTTTAGATATCCAATCTAAATTTTCTTGTATTTCAGCTGTCAATCAAGTTCCTTGCTCTCAAAAACTATTCTTCTGTGAGTAGTTTTACTGTAGCTGGGATGGTGACAGAGATTTGACAGTTGGAATGCTGTATGCTGTGTGCAGGCTTGACAGTTGGATTGTGGGGAAAAAGTCAGGTCGGAGGGAAGTGGGAGTGGTTAAAAGAGGGAGGGGGGATACTGTGCTGGATTGAAGACATGCAGCAACACACGCAAATCAGAGTAAGTGCTAGTTACATGTTTTCAATTATATATTAAGATGAGGCAAAGTCATTCTTTCAGTATAGTGTCCCTTTAAGTTATAGGATTGTAAAGTTACAGTTCCTTGTCTGTATGAGTCTGTGACAAGAACATTATGTGCTGCATATGATGTGCCCCACCCCCAAAAAAAATACATTTTCTGAAGCTAAAATCCTCTACCTTTGGAAACCTTAGGGAGAAGGGAAAAATATTTTCAGGCTTGTGGCTAGCTTTAAAAAAATCTTTTTTTTTTTAAAGGCCACTTGTATGGAGACCACATTACCCTTAAATGGCGGAGGGAGGATGGATGGGTATAAAAAAGTACAGTTGTCCTTTAAAGGAGAAGAGGTGGCAAACCTTTTTTGTCATATATGGAAGCAATAGGTGTAAGGCTCAAGCAAGTCTCAATAACACACCAATACACGAATCAACACCATACCCATGGTTGTCAGGCGTCCCTATTTGGACGGGATTGCCCCCACTGCACAGACAAAATCCAGTCCCGCAGCCAGGGCTGAAATCCCGTCCAGAAACTGGCTCTGGCAGGCCTGCCCAGTTATGCCCACTCCTGCCAAGTTACGCCCCTAACTCTGCCTCTGGACTGTGGACCTGCCCCTAGCCCTGCCTTTTCTATGCCCCTGGCCCACCAACCATGATGTCACTGTGATGTCAGGGCTCCTCTCGCTTGGGAGTAGCCAAGATCTGACCCAATTTCTACCATTTGCTTCACATATAGGAAAGTCTCTGTCTGGGTTCAAGCAAGGCCTCACTGTGGACTGAAAATGCAAGGTAATAGGCACAATAGAATAGTCTGACCATCCAAAGACAGTAACCAATGAGGAACAGAGGAGCAAATTGAATCATAGTCAGGAACAGAGCAAAAGGAAAGGCACAGTTACAATGTACAAACATATGATAAAATAATGTCTACCCAATGGTCATGTCACAAGGGTTAGGTAAGCTGGCAAACTATGGTAAATGTTCTCTTTCTGTCCAGAATTCAAAGTATCTATAACCAAAGCTTTAATAAAAAGCCTTGATATTTAATAGGAAATGTTGATAGGTATGCAGACTGACCAAAAGGGAAAAACCATATCTGATGCAAACTTGCAAGTATGTAACACACCCTTTATTTCATAATATGAGAGAAATAGTCCATCATACAGCATTATTGTAGGATGGACTAATGGCATATCCAAAGCATATATCTATGGGGTATTAAAGGGTATCTTTATCTAAAAGTGTACTTTTAGATATCAATGCTCCAAAAAAAATGTCAGATTTTAAATGAGAAATCATAATTTGAAAACACAGCATTAACAGGGAAAGACCCGTCACTCCAGAAGCAGAAATTATATTATGTGACCCAATCCATGACCTCTTTGCCTACCTGCCAGCACACTTACTGCAACATTTAAGAGAATAAGCAGAGAAAAGAAAGGGGGGAGAGAGGGGGAGATGCAGGGGCACTTTATCGGTGGGCTTGGTTTTGTAGGTGGGTGTGTGTTGGACCTGATAAAATGAGCATCTGACTAACTTGTTACAAAGAAGCTTAAGGCCCAGAGGTTTTACAATATTTATTAAATAAAGTAACAAATAAAATAAAAGGTACAAAGTTAATAAAATGGCAGCACTCCAAGGTGTTATAGCTTAGCAGTCCTCTTAGATGTTAAATGCTGCTAGATGGAGGCTGTATGGAGTTTCTCTCCAGATTCCTTTTTGGGGCACTCTTATGTACACGTTCACTCTCATTCATAACCCAAACTCCACCTCTACTTAAGGATAGTCACACCCTGAAGAAAGTCCCAGCGAATCAAGTCGATGTTATATTATAGGCCATGTAATTAATCCAGAATGGATAGCTGATGGTCTCCTGTAAGTGGCAGTAGTATATTGTCACTAGGGTGTCTCCAAAGGATGACCTAAAGGCTGACCTGTTCTTCTGCTTTCTGGGTAGAGAAAGCTATCCAGGGCACATCCTTTTCACATGGATATCCAAGGTTTTATAGTCCAGTTGATTACCCTCCATAGATGTTTATACTCTGGTTCTCTATTTTTGTGGCACCTTTGAAGTTCCAGTTGTGACAATAGTATCTGTTTGTCTATGCTTGGGTATCCATCTCACATGAATATACTTGTCTGTGGGTACTTGCATTTTATGACAGGATGGTCAGTTCCTGACTGTTAGCTGTTCCCAGCTAACCCTTTCATTCGAACAATGTGAACAATATGAAATATAACATTCCCCGCTTTTGAGTCAAACACACACAAATACTTCAATCATAATAATTGGACAATCCTCTTCGGACTTGTGGCTATATTGGTGTAACTCCCTAAAGCAAAAGTGATTGTATCTCACATCATTCATTCACACATTCTTCTGATTAAACATATAACACAAATTATAATATGAAAACAGTTAATGAAAACACGTGGAATACATTGTCACACAAAGATAATAATAGGATTGCGCTCATCTGGGTAATTCATTCCATAATACATTCATGTACTATTGCATTGACACATTCTTAGAAATCCATCTGTTGGTCCATTTCATTGGTAATTTTTATGCAGAATTTGCACATCTATGATAAAAAAAAATAATAATATGCAAAACGCAGGATCCAGTGTTAAACAAAAGTCCCTTCTTGCTTCATAATGGATCCTGATAACAGAGAACAAGAACAGCATCAAATTCTTATCAGTGCCATCTGTCAATCTCCTGTCTACTGGGCAGTGCTCTCAAATAGTCAGTTGGTTAAATATCCCACAGTCCATCAGCCACAGGCATTGTTGACTGGGCAGGTCTCTGGCAGTTTGGTATCTATTTGCTACTATTGTCTAAATGTTTGTATGATGGCCCCCTACCATACTTGGAATACTGGGTCTGTCTTCTTATTTGTCCTTATTTGAATTGCAAACAAGAAACAGGGGCCTGAAACTTCTATTGTTTAAGAAAAGGGTTTCTAGTAATATCAGGTTTACTTTCCTCTGGAATTTTATTGATTTTACTCTTTATTTCCAGTAGTTCCTGCAGAATTAGACTGTGTAATGTAGCGTCAGTTTTCTGATTTTCTTCTACTGCTGCATTATTTTGGCTATGACCTTTATTTTATTTTCTGTTCTGTTCTGTTTCTTTCGGACCCTACAGTCTTTAATGACATGACCTGTATTTCCACACATCTTCCAACAAATCCTCCTTTCCTTTTATTTCTTGTAACTTCAGAAACATTTTGTTGAATATTATTGCCATGACATGATTCCTGAATCCAGTCCTTTAGGGTGTTAACAAATGTCTGGTAGGAATTTGCATTTCTGAGTGCAATTTTCATGGCAGAGTCTATAAATGTACATTTATTCGTCATTGAATATAAAAATGCACTATCATCAGGAGACATGTCAGGACAGTTATAGGTCACTAGACATTAAGCCCGTTACATAAACGGGCGCTAGAATACATGTGTAGAAACATTTATTTTTCATAATATAAATATGAATATAAATATTTCCATACACTTTGGAGGGGCCTTTTCCCCTCAGCCCCTGTCCATACACTTTGGAGGGGCCTTCTCCCCTCAGCCCCTGTCCATACACTTTGAAGGGACTTTTTTTTCCCTCAGCCCCTGTCCATACACTTTGGAGGGACCTTTTCCCCTCAGTCCCTGTCCATACACTTTGAAGGGACTTTTTTTCCCTCAGCCCCTGTCCATACACTTTGGAGGGACCTTTTCCCCTCAGCCCCTGTCCATACACTTTGGAGGGACCTTTTCCCCTCAGCCCCTGTCCATACACTTTGAAGGGACTTTTTTCCCCCTCAGCCCCTGTCCATACACTTTGGAGGGACTTTTTTTCCCTCAGTCCCTGTCCATACACTTTGGAGGGACCTTTTTCCTTCAGCCCCTGTCCATACACTTTGGAGGAAACTTTTTCCCCTCAGCCCCTGTCCATACACTTTGGAGGGACTTTTTTTCCCTCAGTCCCTGTCCATACACTTTGGAGGGACCTTTTTCCCCTCAGCCCCTGTCCATACACTTTGGAGGGACTTTTTTTCCCTCAGTCCCTGTCCATACACTTTGGAGGGACCTTTTTCCCTCAGCCCCTGTCCATACACTTTGAAGGGACTTTTTTTCCCCTCAGCCCCTGCCCATACACTTTGGACGGACTTTTTTTTCCCTCAGCCCCTGTCCATACACTTTGAAGGGACTTTTATTCCCTCAGCACCTGTCCATACACTTTGAAGGGACCTTTTCCCCTCAGCCCCTGTCCATACACTTTGGAGGGACCTTTTCCCCTCTGCCCCTGTCCATACACTTTGGGGGGACCTTTTTCCCTCAGCCCCTGTCCATACACTTTGAAGGGACTTTTTTTTCCCTCAGCCCCTGTCCATACGCTTTGGAGGGACCTTTTCCCCTCAACCCCTGTCCATACACTTTGAAGGGACCTTTTCCCCTCAACCCCTGTCCATACACTTTGAAGGGACTTTTTTTTTCCTCAGCCCCTGTCCATACACTTTGGAGGGACCTTTTCCCCTCAGCCCCTTTCCATACACTTTGGGGGGACCTTTTCCCCTCAGCCCCTGTCCATACACTTTGGAGGGACTTTTTTTTCCCCTCAGCCCCTGTCCATACACTTTGGAGTGACCTTTTTCCCCTCAGCCCCTGTCCATACACTTTGAAGGGACTTTTTTTTCCCTCAGCCCCTGTACATACACTTTGGAGGGATCTTTTCCACTCAGCCCCTGTCCATACACTTTGAAGGGACCTTTTCCCCTCAGCCCCTGTCCATATACTTTTGAGGGACTTTTTTCCCCTCAGCCCCTGTCCATACACTTTGAAGGGACCTTTTCCCTTCAGCCCCTGTCCATACACTTTGGAGGGACCTTTTCCCCTCAGCCCCTGTCCATACACTTTGGAGGGACCTTTTCCCCTCAGCCCTTGTCCATACACTTTGAAGGGACTTTTTTTCCCTCAGCCCCTGTCCTTACACTTTGGAGGGACCTTTTCCCCTCAGCCCCTGTCCATACACTTTGAAGGGACTTTTTTTCCCCTCAGCCCGTCCATACACTTTGAAGGGACTTTTTTTCCCCTCAGCCCCTGTCCATACACTTTGGATAGAACTGTTTTCCCTCAGCCCCTGTCCATACACTTTGGATAGAACTGTTTTCCCTCAGCCCTCCATAAGCTAACTGTCCTTTTCCTTTAGGCGTGTTCTCTAAAGAGGTCTTCCGTCTCTTTAACTGTTACGCTATTACCTGGAAATAGCAGGGACTGTGCAGCCATCCATACGCTTCAGCGTCTAAACAGTTACCATGACAACGCTTTCCGCGCATGCGCATAATCAACCGGCACGTCTAAACAGTTACCATGACAACGCTATCCGCGTTACTATTGCATTGACACATTCTTAGAAATCCATCTGTTGGTCCATTTCATTGGTAATTTTTATGCAGAATTTGCACATCTATGATAAAAAAAAAAAAAAAATAATATGCAAAACTCAGGATCCAGTGTTAAACAAAAGTCCCTTCTTGCTTCATAATGTATCCTGATAACAGAGAACAAGAACAGCATCGAATTCTTATCAGTGCCATCTGTCAATCTCTGTCACGGGGGCAGAGTGCTTCAAATAGTCAGTTGGTTAAATATCCACAGTCCATCAGCCACAGGCATTGTTGACTGGGCAGGTCTCTGGCAGTTTGGTATCTATTTGCTACTATTGTCTAAATGTTTGTATGATGGCCCCTACCATACTTGGAATACTGGGTCGTCTTCTTATTTGTCCTTATTTGAATTGCAAACAAGAAACAGGGGCTGAAAAATTCTATTGTTTAAGAAAAGGGTTTCGTAATATCAGGTTTACTTTCTCTGGAATTTTATTGATTTTACTCTTTATTCCAGTAGTTCCTGCAGGATTAGACTGTGTAATGTAGCGTCAGTTTTCTGATTTTCTTCTACTGCTGCATTATTTTGGCTATGACCTTTATTTTATTTTCTGTTCTGTTCTGTTTCTTTCGGACCTACAGTCTTTAATGACATGACCTGTATCCACACATCTTCCAACAAATCCTCCTTCCTTTTATTTCTTGTAACTTCAGAAACATTTTGTTGAATATTATTGCCATGACATGATTCCTGAATCCAGTCCTTAGGGTGTTAACAAATGTCTGGTAGGAATTTGCATTTCTGAGTGCAATTTTCATGGCAGGAGTCTATAAATGTACATTTATTCGTCATTGAATATAAATGCACTATCATCAGGAGACATGTCAGGACAGTTATAGGTCACTAGACATTAAGCCCGTTACATAAACGGGCCCTAGAATACATGTGAGAAACATTTATTTTTTAATATAATATGAATATAATATTTCATACAACTTTGGAGGGACCTTTTCCCTCAGTCCCTGTCATCACTTTGGAGGGACCTTTTCCCCTCAGCCCTGTCCATCACTTGGAGAGACTTGTCCTCAGCCCTGTCCATACACTTTGGGGGACCTTTTCCCCTCAGCCCTGTCCATACACTTTGGAGGGACCTTTTCCTAGCCCCTGTCCATACACTTTGGAGGGACCTTTTCCCTCAGCCCCTTTCCATATACTTTGAAGGGACTTTTTTTCCCCTCAGCCCCCTGTCCATACACTTTGAAGGGATTTTTTTCCCTCAGCCCTGTCCATACA
This sequence comes from Hymenochirus boettgeri, assembly GCA_019447015.1. Taxonomy (NCBI): domain Eukaryota; kingdom Metazoa; phylum Chordata; class Amphibia; order Anura; family Pipidae; genus Hymenochirus; species Hymenochirus boettgeri. Next base: position 60,350,958 of record CM033470.1, on the reverse strand, counting down.
CTTTGAAGGGACTTTTTCCCCTCAGCCCCGTCCATACACTTTGGAGGGACTTTTTTCCCCTCAGCCCCTGTCCATACACTTTGAAGGGACTTTTTTTCCCCTAGCCCTGTCCATAGACTTTGGAGGGACCTTTCCCCTCAGCCCCTGTCCATACACTTTGGAGGGACCTTTTCCCCCCTCACGCCCCCATACACTTTAAAGGGACTTTTTCCCCTCAGCCCCTGTCCATACACTTGAAGGGACTTTTTTCCCTCAGCCCCGTTCCATACACTTTGAAGGGACCTTTCCCCTCAGCCCCTGTCCATACACTTTGGAGGGACCTTTTCCCTCAGCTCTGTTCATACACTTTGGAGGGACCTTTTCCCCTCAGCCCCTGTCATAAACTTTGGAGGGACTTTTTTCCCCTCAGCCCCTGTCCCTACACTTTGAAGGGACCTTTTCCCCTCAGCCCCTGTCCATACACTTTGGAGGGACCTTTTCCCCTCAGCCCCTGTCCATACACTTTAAAGGGACCTTTTCCCTCAGCTCCTGTCCATACACTTTGGAGGGACCTTTTCCCCTCAGTCCCTGTCCATACACTTTGGAGGGACCTTTTCCCCTCAGCCCCTGTCCATACATTTTGAAGGGACTTTTTTCCCCTCAGCCCCTGTCCATAGACTTTGGAGGGACCTTTTCCCCTCAGCCCCTGTCCATAGACTTGGAGAGGACCTTTTCCCCTCAGCCCCTGTCCATACACTTTGGAGGGACCTTTTCCCCTCAGCCCCTGTCAATAAAATTTAAAGGGACTTTTTCCCCTCAGCCCCTGTCCATACACTTTGAAGGGACTTTTTTTCCCTCAGCCCCTGTCCATACACTTTGAAGGGACCTTTTCCCCTCAGCCCCTGTCCATACACTTTGGAGGGACCTTTTCCCCTCAGCTCCTGTCCATACACTTTGGAGGGACCTTTTCCCCTCAGCCCCTGTCCATACGCTTAGGAGGGACTTTTTTCTCCTCAGCCCCTGTCCATACACTTTGAAGGGACCTTTTCCCCTCAGCCCTGTCCATACACTTTGAGGGACCTTTCCCTCAGCCCCTGTCCATACACTTTAAAGGGACCTTTTCCCTCAGCTCCTGTCCATACACTTTGGAGGGACCTTTTCCCCTCAGCCCCTGTCCATACACTTTGGAGGGACCTTTTCCCCTCAGCCCCTGTCCATACACTTTGAAGGGACTTTTTCCCCTCAGCCCCTGTCCATAGACTTGGAGGGACCTTTTACCTCAGCCCCTGTCCATACACTTGGAGGGACCTTTTCCCTCAGCCCCTGTCCATACACTTTGGACGGACCTTTTCCTCTCAGCCCCTGTCCATACACTTTGAAGGGACGTTTTTTCCCCTCAGCCCCTGTCCATACACTTTGAAGGGACTTTTTTTCCCCTCAGCCCCTGTCCATACACTTTGGATAGAACTGTTTTCCCTCAGCCCCTGTCCATACACTTTGGAGGGACCTTTTCCCCTCAGCCCCTGTCCATACACTTTGGAGGGACCTTTTCCCCTCAGCCCCTGTCCATACACTTTGGAGGGACCTTTTCCTCTCAGCCCCTCTCCATACACTTTGGATAGAACTGTTTTCCCTCAGCATAAGCCAAGGCGTGATTTACTTCTTAAAATGTCCATGTGGCTTTGGGTATGTTGGTCAAACAAAAAGAGAGGTACGAATCAGATTGGGTGAACACAAAAGAGATATTAAGCATTACAAAGTAGGAGAATCCAAACATGATACTTCAGTAGCGCGGCACTTTTACGAAGCTAAACACAATGTGATGCAACTACGATGGCAATGCCTGGAGGTAGTTAAGAAACAAAAATAGAGGAGGTAATTTCCAACAATTATTACTTCAACGTGAACAGTGGTGGATTCACCTCTACACACACTGACACCCAAAGGTTTAAATGAGGAATTTAATCTGGATTGCTTCCGATAAGATAATGATATCATATTTAAGTATTTTAACATTTTAACTCAATGATCCTGAGCCATCATGCACTAAGAATTACTTTATTTAAAATTATACAGATCATTATCCTTAGCTATGTAGACCATTAAGAATTGTTATCTTGTTAATCCTTTTTTGAATTGTATCTAGATATTGTATGAATCTATTAGCTACTTTGTTTCTCTTTGCAGGGATAGATACGCCATCTAGTGGATCCTTACAAGTATAGAATAAGGGACTAATATGAAGACTGCCTTTATTTAATGCATCCACACATCTTTTAACATTTAACTTTAAGAATGTTTTGTATATTTTATGTTTCATTTTTATTTAGTATTGACACTGCTAAACACAGCTAACTTTTATTATGTCTCACTATATGTAATTTATTGTAATCATGAACAGGGCACTTTATAAATTAGGATGTTTTTACTATCACATATTTAGTATTAATGAATTTTTTTATCATTGTATTTTTGGATCTTTTACTTGATGATTATATGCGTTGAGAACTATATTTGGTGATGTTGATCAACATTGTTATTTATTCACTTATCACTTTATGGAGCACAAGTTCACCTTAATTGGGATCTATTAACAATAGGCGGGGCCATGGTTTATGGTGTCACTATATATACCTTGCACTTGTAGTATTTGGTTACACCCGAGGAAGGGGGTTGGACCCCCCGAAACATTGTGTATCTAACTTGCATGTTGAGCATTTAATAAATGAAAATTTGTTATTAATCCTTACCTGAGTGTGCCTCCCTACCTACTTCTTATTGGATAAACACTTACCTGATGTGGCACAGGCTTCAGGGAGTGCACCTCAAAATCAACCTGTTTGGAATCCACAATATTGCTGAAAACTGTGCAGCCATCCATACGCTTCAGCGTCTAAACAGTTACCATGACAACGCTATCCACGCATGCGCATAATCAACCGGCGCGTGTTACTGAAAGTACGCTGATGGAGGTACGCAAAAGTAAATTATGCCGCACAGTAAAAGACTTTCCTGCACGAAAGAAAATGAAGGGGCTGGGAGGCTGCGGTGGGGGAGGTAGAGCACTGTCAATGCACTCTGTAATTGCCTGGAGGGAAACTGCAGCAGCCTGAGGAATAGAATGCACATCAAGTGGCAAAAAGAGGTAACTGCAGGACACACACGGACACAGGGATGCACACTTGCATTTTATTATATAGGATTCTATATAACATCAGATATTCATTACAAAACAGTACTGGGTCATCACCCCATCTCAGTTTGGCATTTTCTAGGGCATTGGTACCTCTTACATCCCTTTCACCCATAATACACTGTAATTCTCTCAGTCTTTCAGCTGAATTTCCCTAGTTTCCATTGAGGTCGGCTGATGCTCCTCTGTGTGTACCAACTGGAGCTTTAAGTTTAGCAGCCAACTGACTAGGTAGCCAGACTTTTAGCAAGTAACAGGCATCCTTGTTGCCAAGATTAAACTGTGAGACCACAGTTTCAAATTTATAAGCGAGAGTTATGGGTGATGCAGAGGTATCAAATTTCCCTAAAATCTGACAAAGATTAGTACGATCCTGTATAGTAAGGGGTGCATGGTTATTATTTGATATTTCTATACTAGTTGGTCTGTTCCTGTTCCATTCTGTCTGAGGACTAAACAAAGATAGACTCCTTTCTGTTCTAATCACCCCATCTCTTTCCACCTCAGCAGACAGGGTACAGACAGGAACAAACTCACTCTGCTTCTGAGTTCCCTTCTGTAATATTAACATATTAATACATCTCTCCTTTTCACTTAACTGAGTGTTTGCAATTTGCAACTGTTTTGTAAGGGACACAATTAGTCCTTCATTCCATAATTCTTTCTTTTCTAATGAGGATATATGATATTCTCTGAATATACATTTTTCTTTCCAAAGGTCAATCTTTTCCTCCAATTCACAGTTTTTATCATTCAATCTCTCTAATTCTTCCCTTAGCTCCTCACATTCAAATTCACATTCAGCTGAACTAGTAGCTGCTATAGTAAAAGACTTCTCAAACTTTTCCATGTCCTCTCTAATCTGCTTTCTTTCATTAAACCACTGCAATTCCTTCTGTTCTGCAATGTCCTTTATTCTAATAAACATACTAAGCCTTTCTTTTTTACCTTTCTTACTAGACGGTTTGCTCTTTAATAACCCATTGTGATCCTGACACTGTTTCAACAGTTCATTAAACTGGTGTGTCAAGGCATCACTTGAGTTGATATTAAAGGTAGCAGAGGCATATTTATTGATATAAGTTTGAGCAAGTATGAAAAACAATATGAAATATAACAGCGTGGCTAACATTTTATGATTTATGAGTTCCTCAGATAGTCAATTAGAAATAATGTAAATTACTAGAAACAGATATTACATCCCATTCTCAAACAACTTGTTTTGCCACTGCCATATTGCTCCTTTCAGAATTTGTTGCTCAAATCAAAATAACTTATTTAACAGCCTGTGCTATACATATTGGTTCAACTGTTACAATACATTAGAAATACCATACATTCTGTAGTATAAAAGATTTTAGCCAAAAGATTTGCTAGCCTACCACCACGTCAGGTAGACACTTTTAGCAGGGTCCTAACTTGTTTAACCTGGCCTAACAAACTAACTAAAGCTAACCTAACCATAAACAATGATTTTAACAGCATCATATCTGTTACTAGGGATTTTTTCTCCACCACTGCCTGTCTACCACCTTTCTTTTTCAGTGCAGATGTGGCCTCGGGGAGATGTGTAAGCAGAGCAGTGTCTATGGTGAGACTGTGCAGAACTTGTAAGTGTTGCAGACACTACAAGAAGGCAGTGAGTAAGGGAGGGTGGGGGGAATTAGGAACATGCAGTAAACGTTAATAATTTAATGACAAATATGTAAGTACCACTATTTTATACAGTATGTCTCAAAATGTAGTTTCTAAAAAAGGGAAAGGGGGAAGACCCTGAAATGTTGTGCACTGCAAGTCACAATAAAGAAATAATTCACTACTGAGTGCGTATCCCCTGCAAATTTGTTCCCGATGTATGGAGCCCACTGCTAGTGGTTAAGCAGATTGGGGAGGCAGCACCTTTGGTAATTAATAGTGAAGGTGTGTGGGGAGAAACATACATTTGTTCAAAAAAGGGAAAGTTGTTTCAGTGAGTATAGTGACCCTTTGCACTAATATCACACACAAATTGAAAATTCCCATGGATATGCCATTATACACAGGCATCCCAACTTACCCAGTTCAGTGAGTCTCCCTGATATTAATGGCAGCTCCCTGACTGCCTAAATTATACAGAATCACCCTGAAATGTGTTGTTTCAATAAGAGTGATGTCAAAGTTTTTTTAGAGGTTAACAAGTGACAGAAACATTAAATGGCAACATGACTTGTTGTATACATGTGTGTCTGACTGTTTTCATGAGTGTGTGTCTTTTGGGATGCATGTGTTTATATGCATGTGTGTGTGACTGTATACATGTGTGTGTCTGTATGCATGGATTATGCGTTAATCTTGGGGTGGGGTTTTAGGTGGTGGGCACCCTCTCTGAAATGAGTTTTGGTAGGGTGGGATGTCTGCACACGAACTGTACATTTTAGCCTAATGCTGGCCATACACTAGAATTTAAACCTTAGAAATGTTTGAGCAACAAACATCTGGCCAATCGACTATGTGGCCAATGATCATCCATCTAGCTGATCCTTTTGTGGTCAACTTTTGATTGACCACAAAGGGGAGAAGTGAATGGGCCAGGATGGGGAACACTGTGGTAATTTTTTGCTATACCTCATAAGAAATTTGGTTGATTAAAGTTTCGATTATTGGATCATTCTATTAATATGGCAGTTTTCCCTCACAACTTTCCTGCAAGGTCCCCCAGGAGCCGTAAAAGAAGGAAGCAAACTTACCTACAATCGATTCTACTGACAGGTGCCGAGCCCATGCATGCTCCATTACAATGAACGCACATGCACATACCATGCGCTGACATTGTAAGGGAGTGTAAATGGTGTAAACACCTTTCAATAGAAGCAGCAGAGGAGCACGATCATGGGTAAGTTTGCTTCCTTCTCTCCAGGCTCCTGTCAGAATTATTGAAGAATGGGGGCTAACACAAATCTTATTTACCCCCTGTTCTTAAATTAATGGTAAAAATGTAAGTCATTTTTTTGGATGTAGATACCCCTTAAAAGAAACCGTGATCAAATATCCAATGTAATAAATATCTAACCAGTGTATGACCAGCATTATTCTATAGGGACAATGCACATAAGGAATCTTTTAGTAGTTCTTGGGATATTTACCTATTTGTATCGGAATATACTCATCATAACTGCTGAAACAAAGATTTTAAAGTAAGGTACCCATAGATAGGATAATCCACTTCCAAGGTTCCCACGACAATCAACTCTAGATATCTAACTAGTGTATGGACTTCTCAGGGCTGTTTTTAGGCATAGGCCACCTAGGCAAAGAGCTAGGTTGCCTATGTTGAGCTAGGGCAAACAGTGTTCTCCTTGAATCTCCCTGTCAGTTTTTACTTGCTGTGTTAGAACTGCTCTCCTTGTTCTGCTGTAATTTGCATCATTATATTTAGTAGAGAGCCTGAACTGTTCATTTGAAAACAATGTTGCAAATGAACTAAAGGTGAAGGAAGGAGGGGAGAGGATGAGCTCAGTTTATAGTACTGAGGAAAACAGTTTTAAAATGCCAGGTAAAAGCTGCTGCAGACTTGTGCCCCTTGTGACTAGCAGCTATGAGAGCCCTATCTCTGCCTGTTTTCTCCTTCCATCCAACTCTCCATTTAGAACTTAGAGTAGGTGAGGAGTGAACAATTCAATGGAGGAGACATGGAAAGCAGGCACATACTGTATATCATGTCAATGCTGGCAGCTGAAATGGTTAAAGGTAATACTCTGCTTGCACTGAAAGTGTTAATGGCAATACTGTGGGAAAGTGCTGGCACTGAAAGTGTTAATGGCAATACTGTGGGAAAGTGCTGGCACTGAAAGTGTTAATGGCAATCTTTTGGGAAAGTGCTGGCACTGAAAGGTTAATGGCAATACTCTGGGAAAGTGCCGGCACTAAAAGTATTAATAAGAAAGTCTGCTGGCACTGAAGGTAATACTCTGCTGGCATGAAAAGTGCTAATGGCAATACTTTGGGAAGTGCTGGCACTGAAAGTGTTAATGGCAATACTCTGGGAAAGTGCTGACACAGATGGGTTAATGGCAATACTCTGGGATAGTGCTGGCACTGAAAGGATTGATAGGAAAGTCTGTTGGCACTGAAAGTGTTAATTGCAATACTCTGGAAAAGTGCTGGCACTGAAAGTATAAATGACAATACTCTGGGAAAGTGCTCCCACTGGAAGGTTAATGGCAATACTCTGGAATAGTGCTTTCGCTGAAAGTATTAATAGGAAAGTCTGCTGGCACTGAAGGGTTAAAGGTGATACTCTGCTGGCATGAAAAATGGTAATGGCAATACTCTGGGGAAGTGCTGGCACTGAAAGTGTTAATGGCAATACTGTTGGAAAGTGCTGGCACTGAAGGGTTAATGGCAATACTCTGGGAAAGTGCTGGTACTGAACTATCAATAGTGCAGGGGCTGGGTTCGGTTTGCAACTGAAGGATTAAAGGTAATACTCTGCTGGCATGGAAAGTGGTGATGGCAATACTCTGGGGAAGTGCTGGCACTGAAGGGTTAATGGCAATACTCTGGGAAAGTGCTGGTACTGAACTATCAATAGGAAAGTCTGTTGGCACTAAAAAGTATTGATAGCCTGCTGGCACTGAAGGGTTAATGATAATATTCTGCTGGCATGGAAATTGGTAAGGATAATACTCTGGGGAAGTCTGCTGGCACTGAAGCGTTAAAGGTAATACTCTGCTGGCATGGAAAGTGTTAATGGCAATACTCTGGGAAAGTGTTGGCATTGAAGGGTTAATGGCAATACTCTGGGAGAGTGCTGGCACTGAAATTATTAATAGGAAAGTTCTGGCACTGAAGAGTTAATGATATTATGCTGGCATGGAATGTGGTAATGGTAATCCCCGGGGGAAGTCTGCTGGCACTGAAAGGTTTAAGGGCACGGCCACACTGCGCCACAAATGCAATTGCACATGGAATCGCGATTTTATGTGCGACTTCATTGCGTTTGTGCATGCGGTTCTCTTTAGATATAGAAAAACACATGCGATTGCGATAAAAAAAGCGGAACACAACTTGCATGCGCAATCGCATCTGAAAACATGCGTTTTCGGTGCGTTGCCATGGTTTCAATGACCGGAAAACGCATGTGCAACCGCATGCGCAAATGCAAAAAAAGCGCAATAGTGTGGCCTAGCCTTTAGGTAATACTTTGCTGGCATGGAAAGTGGTAATGGCAATACTTGGTGGAAGTGCTGGCACTGAAAGTTTTAATAGGAAAGTTTGCTGGCACTGAAGGGTTAATGATAATATTCTGCTGGCACGGAAAGTGGTAATGGTAATACTCTGGGGAAGTCTGCTGGCACTGAAAGTGTTAAGGCCAATACTCTTGGAGGGCTAGGCCAAACTACTGCGCTGATGGGATTGCGATCTAATCACCAAGATGGCTAGAAACAGCTTTGGGGCAACTTTACACTTTACCTTAGCTGTGGGACATCAATTGTTGTCCTTCCCAGTGATATATGGCATTCAATCTCGTGTCCCTAGATATAGTACAAAGCACTTTTCTGCTGGGTACTGTAGAATTAATTAATTTGGCTTAAATGAGACAAATTCTTGTTCTTTGTATTTCTTCTTCTTTCCTTTTGTTTTTATGCTATTTTGGACTGTATTGTATCTCCTCCCAAAGATTTTCAGCAAGAGAAACCAAATTTGGTAGAGACGTGCTGGACACATAGGAGAAGTGACAGTGTGCTATTAACAAACTAAGGAATGTGTGGAAGCATTACTGCGAAGTTTGGACATTTTGCCCATTGACTAGAATGGGTCCAATCACAAAATATTCTGAGATTTTCGGGGTCATGTGATCAAATTAAAGTCCAACTGTCCCTCTGTATGAAATGTACCTGGGTCCAAGGCTACACAAACACACAACTACACAAACAACAAACACAATTACAAAATAAAAGTCCTAAAATGAATACAATAAAAGCAAAATAATAAACGAATGCGAAGCACAACAAATGGTTTATGGAATAAAGTATGAAATATAATTATATAACAGGGTGTCCATTCTGTGCTCCTCCAGTTGTTTGTAAACTAAACCCCCAGAATTCCTTGCTGCTAATGGCTTTAAGGGAATCTTAAGAGTTGTACAGTAGTTTTCCAACATATGCAGGGCCACAGGAAAGGCATCTTTCTTTTATGGTCAGGTTCACTCACACACACACCAACTGCTACACACCCACTCTCACATCTAACCTACCTTTGTGTTTCCATGGCAACCACACATGAACTAAAATCTAAATGTAAAAGCATACCCCCTAACACCACACAGACACAGTTAAACACACCCAATGACACACAATCACAGCCTAAACTACCCTTCCATTTTCATGGCAACCATAACTAAATTACAAAAAAAAGGTAGTTTAATGGTCTAAAATACAAAAAACATACCCTTAACACCACACAGACACAGATAGAAAAACCTACTGATTTAGACCGCGTTATGGTGCATTTCACATCGCACCAAAACGCAGTGCACATAGAAATGAATGGTGCCATTTACATTAAAGTGCTGCAATGTGGTGTGCTGTATGCAACTCACTGCATGCATCATTTTGATGCGTTAAAGCACATCGTTGTCGTTGAAAATAATGTCATACGTTGTGCGTTAACGCAATGGAACAATACACACAATCATAAATGCTATGTGCCGCTGCGCTATAGTGGGAAAGAGCCCTCATAACCCTTCCTACCTTCCATTCCATGTTCAAGGTGGAATAGATGCAGTATACTATGTTCAAGGTGGAATAGATGCAGTATACTATGTTCAAGGTGGAATAGATGCAGTATACCAAGAGGTAACAAGTGACAGAAACTTAAATGGCAACAGACTTGTTGTATACATGTGTGCCTGACTGTTTTCATGAGTTGTGTCTTTTGGATGCATGTGTTTTATGCAGTGTGTGTGACTGTATACATGTGTGTCTGTATCATGGATTATGCTTTAATCTTGGGGTGGGGTTTTAGGTGGTGGGCACCCTCTCTGAATGATTTTTGGTAGGGTGGATGTCTGCACACGAACTGTACTTTTAGCCTAATGCTGGCCATACACTAGAATTTAAACCTTAGAAATGTTTGACAACAAACATCTGGCCAATCGACTATGTGGCCAATCATCTCCATCTAGCTGATCCTTTTGTGCACCTTTTGATTGACCACAAGGGGAGAAGTGAATGGGCCAGGATGGGGAACACTGTGGTAATTTTTTTGCTATACCTCATAAGAAATTTGGTTGATTAGTTTCGATTATTGGATCATTCTATTAATATGGCAGTTTTCCCTCACAACTTTCCTCCTGCACGGTCCCCAGGAGCCGTAAAAGAAGAAGCAACTACCTACAATCGATTCTACGTGACATGTGCCGAGCCCATGCATGCTCCATTACAATGAACGCACATGCACATACCATGCGCTGACATTGTAAGGTTGTAAATGGTGTAAACACCTTCAATAGAAGCAGCAGAGGCACGATCATGGGTGTTTGCTTCCTTCTCTCCAGGCTCCTGTCAGAATTATTGAAGAATGGGGGCTAACACAAATTTATTTACCCCCGTTCTTAAATTAATGGTAAAAATGTAAGTCATTTTTTTGGATGTAGATACCCCTTAAAAAACCGGATCAAATATCCAATGTAATAAATATCTAACCAGTGTATGACCAGCATTATCTATAGGGACAATGCACATAAGGAATCTTTTTAGTTCTTGGATATTTACCTATTTGTATCGGAATATACTCATCATAACTGCTGAAAACAAGATTTTAAAGTAAGGTACCCATAGATAGGATAATCACTTCCAAGGTTCCCACGACAATCAACTCTAGATATCTAACTAGTGTATGGACTTCTCAGGGCTGTTTTTTAGGGCATAGGCCCCCTAGGCAAAGAGCTAGGTTGCCTATGTTGAGCTAGGCGAACAGTGTTCTCCTTGAATCTCCCTGTCAGTTTTTACTTGCTGTGTTAGAACTGCTCTCCTTGTTCTGCTGTAATTTGCATCATTATATTTAGTAGAGGCCTGAACTGTTCATTTGAAACAATGTTGCAAATGAACTAAAGTTGAGGAAGGAGGGAGAGGATGAGCTCAGTTTATAGTACTGAGGACACAGTTTTAAAATGCCAGGTAAAAGCTGCTGCAGACTTGTGCCCCTTGTGCTAGCAGCTATGAGAGCCCTATCTCTGCCTGTTTTCCTCCTTCCATCCAACTCTCCATTTAGAACTTAGAGTGGTGAGGAGTGAACATTCAATGGAGGAGACATGGAAAGCAGGCACATACTGTATATCATGTCAGGCTGGCAGCTGAAATGTTAAAGGTAATACTCTGCTTGCACTGAAAGTGTTAATGGCAATCCTGTGGAAAGTGCGGCACTGAAAGTGTTAATGGCATACTTGTGGGAAGTGCTGGCACTGAAAGTTTTAATGGCATCTTTTTGGGAAAGTGCTGGCACTGAAAGGTAATGGCATACTCTGGGAAAGTGCCGGCACTAAAAGTATTAATAAGAAGTCTGCTGGCACTGAGGTAATACTCTGCTGGCATGAAAAGTGCTAATGGCAATACTTGGGAAGTGCTGGCACTGAAAGTTAATGGCAATACTCTGGGAAAGTGCTGACACAGATGGGTTAATGGCAATACTCTGGGATAGTGCTGGCACTGAAAGATTGATAGAAGTCTGTTGGCACTGAAGTGTTAATTGCAATACTCTGGAAAGTGCTGGCACTGAAATATAAATGACAATACTCTGGGAAGTGCTCCCACTGGAAGGTTAATGGCAATACTCTGGAATATTGCTTTCGCTGAAAGTATTATAGAAAGTCTGCTGCACTGAAGGGTTAAAGGTGTACTCTGCTGGCATGAAAAATGGTAATGGCAATACCTGGGGAAGTGCTGGCACTGAAAGTGTTAATGGCAATACTGTTGGAAAGTGCTGGCACTGAAGGTTTAATGGCAATACTCTGGAAAGTGCTGTACTGAACTCCAATAGGAAAGTCTGTTGGCACTGAAGGATTAAAGGTAATACTCTGCTGGCATGGAAAGTGGTGATGGCAATACTCTGGGGAAGTGCGGCACTGAAGGGTTAATGGCAATACTCTGGGAAAGTGCTGGTACTGAACTATCAATAGGAAAGTCTGTTGTCACTAAAAAGTATTGATAGCCTGCTGGCACTGAAGGGGTTAATGATAATATTCTGCTGGCATGGAAATTGGTAGATAATACTCTGGGGAAGTCTGCTGGCACTGAAGCTGTTAAAGGTAATACTCTCTGGCATGAAAGTTTTTAATGGCAAACTCTGGGAAAGTGTTGGCTTGAAGGGTTATGGCAATACTCTGAGAGTGCTGGCACTGAAATTATTAATAGGAAAGTTCTGGCACTGAATTAATGATATTATGCTGGCATGGAATGTGGTATGGTATCCCCGGGGAAGTCTGCTGGCACTGAAAGGTTTAAGGGCACGGCCACACTGCGCCACAAATGCAATTGCACATGGAATCGCGATTTTTGTGCGACTCATTGCGTTTGTGCATGCGGTTTCTCTTTAGATATAGAAAAACACATGCGATTGCGATAAAAAAGCGGAACACAACTTGCATGCGCAATCGCATCTGAAAACATGCGTTTTCGGTGCGTTGCCATGGTTTCAATGACCGGAAAACGCATGTGCAACCGCATGCGCAAATGCAAAAAAAGCGCAATAGTGTGGCCTAGCCTTAGGTAATACTTTGCTGGCATGGAAAGTGGAATGGCAATACTTGGTGGGAAGTGCTGGCACTGAAAGTTTTAATAGGAAAGTTTGCTGGCACTGAAGGGTTAATGATAATATTCTGCTGGCACGGAAAGTGGTAATGGTAATACTCTGGGGAAGTCTGCTGGCACTGAAATGTTAAGCCAATACTCTTGGAGGCTAGGCCAAACTACTTTCTCGACGCGCTGATGATTGCGATCTAATCACCAAGATGGCTAGAAACAGCTTTGGGGCAACTTTACACTTTACCTTAGCTGGTGGGACATCAATTGTTGTCCTTCCCAGTGATATATGGCATTCAATCTCGTGTCCCTAGATATAGTACAAAGCACTTTTCTCTGTGGTACTGTAGAATTAATTAATTTGGCTTAAATGAGACAAATTCTTGTTCTTTGTATTTCTTCTTCTTTCCTTTGTTTTTATGCTATTTTGGACTGTATTGTATCTCCTCCCAAAATTTTCAGCAAGAGAAACCAAATTTGGTAGAGACGTGCTGGACACATAGGAGAAGTGCCAGTGTGCTATTAACAAACTAAGGAATTGTGGAAGCATTACTGCGAAGTTGTACATTTTGCCCATTGACTAGAATGGGTCCAATCACAAAATATTCTGAGATTTTCGGGTCATGTGATCAAATTAAAGTCCAACTGTCCCTCTGTATGAAATTACCGTGGGTCCAAGGCTACCAAACACACAACTACACAAACACAAACACAATTACAAATAAAGTCCTAAAATGAATACATAAAAGCAAATATAAACGAATGCGAACCCCAAAGGTTTATGGAATAAGTATGAAATATATTATATAACAGGGTGTCCATTCTGTGCTCCTCCTTTGTTTGTAACTAAACCCCCAGAATTCCTTGCGGCTAATGGCTTTAAGGAATCTTAAGAGTTGTACAGAGTTTTTTCCAACATATGCAGGGCCACGGAAAGGCATTTTCTTTTATGGTCAGTTCACTCACACACACACCAACTGCTACACACCCCTCTCACAATCTAACCTACCTTTGTGTTTCCATGGCAACCACACATAACTAAAATCTAAATGTAAAGCATACCCCCTAACACCACACAGACACAGTTAACAACACCCAATGACACACAATCACAGCTAAACTACCCTTCCATTTCATGGCAACCATACTAAATTACAAAAAAAGGTGTTTAATGCTCTAAATACAAAAAACATACCCTTAACACCACACAGACACAGATAGAAAACCTCCTGATTTAGACCGCGTTATGGTGCATTTCACATCGCACAAAACGCAGTGCACTAGAAATGATGGTGCCATTTACATTAAAGTGCTGCAATGTGGTGTGCGGTATGCAACTCACTGCATGCATCATTTTGATGCGTTAAAGCACATCGTTCGTTGAAAATATGTCATACGTTGTGCGTTAACGCAATGGAACAATACACCACATCTAAATGCTATTGTGCCGCTGCGCTATAGTGGGAAAGACCTCATAACCCTTCCTACCTCCCATTCCATGTTCAAGGTGGAATAGATGCAGTATACTATGTTCAAGGTGGATAGATGCATATACTATGTCAAGGTGGAATCGATGCATATACCATGTTCAAGGTGGCATAGATGCAGTATACCATGTTCAAGGTGGAATAGATGCAGTATACCATGTTCAAGGTGGAATAGATGCAGTATACTATGTTTAAGGTGGAATAGATGCAGTATACTATGTTTAAGGTGGAATATATGCAGTTTACCATGTTCAAGATGGCATAGATGCAGTATACCATGTTCAAGGTGAAATAGATGCAGTATACCATGTTCAAGGTGGAATAGATGCAGTATACTATGTTCAAGGTGGAATAGATGCAGTATACCATGTTCAAGGTGGAATAGATGCAGTATACTATGTTTAAGGTGGAATAGATGCAGTATACCATGTTCAAGGTGGCATAGATGCAGTATACCATGTTCAAGGTGGAATAGATGCAGTATACCATGTTCAAGGTGGAATAGATGCAGTATACTATGTTTAAGGTGGAATAGATGCGTATACATGTTCAAGGTGGAATAGATCAGTATACCAGTTCAAGTAAAGATGCAGTATACCATGTTCAAGGTGGCATAGATGCAGTATACTATGTTCAAGGTGGAATAGATGCAGTATACCATGTTCAAGGTGGAATAGATGCAGTATACCATGTTCAAGGTGGAATAGATGCAGTATACCATGTTCAAGGTGGAATAGATGCAGTACTATGTTAAGGTGGAATAGATGCAGTATACCATGTTCAAAGTGGAATAGATGCAGTATACTATGTTTAAGGTGGAATAGATGCAGTATACCATGTTCAAGGTGGAATAGATGCAGTATACCATGTTCAAGGTGGAATAGATGCAGTTTACCATGTTCAAGGTGGAATAGATGCAGTATACTATGTTTAAGGTGGAATAGATGCAGTATACCATGTTCAGTGGATAGACATTATACCAATGTTCAAGTGGAATATATGCAGTATACCATGTTCAAGGTGGCATAGATGCAGTATACCATGTTCAAGTGCATAGATACAGTATACCATGTTCAAGATGGCATAGATGCAGTATACCATGTTCAGGTGTAATAGATACAGTATACCATGTTCAAGATGCATAGTGCAGTATACCATGTTCAAGGTGGAATAGATGCAGTATAACATGTTCAAGAATAGTCAGTTACTATGTTCAAAGTGGAATAGATGCAGTATACCATGTTCAAGGTGGAATAGATGCAGTATACGATTTCAAGATGGCATAGATGCATACCATGTTCAAGATGGCATAGATGCAGTATACTATGTTTGAGGGTGGCATAGATGCAGTATATCCTGTTCGAGGTGGAAAGATGCATATTCCATGTTCAAGATGCATAGATCAGTATACCATGTTCAAGATGGCATAGATGCAGTATACATGTTCAAGATGGCATAGATTCAGCATACATGTTCGAGGTGGCATATGCAGTATACCATGTTCAAGGTGACATAGATAAATATAGCATGTTGGAGGTGCATAGATGCATTATACCGTGTTCAGGTTTGCATAGATGCATATATTCTGTCTAGGTGGCATAATGCAGTATATACCATTTTCGAGGTAGAATAATGTAGTATACCACTTTTGAGGTGGAAAAGATGCAGTATACCATGTTCAAGATGGCATAGATGCAGTATACCATGTTCAAGGTGGCATAGATGCAGTATACCATGTCAAGATGGCATAGATGCAGTATACCATGTTCAAGGTGTAATAGTACAGTATACCATGTTCAATGCCATAGATGCAGTATACCATGTTTCAGTGTGGAATAGATGCAGTATACCATGTTCAAAGTGGAATAGATGCATTGATACCTGTTCAAGGTGGTAATAAGTCAGTATCGCCATGTTAAGATGGCATAGATGCAGTTACCATGTTCAAGATGGCATAGATGCAGTATACCATGTTCAAGATGGCATAGATGCAGTATAAACCATGTTCAAGGTGAATAGATACGTATACCATGTTCAATATGTCATAGATAGTCAGTATACCATGTTCAAGGTGGAATAGATGCAGTAACCATGTTTCAAAGTGGATTGAACATGGTATACTGCATCTATTCCACCTTGAACATGGTATACTGCATCTATGCCATCTTGAACATGGTATACTGTATCTATTACACCTTGAACATGGTATACTGCATCTATGCCATCTTGAACATGGTATACTGCATCTATGCCACCTTGAACATGGTATACTGCATCTATGCCATCTTGAAAGAGTTAATTACTTGACATATCTATTCACACCTTGAACATGGTATCTGCATTCTATTCCCACTTTGAACAGGTATTTATCTGCATCTATTCCACCTTGAAACATGGTATACTGCATCTATGCCATCTGAACATGGTATACTGTATCTATTACACCTGAACATGGTATACTGCATCTATGCCATCTTGAACATGGTATACTGATCTATGCCACCTTGAACATGGTTATACTGCATCTATGCCATCTGAACATGGATACTGCATCTTTTCCACCTCAAACGTGGTATACTACATGTATTCTACCTCGAAATGGTACTGCATCTATGCACCTAGACAGAATATATTGCAATCATGCAAACTGAACACGGTATAATGCATCTATTCCAACCAACATGCTATACTTTATCTATTGTCACCTTGAACATGGTATACTGCATCTATGCCACCTCGAAACATAGTATGTGATATCTATGCCTCTTGAACATGATACTGATCTATGCCATCTTGAACATGGATACTGACCTATGCCATCTTTGAACATGGAATACTGCATCTCTTTCCACCTCGAACAGGATAATATGCATCTATGCCACCTCAAACATAGTATACTGCATCTATGCCATCTTGTGAACATGGTTTACATGCATCTATGCCATCTTGAACATGGTATCTGCATCTATTCCACCTTGAACATGGTATACTGCTCTATTCCACTTTGAACATATATACCGCATCTATTCCACTTGAACATGGTATACTGCATATTCAACCTTGAGACATGGTATACTGCATCTATGCCATCTTGAACATGGTATCTTATCTTACACCTGAACATGGTATACTGCATCTATCCATCTTGAACATGGTATACTGTATCTATGCACATTGAACATGGTATACTGCATCTATGCCACCTTGAACATGGTATACTGCATCTATTTCCACGTGAACATGCGTTTTATACTGCATCTATTCACCTTTGAACATGGTATACTGCACTATTCCACCTTAAACATAGTATACTGCATCTATCCCCTTGAACATGGTAACTGCATCTATTCCCCTGAACATGGTATACTGCAACTATTCCACCTTGAACATGGGGATACTGCATCTATTCCACCTGTAAACATAGTATACTGCATCTATTCCACTTTGAACATTTGGTAGACTGCATCTATTACACCCTAAACATAGTTACTCATCTATTCCACTGAACTGTATACTGCATCTTTTCCACCTCAAACGTGGTATACTACATGTATTCTACCTCGAAAATGGTATACTGCATCTATGCCACCTAGACAGAATATATTGCATCTATGCAAACCTGAACACGGTATAATGCATCTATGCCACCTCCAACATGCTATACTTTATCTATGTCACCTTGAACATGGTATACTGCATCTATGCCACCTCGAACATAGTATGCTGAATCTATGCCATCTTGAACATGGTATACTGCATCTATGCCATCTTGAACATGGTATACTGCATCTATGCCATCTTGAACATGGGGTGGAATAGACTATGCATAGATACTATGTAAGGTGAATAGATGCAGTATACCATTTCAAGGTGGATAGATGCTATCCATGTTCAAGGTGGAATGATGCAGTATCCACCATGTTTCAAGGTGGAATAGATGCAGTATACATGTTTTTAGGTGAATGAGCATAAGCTGTTCGGTGGAATAGATCAGTATACCATGTTCAATGTGGGAATGTGCAGTATACCATGTTCAAGGTGGATAGAATGCAGTATACTATGTTCAAGGTGGAATAGATCAGTATAACCATGTTCAAGGTGGAATAGATGCAGTATATACCATGTTCAAGGTGGAATAGAGCAGTATACCATGTTCAAGGTGGAATAGATGCATTATACTATGTTAAGGTGGAATAGATGCAGTATACATGTTCAAAGTGGAATATATGCAGTATACTATGTTTAAGGTGGAATAGAGTGCCAGTTACCATGTTCAAGGTGGAATAGAGCAGTATACCATGTTCAGGTGGAATAGATCGTTAACCATGTTCAAGGTGGAAGATGCAGTTAATGTTTAAGGTGGAATAGATGCAGTATACCATGTTCAAGGTGGAATAGATGCAGTATACCATGTTCAAGGTGGAATAGATGCAGTATACCATGTTCAAGGTGGCATAGATGCAGTATACCATGTTCAAGGTGGATAGATCCAGTATACCATGTTCAGATGGCATAGATGCAGTATACCATGTTCAAGTGTAATAGATACAGTATACCATGTTCAAGATGGCAATAGATGCAGTATACCATGTTCAAGGTGGAATAGATGCGTTATACCATGTTCAAGGTGGAATAATGCGTATCCTATGTTCAAAGTGGAATAGAGCAGTATACCATGTTCAAGTGAATAGATGCAGTATACGATGTTTCAAGATGGCATAGATGCAGTATACATGTTCAAGATGGCATAGATGCAGTATACTATGTTTGAGGGTGATAGATGCAGTAATATCCTGTTCGAGGTGGAAAAGATGCATATTCCATGTTCAAGATGGCATAGATGCAGTATACCATGTTCAAGATGGCATAGATGCAGTATACCATGTTCAGATGGCATAGATTCAGCTACTAGTTTCGAGTGGCATAGATCAGTATACCATGTTCAAGGTGACATAGATAAATTAGCATGTTGGAGGTGGCATAGATGCATTATACCGTGTTCAGGTTTGCATAGATGCAATATATTCTGTCTAGGTGGCATAGATGCAGTATACCATTTTCGAGGTAGAATACATGTAGTA
Source organism: Hymenochirus boettgeri (assembly GCA_019447015.1). Lineage (NCBI taxonomy): Eukaryota > Metazoa > Chordata > Amphibia > Anura > Pipidae > Hymenochirus > Hymenochirus boettgeri. Next base: position 60,331,439 of record CM033470.1, on the reverse strand, counting down.
TACCACGTTTGAGGTGGAAAAGATGCAGTATACCATGTTCAAGATGGCATAGATGCAGTATACCATGTTCAAGGTGGCATAGATGCAGTATACCATGTTCAAGATGGCATAGAGGCAGTATACCATGTTCAAGGTGTAATAGATCAGTATACCATGTTCAGATGCATAGACAGTATACCATGTTAGGGGAATAGACAGTATCCATGTTCAAAGTGGAATAGATGCAGTATACCATGTTCAAGGTGAATAGATTAGTATACCATGTTCAAGATGGCATAGGTCTGTATACCATGTTCAAGGTGCATAGACAGTATACCATGTTCAAGATGGCATAGATGCAGTATACCATGTTCAAGTAATAGATACAGTATACCATGTTCAAGATGGCATAATCAGTATACCAGGTTCAAGGTGAATAGATGCAGTATACCATGTTCAAGTGGAATAGATGCAGTATACCATGTCAAGGGTCATAGATGCAGTTACCATGTTCAAGATGGCATGATGCAGTATACCATGTTCAAGGTGGAATAGATGCATTATACCGTGTTCAGGTTTGCATAGATGCAATATATTCTGTCTAGGTGGCATAGATGCAGTATACCATGTTTAAGGTGGCATAGATGCAGTGTACCATGTTTAAGGTGGTTATTTTTTTTTAAATACATTGCAAATAACCATTCTGTTTACCATTTCCTTTACACCTTTCAACCTGCCAGTTTTATTTGAAATGTTAGAATTTGGTGCCCTCTCTGGAAAATTATTTTTTCCCAAAGCTTGTTTTTGAGTCTTGAATTAACAAATGTGAGAAATACTAAAAAAAGGTGACAGAAATTAGATTACTTTGGGCAAAAACCTTCATGGCTTGGGTGCAAACTGCAACTGTACACCGTCCCTTGGGTTTATGGTAAATCAGCTGGAAAACTTCTATTCTCCCTAGCTTGTCCTCCAGGCTCTGCTTTCCTCACCCTGCCTGTGACTAACCCAACGGGAAGATGCACTGTGCTAGAAGCTCAACAAGATAGATGTGGTGAACTGTCTTCCCTGACAACGTGGAATCAATACCAGAAGGGTGGGATTTTGGTGATGTAACTTCTGTCCTTTTTATGAACAGACTTAATAAGGAAGCAATTTTTGATTGCGTGTAACTGTCTTGTGTTTTTTACTAATTGACAGCATGAAATAATAGTGTAAACACTTTTAAGTACAATACATTATTTTCCTTTTTTTAAAAAAAAAACATGTAGCCCACACCTCCTGATTGCCTTACTCTTTAAAAAGATAAAGGGCCAAACCACCTAACTAATAACTTTCTATCAGAGGGACCCCACCGCCAGAAGCCAAAAAAACTGTCATGAAAGTCACTCTACCCGCGATGTTATATAACAGAGGAGAGGGATCCAGAGGGTGGGGGGTGAGCTAGCAGAGACTGGATGACACACAGACAGCTCCTACTCTTCACTTGCATACTGCACTTCTTTCCAAGAAAAAAACATCACTGAAAAACTCTACAGGAAATAAAAAAAACAACTGGATAACAGATGTTTGGTGTAAGTTATTTCCTGTGATTCCACCAATTATTTGAGTCATCAGGAAAATCAATTGTCCAGAAAAAAGGTGGAAGCTAACCTTTTCACCAACAGTGACAGGGAACAGGTAAAGCCTAAGAATACTGCCATGAATAAAGAACGTATCAAAAGTTCCTCCAAGGGTACCGTATATACTCGAGTATAAACCAAGTTTTTTAGGTTCAAAAATACCTAAAAAACCTGGGCTCGGTTTATACTCGAGTCATTAGGGAAAATCGCCTGAAAAAGGAGCTTACTGTGATGGCAGTCCGGACAGAGGAGAGGCGAGCTGGATCGGCAGCAGTTAGACCACGAGCTGTGGGACCCGGAGATGTTACGAGGCAGGGCTGTAAGAGGCAGAGCGCGTGGGACGTGCGTAACTTACGTGCCTGCGCGCTCTGCTGACGTCATCCGCCTGCACCCAATCTGTACCGACCTTTCCTACCGGTATAATGGAGGAGCCAGCAGATAGCCTCACAGGAGAATCGGCCCCCTCTCACAAGCACTACAAGTAAGGGTCCCGTTTTTCAATTTAATTATGCAAGGGTGGTTTGGGGGTGGGGGTAGGTGGGTGGGGGTTTAGGTGGGGTGAGGGGCTGCCTGGGTCTTCCTTGCCAGTGGGAATGGCTGCTGGGTGGCATTGTAAATTAATTAGTACACACATTTAGAGTGGTACCTGTACAGTAATTTACTTAAGTGTTCATATTTTCTACCCTCGGTTTATACTCGAGTCAATCATTTTTTACTAGGTTTTTCAGATAGAAATGGGTACCTCGGTTTTATACTCGGGCCGTGTTAATCTCGAGTATATACGTAACTTCTTCCAAGAATCCAGGTAAATTGATGGCGATCTTTGGTTTTTCCAGCATTATGAAGCATTATGAAGCACTGTCCAAAAGGCAAAGTGACATCATAAAAATTACATGATGGGCATCTAACCAAGGACATCTCCTGATCTCAATCCCATTTAGAATCTTGGTCAGTTCCTAAAAAGTAGCTGGATGAGCAGAAACCCACAAATTCTGATCAACTCCAAGTCTAGAATGGACTGACAACAGTCAGGATTGGTCCAGAAGATATCCTATATAGAAAAGCCTAACTGCTGTGTCTGTACTGCGGTCCATGTGTGTTGTGTCACTGCAGTTTTCTATGGACTCACCACTAGAGGGGGATGGTAACATTGTCTCTGGTAACATTGACTGCAGGTTAGGTTTCAGTGGGGACCCTGGATTTAGGACAAAGGGGGGTCTTGGATTTGGGACAGGGGGAGGCTGTATTTGGACAGAGGGGGCCCTGTATTACAGAGGGGGTGACCCTGGATTTGGAATAGAGTTGGGCACTGGATTTGAGACAGAGGAAGGACCCTGGATTTTGGACAGAGGGGGGGGACCCGGGATTTGGGACAGAGGGGGGGACCCTGGATTTGGGACAGAGGGGAAACCCTGGATTTGGGACAGAGTGGGGGCTGGATTTCGGACAGAGGGGGTGACCTTGGATTTGGGGGTAGAGGGGGGGTTGGATTTGAGACAGGGGGCTGGATTTGGGACCTAGGGGGGTTCTGGATCTGGTACAGGGGGGCTCTAGATTTGGGATGGGGGAGTTGGATTTTGGACAGAGGGGGACCCTGGATTTGGGACGTGGGGGGACTCAGGATTTAGGACATGGAGGAGGGGGCTATGGCCTTGGGACATGGAGGAGGTGGGTTATTTTGGACAGGGGGCACTGATTTGAGACAAGGGGTGATCCTGGATTTGGTTAGAGGGGGGGCTTGATTTAGGACAGAGGGATGACCCTGGTTTTGGGATAGAGGGGAGGCTGGATTTGAGACAGAGGGGCCCCTAGATTTGGGACAGAGGGGGGCCCTGGATTTGGACAGAGGAGGGACCCTGGATTTGGCATGGGGGGCTGGATTTGGGACAGAGGGGGGCCTGAGTTTTGGACAGAGGGGGGGCCCTGGATTTGGAACAGAGGGGGACCCTGGATTTGGGACAGAGTGGGGACTCTGGCCTTGGGACACTGAGGGGAATCTGCCTTGGAACAGAGGGGGACTCTGGGTTTGAGACAGAGGGGTGGATTTGGGACCGAGGGGGATTGTGGATCTGGTACAGGGGGACTCTAGATTTGGATGGGGGGGCTGGATTTTGGATAGCCAACTGTCACCATTTACAATGCTGTTTGTAACACCTTACCCTGGGCGTTCCTATAACACCTCTTAGTTAGTTATGATTAATGAACAATCCATCTAGTTACTCCCTAAAGATTTAATGTTTCCTTTCTCAGGGAAGCAGAAAAAAAACATTCAACCTGCAGTATATAATTTTATTACGGCACAATTTCATTCTTGGACAAAACACAACAGCTTTTTATACATATAACTAACTAGTAATAGGCATGGATTGTTGAAGATGAAAAAGATTGGTTGCAACAGCAGTTCCTTGGAATGTGTCGGAATTGAGTGCAACTGAAAATCCAATTGGAACCCAATAAAAGGGATCCTTGATTTATGACATCAAATTTATTTTTCAACACCAATTACACAAACTTTTTGACTTTTCTATGCTAATTTTTCAACACAACAAATTTGTGAAACTCCAAAAGTTTCAACACTGTCAAAGTTCTGTCAGACCTGTAATTTTGAAATTGAGAATGTTCTCATCACTATTGAGACTATTGGCGGCCCCTGGCATGTCTTTATCAAGGACTCTCATCCTAAATTACATCAAATCCATGATCCACCTATAACCACTCCCCAAGTCAGCCCTCCTGCTAGATAGATTACTAAATAGGAAGATTCAACAATAGATGGATAGATGATAGATAGACTAGATCATAGATAGATAAGATTAGATAGATAGATGATAGATAGATGTTTTAGAATAGATCATAGATAGCAGAGTTAGATAGATAGATAGATAGATAGATCTAGATAGTGTCGATAGCTAGATCAGAAGATAGTAGCTAGATGCTAGCTCGCATATATTAGAGATAGATCATAGTAGATCGATCAGATGCTAGCTAGATAGTAGATAGATAGATAGCTACGAGTTAGATAGATAGATAGATATATGCTAGATAGACAGACAGATAGAATGATAGACAGACAGATAGATAGTAGATAGATAGATAGATCGATAGATAGATAGATAGATAATAGAATAGACGACGACACGGACGACGGACGGACGACGGACGGACGGACGGACGGACGGACAGACAGACAGACAGACAGACATAGATAGATAGATAGAGATAAGAGAGTGAGCAAGATTAAGAAGATCAAAAGGTAAAAGATAATGGAGAAAATAGGGATAAACAGTTTATATATGGAGGGATAGAGAGATGAGATGCATAGATAGACAATAAGTTGAGAAAACCGATATATTTGATAGATAGCTGGATGGATTAGATAATGGATAGATGAAAGAAATAATATAAATAGAGATTGATTGACAGTCAGAGAGAGCAAGATAAATAGAGATCGCCCCTTCAGATAAAAGGTTGACGTTGATCGTGGCTGTCCAAACAAAACAATCCAATATCCAATTCAATATTTCCACCCGATAGATTGTATTGGTGTTACCCAGCTTTATTAATTTTATACAACTGAATCCCCCATCTGGATCAAATGTCCAGTCAGTGTTTGGTCCTCTGTCTGGCTGCTCTATTCACAGCCACAAACGCTGTCCCACCACATAACGTTTGATTTTTATCAGAGCCAACTGCTAACTGTATTTAATGTGTATTAGACCCTCTATACTATACAGATATACATGTAGTATCAACTATAAGTTGAGTATTATAGTATAAATTCTGTCATTAGATGGATGGCATGTGTGTTGCTGCATGTCTTCAACCTATTACTTTTTTGTTGCTCAAAGCTCAGTACCCCCCCTGCCAGTCTTAACCGACACCCAACTTTACAGGTATGACTCTCTGTAAGGGCATGCATGCTCATTAATCACTATGAACCAGCACTGGGAGGGAATTTCCCCACAATGCATTTCACACATACCAACGGTCACTCCAAACAGCACACAGCAGAAGAGCTTATAATGATAAGACACTTGATTGGCACCGAAATGTAAGATGGTTCAGAGTGGATATCTAAAGGAAAGGGGACAGATCAAAAAATAACTGGAACAGTGATAGTTGGGAAGAACTATAGTTTCCAGTAATGTGCATTTTAAAGAATTCCAGTTCCAGGTAAACAAGGCCCCATTTTAAAATGAATAGACTTCCCTTATAAATTGTAATTATAAGCATTGTTTTTTTTAATACAGAAATTTTACAGATGTTCTGGTTGGTTAAATTGTGTAAAATAAATGTCCATTTAAAGCTTGCGAATTGGAAGGCGTCATTAGAACTACAGAAGCAAGACAGCTGGAATATTTAAAAAACAAAACCGATTGTTAAAAAAAAAGGCAAGTTCTTCTAGAGAAAGAAAGTAGGGCCGTCAAAAGGGGCCCATTGGATTGTGACTAATGGAAAAATGTTGTATAACATGAAGAGTGCGTGTCATTTACAAGAATGCGTGCATTTTGTAATCTGCCATTCAGACAGTGTGCAAGTGTCCAACCCCCTACCACCATACCGAAAAGGATCTCTTTTATGTCAGATGATAGTTATAGTGTATGATTAATAAAGGAGTCGTGATTACATAATCACTAAAATACTGTATTTCCTGATGGATTCAGTATCTCCAACCTGGCCCCCAGTTCCACTTAGGACCTTATAAAAGCTTCTGGTTACACAAGGCTTTTTACAGTGAGTGCGTTTTTATGGTGGTGTGCGTGGAAATGGTGAATTTCATGGTCCACTTTTATATAGAACACAAACACATGGCTTGCAGAAATAACGCATTCCATTCTAACCTACTTACATTTCTCTTTGGAGCTTTTTAATTCCATTTTGACATACAAATAAAGTGTGACCTGCAAGTCATATGTTAATTCCTTCATGCAATATCTCTTACAAAGTACAGGAATGTAAACATTATATCCCCAGTAGGCACAGGGTTGAACATTAAGCACCTGGGTTTTTTTTTTTTTATAAAGTAACATTTGTAATTAATTTTATGAAGTCTATAACAAAACATGGAAAGGGGTAATTTCCAATTTTGTACCTTACACAAAGTATTGTTTATGCACATTGAACATATATAAATGTTGCTAATAAGTAGGTACTTCATGATGATACATTTTGGGTAGAATACAACAGCTCCATCTAAAGGGTAAAGGGTATGTCCACCCTTAAAAAAAATTTGCTATATCATTCCCCCTGCCCCCCCAGCCTCCAACCGCTCTATTTATTTTATTAGAAAGTTCCAAACTTACTTACCTTCCCTCTTCCCTCACGCTGCCAGGCCCTCTGTTGCGAGATAATGCAAGCAGGGCGAGACCGGCAGTCGCTCGTGTGATTGGCTGAGCGGCAGCCAATCACGGACGCGGCTGCCGGGAGTTTAATGCGGTGGAGGAAAGAGGGCAGTTAAGTAAAGTTTGGGAAACTTTCTAATAAAATAAATAGAGCGGTTGGGGCTGGGGGGCAGGGGGAATGATTTACCTAAAGTTTTTTACGCTACGGGAGGGAACCCTAATCGGGAGGGAGAGGGAGTGAGAGGTAGGGGGAGGTAGGGGGAGAAGGGCTGCAGTACGCATGCCAAACTTCTCCCGGAGGCCAGGTAGGAGGCAGAGTCCTATAGGGCCATTGGTCCATTTCCAATGAAAAGAAGCTATTTCCTCTGCTTACAACAACCCGTTACTTCCAATTAAGCAAATGGTGTTACAAGCATAATACCAAAGATGTGACCCAACAGATTATGCTTTGCCAAAAGGCCTTATACTCCCCATGTTGGACAGGTAAGGTAACAAGTGTGGTTTCAGTATATTACAGTGACAAGGCTCCTAGAGCTATAACAGAGCTTGTGCTCCTATGTTACAAGAATGATACAAGTAGTATTTCTGCATATCTGTTCCTTCCATATTAACAGTGTATTAGAGATTTTTAGTAAACCATTTATTATAGACACACCGTGAGAGATCATTGGTAGTAGACCAAGTCAGGTAGCAGAAGCTGTTTTACAAATACAGAGCATTGAATCTGTATTTTACAAAGAACATCCACACCTTACAGCAGCCCAATTCTCTGGTATCTTGCAGCCATCTTGATATCTTGATTTCCAATATAGCTACTAGTTCTTGTTTCACTACCAATAACCCTATGTGTTGGGTTTTGCTGCTCTTGGGTTTTTTTGATATGGAATCCAATTTTCTGAAGTTAAAGGAAAATACAGTTTATCTCCTTAACTGCTTTTGTAATTAGTTGTGTGACAGCACGTGTGTAACTGTGCCATTGGTGTAGTTTACTGCAGTGCAATCTGTAATTGTTGAAAGCCAGTTTTTGCAAAAACCTTCCATATGTCATCTATCACAACTAGCACCTTAAGAAGTGGACTATAGCGCCATCTAGAAGTGATGGTAATAACTACATAATATAATTTCTGCATACAGATTTCAAGGTTAAAGAAGATGATCCGTATTAAATTTAGAAATATAATTTGGACATGTCTGATGCATATTTGTGGTTACTTGCACATTTGAAAAATACCAAACATTCAATGTGTGTAACCGTTAATGTATGGCCAGCACAAGGTCGAAAGGCATGGCCAGAAAATAAGCTCATACTCCCTGTGCAGGTATCTTCTATACATGTTCTTCAGGTGGATACATATACTTTAAAGTTATTTTTATAGTTTATTGGTGTACTTGGGACGGGGGAGTGGCAGATTATGGAGATAAATCTATGTAGGTATAGTTGCCTTTAAAGGGAAAGTTAAGTGGAATTTATCATTATTTTTAAAATTCTTAGTTTATTTCATGCATACCCCTAGTTATTCTACATATTCTCTTCTATTTTGAAAAATCATTGAATTTATACCCTTGCTATTCCCGCTGTTTGACATTAGTGAGCTGCCATTTCAGGTTCTGTAACGGTCCTTCTCCTTCCCAGAATGCACCACTTCTTTGGAATGTTCCTAACAGTAATTTCTACTGGTTGGATGGGTCAAACATGCACAGATCTCTACTGAGCAACTGAATCAACCCAGGGACTGGGTCAAGGGCAAGACCATACTGTCTCTATAAGGGATCCTGCAAACAGGAAGTCATTTTTCGGAAGCATTTATTATACACAGACAAAATGCTGAATTGGCAAGTTAAGGTCATTAGGAAGGAAAATCTGCTCTTTTTTCTGAAAGTCATGTATTTGCACTGAACTCCCCTTTAACCTTAATATGCTAGGTAACACATGGCAAACATGAGCACATTGGTCTGCACACGGGTTACACTGTACATAATCACTATTGTACAGATGATTTCTACCAATCTAGATAAACTCCCATTATTGAGTCCCTGCTGTTTGTTAACATATTTAGTTAGACTGTTTTTCAACCTGATGTGATTTGTAGAATTTGGCATTCATTTGATGTGACTAAACTGTACTAACACCGGATAAAGGGGCGATTGTGAATTGTTTCATTCATAACGATTCCTTGCTTTCTATAATCTCACCCAGTTCATACTGCTTTTCCTATAGCCCTATTGTTATACAATGAGTAAATGAAATGTCACCCTATAAACTAACACTAGATAGATTACTAGCTGGCTACTCAGGGAAGATCCAGATTCCCCCACAACTAGGGAACCATTATTGCCCATCCCCACTTTGCAAAAAAAAAATCCCAAACATGTAGTACGGATACCCCAGAACACATTGATTGATGAGAACTATTCACCACTAGAACCGTAAAACATGTACACATCTAGTCCTGTCCTGCTAATCATGGGGCCAATTTCCTGTTTGTAATTAATCAGAAAACTGATTATTTCAATTAATTTAATGCCCCCCCACCCCACCGCCACTACATAACTGTGAATAATAAATCTCCAGGACGTCCCTGAAGGGAGATATTGCCAATATTTCTATTGATGATACAAAGATTTTAGAGATACTTCAATGAATTCCCATTTATGTAATTAACAGAATGAACATTTGCTAGATAATCAGTGAAAATCAAACATAGAGATTGAACATTGATTCCCATATATAGATCTGCAATGATTTATTTTGTCTTTCACACAGTTGATACTTTCATTAAATGTATAATGATCTCACGTAAACTGCTTCATATGGCCAGGGCATAACTAAATCCCAGAAACTTATAATGGGCCTCCCTTCCTGCATCGTATGCAGGCGGTTGCTTGGGTAGGCTGTAATGTTTGGGAGGAACAGTAAGAATTTAGGCCCCCTGCAGTAGTTATGCCTCCTCCTACTGCTGAACTGTCCAGCATCTTTTTAATCTCTAAAGGGCTAGGCCACACTGCTTTGATTTTTCTGCGTTTGTGTCTGCTTTTTTTTTAAATCATTGGAATCACGGGCGATTACGATGTTGATTGCGCTTTGGCGTTCCGCATTTTAAATCGCAATCGCACGTGTTTTCCAATACTTAATGAAAAAACCGCATGCACAAACGCAACAAAATCGCACATGAAATCGCATGTGATTCCGAGTGCGTTTGCGTCGCAGTGTGGCCGTGCCCTTATTCAGTGAATTTCTGCCCCTCCCCAGAAATCAGTGCTAATAGACATTTATACAATAACAGAAGTGAGTGTGTATCAGGGATGCTCAGACAATATCCTGAGTCAGGGTGGAAATCCCGTCCTAAGAACAGCCGTGGCAGCCCTGCCCCCTGAATGCTCACTTCCACCTCAAAGCCCCTAGCACTGCCTCTCCACGCCACTCTTCCCCCTCTCTGCACTTCCTACTCACAGTTTCAAAATAAATCTGGCAGCCCTGGATACATACATTAGCAACACTGGGTGACAATTCTAAGAAACAGCTGCAGTGAAGACACGTTCTTTAGAAGATTGTTTTTCATTTAATCTTATTGTGACTCGTTAGATCTGTAGTTGATTGTTTGCATGCAAAGGGCCATATTTATAAACCCGTGGTATTGCAATACCACGGGGTTTTCATTAATGTTCTAACCGCAGAGCCATAATGTACACCATGATCGCACAGTTACGGCGTCTTTTGTTAATGTCACAAACGTTCATCCGTAGAATACCACGCAGTAGTAAATTAACTAATAGTAATAAGAATTGTTAAAGTGCGGTATTGCTAAAAGCGACACTGTGCCTTTATAATTTGGCACAAACATCCATGGTGACATATTTATAAAGGTTTCTTGGTAACTAAATAGCCAATGTATAATTTTTAACTCAAATTTTTTTTATTACTCTGGATGTTCATAAAACTCCACAGATTTTTGAAAGGAAGGTTTTTGCTGAAAAGAGCTACACGAGGCCCATTTTTGTCCTGCAGAACATTGTTTCCTCCTAACCAAGTAAAATATCATGGCCTGAAGGATTTATTCCCCCCTTTTTACCCAGCTTCCATTATTCCTGCAAGAAAAAGGCAGCATGCTTGCCGTACACAGGCCAACTTATGTTTGATAGCTAGACTTTTGCCAATTAAGGAAAACCTATTGCAGACCCAAACAGGAATTGATTCTTTTATGCCTGGTTCTTTAATGATTATGTATCAATACCCATGCTTTGTGATTCTAATCAGCAATCCAATTGATGTATATGGAATAATGAAATAACACATTGCTATGAAAAGCTTATTTGCAAATAGTAAAAGGCTTTGATTGGTAGAACCCAACAGAATGCCATTGATTTAGTAGATATCCTTATCATAACTTTCCACATAGGCCATGGTTACTGTATCTATGCAGAATAGTCAATGCTTTTCAATATACCGTATATACTCGAGTATAAGTTGATCCGAGTATAAGTCGAGGTACCTATTTTTACCTGAAAAATTTTGTAAAAACTGATTGACTCGAGTATAAGTCGAGGTGAAATTATCGCCACTGCTGCCTTCTGATTCTGTGTTGTTTTTAGGCTTAAGTTGCCCTTTAAATGGAAAGCAGAATTCACATACATGAATCCCATAAGTAATAGCCACATCCAGTACCAGTAACCTCCATTCCTTGGCACTCCAGATGTTTGGAAACTACAACTCCCAGCATGCTTTGTGTGCTGGAGATTCAGTTTCTAACATGTGGAGTGGCAGGTTCAGTAAACATTTAATTAAGCTTACCATCATTTACAATTCTCCTGACCCCCATATAGTAAAGGGCACTCTGACCCCATATATAAAGGACTGTCTGACCCCAATAGATAAAAATGTCACCTGAGAGTTGTAGTTTCAAGCTGTCATTTGCACTGAACTAGCAGCCATTTTTTTGCCCCAAACTGAGGAGACCCATCAGATTTACAGCATCCAGAGGAGCTGTGACAGTGCTGAGTGGTCCAGCCCAGACTACGGAAGTAGGAAGTGTAAAGGCAGATCATCTCCTGTAACTTTCTATGCAGGTTAGCACAGCGCCACCTACTGGTTACTATCTGCAATTGCAGAATTTGGATGTAATTAGGACTTGACCCGAGTATAAGTCGAGGTTAGGTTTTCAGCTAATTTTAAAGCCTGAAAAATTCGACTTATACTCGAGTATATACGGTATGACATCTATTTCCTCTGCCGTGATATAGATGCAGTATACCATGTTCAAGGTGGCATAGATGCAGTATACCATGTTCAAGATGGCATAGATGCAGTATACCATGTTCAAGGTGGAATAGATGCATTATACCGTGTTCAGGTTTGCATAGATGCAATATATTCGCAAACCTGAACACGGTATAATGCATCTATTCCACCTTGAACATGGTATACTGCATCATGCCATCTTGAACATGGTATACTGCATCTATGACCCTTGACATGGTATACTGCATCTATTCCACTTGAACATGGTATACTGCATCTATTCCACCTTGAACCTGGTATACTGATTATGCCATCTTGAACATGGTATACTGTATCTATTAAACTTGAACATGGTATACTGCATCTATGCCATCTTGAACATGGTATACTGCTCTATGCCACCTTGAACATGGTATACGACCTATGCCATCTTGAACATGGTATACTATATCTATTCACCTTGAACATGGTATACTGCATCTATTCCACTTTGAACATGGATACTGTCTATTCCCCTTAACATGGTATACTGCTCTATGCATCTTGAACATGGTATACTGTATCTATTACCCCTTGAAACATGGTATACTGCCTCTATGCCATCTTGAACATGGTATACTGCATCTATGCCACCTTGAACATGGTATACTGCATCTATGCCATCTTGAACATGTTAACTGCATCTTTTCCACCTCAAACGTGGTATACTACATGTTATTCTACCTCGAAATGGTATACTGCATCTATGCCACCTAGACAGAATATATTGCATCTATGCAAACCTGAACACGGTATAATGCATCTATGCCACCTCCAACATGCTAATTTATCTATGTCACCTTGAACATGGTATACTGCATCTATGCCACTCGAAACATAGTATGCTGAATCTATGCCATCTTGAACATGGTATACTGCATCTATGCCATCTTGAACATGGTATACTGCATCTATGCCATCTTGAACATGGAATACTGCATCTTTTCCACCTCGAACAGGATATACTGCATCTATGCACCCTCAAACATAGTATACTGCATCTATGCCATCTTGAACATGGTATACTGCATCTATGCCATCTTGAACATCGATACTGCATCATTCACTTGAACATGGTATACTGCTCTATTCCACTTTGAACATAGGATACGCATTATTCCACCTTGAACATGGGTATACTGCATCTATTCCACCTTGAACATGGTATACTGCATCTATGCCATCTTGAACATGGTATACTGTATCTATTACACCTTGAACATGGTATACTGCATCTATGCCATCTTGAACATGGTATACTGTATCTATGCCACCTTGAACATGGTATACTGCATCTATGCCACCTTGAACATGGTATACTGCATCTATTCCACCTTGAACATGGTATACTGCATCTATTCCACCTTGAACATGGTACTTAGCATCTATTCCACCTTAAACAGTAACTGCACTTCACCTGAACATGGTAACGATCTATTCCACCTGAACATGGTATACTGCATCTATTCCACCTTGAACATGGTATACTGCATCTATTCCACCTTAAACATAGTATACTGCATCTATTCCACTTTGAACATGGTATACTGCATCTATTCCACCTTAAACATAGTATACTGCATCTATTCCACCTTGAACATGGTATATGCTCTATTCCACCTTGAACATGGTATACTGCATCTATTCCACCTTGAACATGGTTATACTGATCTATTCCACCTTGAACATAGTATACTGCATTCTATCCACCTTGAACATGGTATACTGCATCTATTCCCACTTGAACATGGTATACTGATCTATTCCACCGAACAGTATACTGCATCTATTCCACACTTGAACATGTATACGCATCTATTCCACTTGAAACATGGGGATACTGCATCTTTCCACCTTAGCATCTATGCACCTGAAATGGTATACTGCATCTATTCACCTTAACATAGTTTACTGCAATCTATTCCACCTTGAACATGGTATACTGCATCTATTCACCTTGAACATAGTATACTGCATCTATCCACCTTGAACATGGTATACTGCATCTATTTCACTGTAACATGGTTACTGCATCTATGCCATCTTGAAAATGGTAAACTGCATATATTCACCTAAACATAGTATACTGCATCTATTCCACCTTAAACATAGTATACTGCATCTATTACACTTGAACATGGTACTGCATCTATTCCACCTTGAACATGGTATACTGCATCTATGCCACCTTGAACATGGTATACTGCATCTATTCCACCTTGAACATAGTATACTGCATCTATTCCACCTTGAACATAGTATACTGCATCTATTCCACCTTGAACATGGAATGGAAGGTAGGAAGGGTTATGAGGCTCTTTCCCACTATAGGCAGCGGCACATAGCATTTAGATGGTGTATTGTTCCATTGCGTTAACGCACAACGTATGACATTATTTTCAACGACAACGATGGCTTTAACGCATCAAAATGATGCATGCAGTGAGTTGCATACAGCACACCACATTGCAGCACTTTAATGTAAATGGCACCATTCATTTCTATGTGCACTGCGTTTTGGTGCGATGTGAAATGACCATAACGCGGTCTAAATCAGTAGGTTTTTCTATCTGTGTCTGTGTGGTGTTAAGGGTATGTTTTTTGTTTTTAGACCATTAAACTACTTTTTTTGTAATTTAGTTATGGTTGCCATAGAAATGGAAGGGTAGTTTAGGCTGTGATTGTGTGTCATTGGGTGTGTTTAACTGTGTCTGTGTGGTGTTAGGGGGTATGCTTTACATTTAGATTTTAGTTCATGTGTGGTTGCCATGGAAACACAAAGGTAGGTTAGATGTGAGAGTGGGTTTGTAGCCGTTGGTGTGTGTGTGAGGTGAACCGACCATAAAAGAAAGATGCTTTCCTGTGGCCCTGCATATGTTGGAAAACTACTGTACAACTCTTAAGATTCCCTTAAAGCCATTAGCAGCAAGGAATTCTGGGGGTTTAGTTACAAACAACTGGAGGAGCACAGAATGGACACCCTGTTATATAATTAATTTCATACTTATCCATAAACCATTTGTGTGCTTCGCATTCGTTTATTATTGCTTTTATTGTATTCATTTTAGGACTTTTATTTTGTAATTGTGTTTGTTGTTGTGTAGTGTGTGTTTGTGTAGCCTTGGACCCAGGTACATTTCATCAAGAGGGACAGTTGGACTTTAATTTGATCACATGACCCGAAAATCTCAGAATATTTTGTGATTGGACCCATTCTAGTCAATGGGCAAAATGTCCAAACTTCGCAGTAATGCTTCCACACATTCCTTAGTTGTTAATAGCACACTGTCACTTCTCCTATGTGTCCAGCACGTCTCTACCAAATTTGGTTTCTCTTGCTGAAAACTTTGGGAGGAGATACAATACAGCCAAAATAGCATAAAAACAAAGGAAAAGAAGAAGAAATACAAAGAACAAGAATTTGTCTATATTAAGCAAATTAATAATTCTACAGTACCCAGCAAGAAAAGTGCTTTGTACTATATCTAGGGACACGAGATTGAATGCCATATATCACTGGGAAGGACAACAATTGATGTCCCACAGCTAAGGTAAAGTGTAAGTGCCCCAAAGCTGTTTCTAGCCATCTTGGTGATTAGATCGCAATCCCATCAGCGCGCAGTAGTTGGCCTAGCCTCCAAGAGTATTGGCCTTACACTTTCAGTGCCAGCAGACTTCCCAGAGTATTACCATTACCACTTTCGTGCCAGCAGAATTATCATTAACCCTTCAGTGCCAGCAAACTTTCCTATTAAAACTTTCAGTGCCAGCACTTCCACCAAGTATTGCCATTACCACTTTCATGCCAGCAAAGTATTACCTAAAGCTAGGCCACACATTGCGCTTTTTTGCATTTGCGCATGCGGTTGCACATGCGTTTTCGGTCATTGAAACCATGGAACGCACCGAAAACGCATGTTTCAGATGCGATTGCGCATGCAAGTTGTGTTCCGCTTTTTTATCGCAATCGCATGTGTTTTTCTATATCTAAAGAGAACGCATGCACAAACGCAATGAAGTCGCACATAAAATCGCGATTCCATGTGCAATTGCATTTGTGGCGCAGTGTGGCCGTGCCCTTAAACCTTTCAGTGCCAGCAGACTTCCCCCGGGGGTACCATACCACATTCCATGCCAGCATAATATCATTAACTCTTCAGTGCCAGAACTTTCCTATTAATAATTTCAGTGCCCAGCACTTCCCAGAGTATTGCATAACCCTCAATGCCAACACTTTCCCAGAGTATTGCCATTAACACTTTCATGCAGCAGAGTATTACCTTTAACGCTTCAGTGCCAGCAGACTTCCCCCGAGTATTATCTACCAATTTCCATGCCAGCAGAATATTATCATTAACCCTTCAGTGCCAGCAGGCTATCAATACTTTTTAGTGCCAACAGACTTTCCTATTGATAGTTCAGTACCAGCACTTCCCAGAGTATTGCCATTAACCCTTCAGTGCCCACTCCCCAGAGTATTGCCATCAACACTTTCCATGCCAACAGCAGAGTATTACCTTTAATCTTCAGTGCCAACAGACTTTCTATTGAAGTCAGTACCAGCACTTTCCCAGAGTATTGCCATTAACCCTTCGCTGCCAGCACTTTCCAACAGTATTGCCATTAACACTTTCAGTGCCAGCACTTCCCCAGAGATTGCCATTACCATTTTCATGCCAGCAGAGGACCTTTACCTTCAGTGCAGCAGACTTTCTATAATACTTCAGCGAAAGACTATTCCAGAGTATTGCCATTAACCTTCCAGTGGGAGCACTTCCCAGAGTATTGTCATTTATACTTCAGTGCCAGCACTTTTCCAGAGTATTGCAATTAACACTTTCAGTGCCAACAGACTTCCTATCAATCCTTTCAGTGCCAGCACTATCGAGAGTATTGCCATTAACCCATCTGTGTCAGCACTTTCCCAGAGTATTGCCATTAACATTTCAGTGCCAGCACTTCCAAGTATTGCCATTAGCACTTTTCATGCCAGCAGAGTATTACCTTCAGTGCCAGCAGAATTTCTTATTAATACTTTTAGTGCCGGCACTTTCCCAGAGTATTGCCATTAACCTTTCAGTGCCAGCACTTTCCCAAAAGATTGCCATTAACACTTTCAGTGCCAGCACTTCCCACAGTATTGCCATTAACACTTTAGTGCCGCACTTTCCCACAGTATTGCCATTAACACTTTCAGTGCAAGCAGAGTATTACCTTTAAACCATTTCAGCTGCAGCCAGCATGAACTGATATACAGTATGTGCCTGCTTTCCATGTCTCCTCCATTGAATTGTTCACTCCTCACCTCTCTAGTTCTAAATGGAGGTTGGATGGAAGGAGGAAAACGGGCAGAGATAGGGCTCTCATAGCTGCTAGCTACAAGGGGCACAAGTCTGCAGCAGCTTTTACCTGGCATTTTAAAACTGTTTTCCTCAGTACTATAAACTGAGCTCATCCTCTCCCCTCCTTCCTCACCTTTAGTTCATTTGCAACATTGTTTTCAAATGAACAGTTCAGGCTCTCTACTAAATATAATGATGCAAATTACAGCAGAACAAGGAGAGCAGTTTCTAACACAGCAAGTAAAAACTGACAGGGAGATTCAAGGAGAACACTGTGTGCCCTAGCTCAACATAGGCAACCTAGCTCTTTGCCTAGGTGGCCTATGCTAAAAAACAGCCCTGAGAAGTCCATACACTAGTTAGATATCAGAGTTGATGTCGTGGGAACCTTGGAAGTGGATTATCCTATCTATGGGTACCTTACTTTAAAATCTTTGTTCAGCAGTTATGATGGAGTATATTCCGATACAAATAGGTAAATATCCAAGAACTACTAAAAGATTCCTTATGTGCATTGTCCCTATAGAATATGCTGGTCATACACTGGTTAGATATTTATTACATTGGATATTGATCACGGTTTCTTTTAAGGGGTATCTACATCCAAAAAAATGACTTCATTTTTACATTAATTTAAGAACAGGGGGTAAATAAGATTTGTGTTAGCCCCCATTCTTCAATAATTCTGACAGGAGCCTGGAGAGAAGGAAGCAAACTTACCCATGATCGTGCTCCTCTGCGCTTCTATTGAAAGGTGTTTACACCATTTACACTCCCTTACAATGTAGCGCATGGTATGTGCATGTGCGTTCATTGTAATGGAGCATGCATGGGCTCGGCACCTGTCAGTAGAATAGTTGTAGGTAAGTTTGCTTCCTTCTTTTACGGCTTGGGGGACCTTGCAGGAGGAAAGTTGTGAGGGAAAACTGCCATATTAATAGAATGATCCAATAATCGAAACTTTAATCAACCAAATTTTTTATGAGGTATAGCAAAAAATTACCACAGTGTTCCCCATCCTGGCCCATTCACTTCTCCCCTTTGTGGTCAATCAAAAGGTGACCACAAAAGGATCAGCTAGATGGATGATCATTGGCCACATAGTCGATTGGCCAGATGTTGTTGCTCAAACATTTCTAAGGTTTAAATCTAGTGTATGGCCAGCATTAGGCTTAAATACAGTTCGTGTGCAGAAATCCCACCTACCAAAACTCATTTCAGAGAGGGTGCCCACCACCTAACACCCACCCCAAGATTAACGCATAATCCATGCATACAGACAACACATGTATACAGTCACACACACACATGATATAAACACATGCATCCCAAAAGACACCACTCTGAAAACAGTCAGACACACAATGTATACAACAAGTCATGTTGCCATTTAAGTTCTGTCACTTGTAACTCTAAAAAAACTTTGACATCACTCTATTGAAACAACACAATTCAGGGTGATTCTGTAATTTAGGCATCGGGAGGCTGCATAATATCAGGGAGGACTCACGAACTGGGTAGAGTTGGGATGCCTGTGTATAATGGATATCCATGGGAATTTTCAATTTGTGTTGAATTAGTGCAAAGGGTCACTATACTCAATGAAACAACTTTCCCTTTTTTGAACAAATGTAGTTTCTCCCCACACACCCTCACTATTAATTACACAAGGTGTGCTGCCCCAATCTGCTTAACCACAGCAGTGGGCTCCTTACATCGGGAACAAATTTGCAGGGGATACGCAATCAGTAGTGAATATTTCTTTATGTGACTTGCAGTGCACACATTCAGGGTCTTCCCCCTTTCCTTTTAGAAAATACATTTTGAGACATACTGAAAATAGTAGCCTACATATACCCTTGTCCCATAGATGCAATATATTCTGTCTAGGTGGCATAGATGCAGTATACCATGTTTAAGGTGGCATAGATGCAGTGTACCATGTTTAAGGTGGTTATTTTTTTTTAAATACATTGCAAATAACCATTCTGTTTACCATTTCCTTTACAGCCTTTCAAACCTAAGCCAGTTTTTATTTTGAAATGTTAGAATTTGGTGCCCTCTGCTGGAAAATTATTTTTTCCCAAAGCTGTTTTTGAGTCTTGAATTAACAAATGTGAGAAATACTAAAAAAAGGTGACAGAAATTAGATTACTTTGGGCAAAAACCTTCATGGCTTGGGTGCAAACTGCAACTGTACACCGTCCCTTGGGTTTATGGTAAATCAGCTGGAAAACTTCTATTCTCCCTAGCTTGTCCTCCAGGCTCTGCTTTCCTCACCCTGCCTGTGACTAACCCAACGGGAAGATGCACTGTGCTAGAAGCTCAACAAGATAGATGTGGTGAAGCTGTCTTCACCTGACAACGGTGGAATCAATACCAGGAAGGGGTGGGATTTTTGGTGATGTAACTTCTGTCCTTTTTATGAACAGACTTAATAAGGAAGCAATTTTTGATTGCTGGTAACTGTCTTGTGTTTTTTACTAATTGACAGCATGAAATAATAGTGTAAACACTTTTTAAGTACAAATACATTATTTTCCTTTTTTTAAAAAAAAAACATGTAGCCCACACCTCCTGATTGCCTTACTTTAAAAAAGATAAAGGGCCAAACCACCTAACTAATAACTTTCTATCAGAGGGACCCACCGCCAGAAGCCAAAAAAACTGTCATGAAAGTCACTCTACGCGATGTTATATAACAGAGGAGAGGGATCCAGAGGGTGGGGGTAGAGCTAGCAGAGACTGGATGACACACAGACAGCTCCTACTCTTCACTTGCATACTGCACTTCTTTCCAAGAAAAAAAACATCACTGAAAAACTCTACAGGAAATAAAAAAAAACAACTGGATAACAGATGTTTGGTGTAAAGTTATTTCCTGTGATTCCACCAATTATTTGAGTCATCAGGAAAATCAATTGTCCAGAGAAAGAAAAGGTGGAAGCTACACCTTTTCACCAACAGTGACAGGGAACAGGTAAAGCCTAAGAATACTGCCATGAATAAAGAAACGTATCAAAAGTTCCTCCAAGGGTACCGTATATACTCGAGTATAAACCGAGTTTTTTAGGTTAAAAAAATACCTAAAAAACCTGGGCTCGGTTTATACTCGAGTCATTAGGGAAAATCGGGAACTTACCTGTGATGGCAGTCCGGACAGAGGAGAGGCAAGCTGGAGCGGCAGCAGTTAGACCACGAGCTGTGGGACCCGGAGATGTACGAGGCAGGGCTGTAAGAGGCAGAGCGCGTGGGACGTGCGTAACTTACGTCCCCGCGCGCTCTGCTGACGTCATCCGCCTGCACCCAATCTGTACCGGACCTTTCCTACCGGTATAATGGAGGAGCCAGCAGGAGAATCGGCCCCCTCTACAAGCACTACAAGTAAGGGTCCCGTTTTTCAATTTAATTTGCAAGGGGTGGTTTGGGGGTGGGGGGGTAGGTGGGTGGGGGTTTAGGTGGGGTGAGGGGCTGCTGGTCTTCCTTGCAGTGGGAATGTGCTGCTGGGTGGCATTGTAATTAATTAGTACCACATTTAGAGTAGGTACCTGTACAGTAATTTACTTAAGTGTTCATATTTTCTACCCTCGGTTTATACTCGATCAATCATTTTTACTAGGTTTTTCAGATAGAAATGGGTACCTCGGTTTATACTCGGGCCGGTTTATACTCGAGTATATACGGTAACTTCTTCCAAGAATCCAGGTAAATTGATGGCGATCTTGGTTTTTCCAGCATTATGAAGCATTATGAAGCACTGTACCAAAAGGCAAAGTGACATCATAAAAATTACATGATGGGCATCTAACCAAGGACATCTCCTGATCTCAATCCCATTTAGAATCTTTGGTCAGTTCCTAAAAAGTAGCTGGATGAGCAGAACCCACAAATTCTGATCAACTCCAAGTCTATAATGGACTGACAACGTCAGATTGGTCCAGAAGATATCCTATATAAGAAAAGCCTAACTGCTGTGTCTGTACTGCGGTCCATGTGTGTGTGTCACTGCAGTTTCTATGGACTCACCACTAGAGGGGGATGGTAACATTGTCTCTGGTAACATTGACTGCAGGTAAGGTTTCAGTGGGGACCCTGGATTTAGGACAAGGGGGGGTCTTGGATTTGGGACAGGGGGAGGCTGTATTTGGGACAGAGGGGGCCCTGTATTACAGAGGGGTGACCCTGGATTTGGAATAGAGTTGGGGCACTGGATTGAGACAGAGAAGGACCCTGGATTTTGGACAGAGGGGGGGGACCCGGATTTGGGACAGAGGGGGGACCCTGGATTTGGGACAGAGGGGAAACCCTGGATTTGGGACAGAGTGGGGGCTGGATTTCGGACAGAGGGGGTGACCTTGGATTTGGGGGTAGAGGGGGGGTTGGATTTGAGACAGGGGGCTGGATTTGGGAACGTAGGGGGGTTCTGGATCTGGTACAGGGGGGCTCTAGATTTGGGATGGGGGAGTTGGATTTTGGACAGAGGGGGACCCTGGATTTGGGACAGTGGGGGGACTCAGGATTTAGGACATGGAGGAGGGGGCTATGGCCTTGGGACATGGAGGAGGTGGGTTATTTTGGACAGGGGGGCACTGGATTTGAGACAGAAGGGGTGATCCTGGATTTGGGTTAGAGGGGGGGCTTGATTTAGGACAGAGGGGATGACCCTGGTTTTGGGATAGAGGGGAGGCTGGATTTGAGACAGAGGGGGCCCTAGATTTGGGACAGAGGGGGGCCCTGGATTTGGGACAGAGGAGGGACCCTGGATTTGGCATGGGGGGCTGGATTTGGGACAGAGGGGGGCCTGGATTTTGGACAGAGGGGGGGCCCTGGATTTGGAACAGAGGGGGACCCTGGATTTGGGACAGAGTGGGGACTCTGGCCTTGGGACACTGAGGGGGGAATCTGGCCTTGGAACAGAGGGGGGACTCTGGGTTTGAGACAGAGGGGGTGGATTTGGGACCGAGGGGGATTGTGGATCTGGTACAGGGGGGACTCTAGATTTGGGATGGGGGGGCTGGATTTTGGATAGCCAACTGTCACCATGTACAATGCTGTTTTGACACCTTACCCTGGGCGTTCCTATAACACCTCTTAGTTAGTTATGATTAATGAACAATCCATCTAGTTACTCCCTAAAGATGTAATGTTTCCTTCTCAGGGAAGCAGAAAAAAAACATTCAACCTGCAGTATATATAATTTTATTACGGACACAATTTCATTCTTGGACAAAACAACAACAGCTTTTTACATATAACTAACTAGTAATAGGCAGTGGATTGTTGAAGATGAACAAAGATTGGTTGCAACAGCAGTTCCTTGGAATGTGTCGGAATTGAGTGCAACTGAAAATCCAATTGGAACCCAATAAAAGGGATTTCTTGAATTTATGACATCAAAATTAAATTTTTCAACACCAATTATCACAAACTTTTTGACTTTTCTATGCTAATTTTTCAACACAACAATTTGTGAAAACTCCAAAAAGTTTCACCTGTCAAAGTTCTGTCAGACCTGTAAAATTTTGAAATTGAGAATGTTCTCATCACTAATTGAGACTATTGGCGGCCCCTTGCAGTGTCTTTATCAAGGACTCTCATCCTAAATTACATCAAAATCCATGATCCACCTATAAACCACTCCCAAGGTCAAGCCCTCCTGCTAGATAGATACATAAATAAGGAAAGAATTCAACAGATAGATGGATAGATAGATAGATAGATAGATAGATAGATAGATAGATAGATAGATAGATAGATGATAGATAGATAGATAGATAGATAGATAGATAGATAGATAGCAGAGTTAGATAGATAGATAGCAGAGTTAGATAGATAGATAGATAGATAGATAGATAGACAGACAGATAGATATAGATAGACAGACAGATAGATAGATAGATAGATAGATAGATAGATAGATAGATAGATAGATAGATATAGATAGACGGACGGACGGACGGACGGACGGACGGACGGACGGACGGACGGACGGACGGACAGACAGACAGACAGACAGACAGATAGATAGATAGATAGAGATAGAGAGAGTGAGCAAGATTAATGAAGATCAAAAGGTAAAAAGATAAATGGAGAAAATAGGGATATAACAGTTTATAGATGGAGGGATAGAGAGATGAGATGCATAGATAGACAAATAAGTTGAGAAAAACAGAGATATTTGATAGATAGCTGGATGGATTAGATAATGGATAGATAGAAAGAAATAATATAAATAGAGATTGATTGACAGTCAGAGAGAGCAAGATAAATAGAGATCGCCCCTTCAGATAAAAGGTTGGACGTTGATCGTGGCTGTCCAAACAAAACAATCCAATATCCAATTCAATATTTCCACCCGATAGATTGTATGGTGTTACCCAGCTTTATTAATTTATACAACTGAATCCCCCATCTGGATCAAATGTCCAGTCAGTGCTTTGGTCCTCTGTCTGGCTGCTCTATTCACAGCCACAAACGCTGTCCCACCACATAACGGTTTGATTTTTATCAGAGCCAACTGCTAACTGTATTTAATGTGTATTAGACCTCTATACTATACAGATATACATGTAGTATCAACTATAAGTTGAGTATTATAGTATAAATTCTGTCATTAGATGGATGGCATGTGTGTTGCTGCATGTCTTCAACCTATTACTTGTTTTGCTCAAGCTCAGTACCCCCCCTGCCAGTCTTAACCGACACCCACTTTATCAGGTATGACTCTCTGTAAGGGCATGCATGCTCATTAATCACTATGAACCAGCACTGGGAGAGGGAATTTCCCCACAATGCATTTCACACATACCAACGGTCACTCCAAACAGCACACAGCAGAAGAGCTTATAATGATAAGACACTTGATTGGCAGCCGAAATGTAAGATGGTTCAGAGTGGATATCTAAAGGAATAGGGGACAGATCAAAAAATAACTGGAACAGTGATAGTTGGGAAGAACTATAGTTTCCAGTAATGTGCATTTTAAAAGAATTCCAGTTCCAGGTAAACAAGGCCCACATTTTAAAATGAATAGACTTCCCTTATAAATTGTAATTATAAGCATTGTTTTTTTTAATACAGAAATTTTACAGATTGTTCTTGGTTGGTTAAAATGTGTAAAATAAATGTCCATTTAATAAGCTTGCGAATTGGAAGGCGTCATTAGAACTACAGAAGCAAGACAGCTGGAATATTTAAAAAACAAAACCAGATGTTAAAAAAAAAAGGCAAAGTTCTTCTAGAGAAAGAAAGTAGGGCCGTCAAAAGGGGCCCATTGGATTGTGACTAATGGAAAAAATGTTGTATAAACATGAAGAGTGCGTGTCATTTACAAGAATGCGTGCAGTTTGTAATCTGCCATTCAGACAGTGTGCAAGTGTCCAACCCCCTACCACCATACCGAATAAGGATCTCTTTTATGTCAGATGATAGTTATAGTGTATGATTAAATAAGAGGAGGTCGTGATTACATAATCACTAAAATACTGTATTTCCTGATGGATTCAGTATCTCCAAGCCTGGCCCCACAGTTCCACTTAGGACCTATATTAAAAGCTTCTGGTTACACAAGGCTTTTTACAGTGAGTGCGTTTTTATGGTGGTTGTGCGTGGAAATGGTGAATTTCATGGTCCACTTTTTATAGAAACACAAACACATGGCTTGCAGAAATAACGCATTCCATTCTACCTACTTACATTTCTCTTTGGGAGCTTTTGAATTCCATTTTGACATACAAATAAAGTGTGACCTGCAAGTCATATGTTAATTCCTTCATGCAATATCTCTTACAAAGTACAGGAATGTAAACATTATATCCCCAGTAGGCACAGGGTTGAACATTAAGCACCTGGGTTTTTTTTTTTGTTATAAAGTAACATTTGTAATTAATTTATGAAGTCTATAACAAAACATGGAAAGGGGTAATTTCCAATTATTGTACCTTACACAAAGTATTGTTTATGCACATTGAACATATATAAATGTTGCTAAATAAGTAGGTACCTTCATGATGATACATTTTGGGTAGAATACAACAGCTCCATCTAAATGGGTAAAGGGTATGTCCACCCTTAAAAAAAAATTTGCTATATCATTCCCCCTGCCCCCCCAGCCTCAACCGCTCTATTTATTTTATTAGAAAGTTCCCCAAACTTTACTTACCTTCCCTCTTTCCTCCTCCACGCTGCCAGGCCCTCTGCTTGCGAGATAATGCAAGCAGAGGGGCGAGACCGGCAGTCGCGTCTGTGATTGGCTGAGCGGCAGCCAATCACGGACGCGGCTGCCGGGAGTTTAATGCGGTGGAGGAAAGAGGGCAGGTAAGTAAAGTTTGGGAAACTTTCTAATAAAATAAATAGAGCGGTTGGGGCTGGGGGGGCAGGGGGAATGATTTACCTAAAGTGTTTTACGCTACGGGGAGGGAACCCTAATCGGGAGGGAGAGGGAGTGAGAGGTAGGGGGAGGTAGGGGGAGAAGGGCTGCAGTACGCATGCCAAACTTCTCCCGGAGGCCAGGTAGGAGGCAGAGTCCTATAGGGCCATTGGTCCATTTCCAAATGAAAAGAAGCTATTTCCTCTGCTTACAACAACCCGTTACTTTACCAATTAAGCAAATGGTGTTACAAGCATAATACCAAAGATGTGACCCAACAGATTATGCTTTGCCAAAAGGCCTTATACTCCCCATGTTGGACAGGTAAGGTAACAAGTGTGGTTTCAGTATATTACAGTGACAAGGCTCCTAGAGCTATAACAGAGCTTGTGCTCCTATGTTACAAGAATGATACAAGTAGTATTTCTGCATATCTGTTCCTTCCATATTAACAAGTGTATAGAGAATTTTAGTAGAAACCATTTATTATAGGACACACCAGTGAGAGATCATTGGTAGTAGACCAAGTCAGGTAGCAGAAGCTGTTTTACAAATACAGGAGCATTGAATCTGTAATTTACAAAGAACATCCACACCTTACGAGCAGCCCAATTCTCTGGTATCTTGCAGCCATCTTGATATCTTGATTTCCAATATAGCTACTAGTTCTTGTTTCACTACCAATAACCCTATGTGTTTGGGTTTTGCTGCTCTTGGGTTTTTTTTGATATGGAATCCAATTTTCTGAAGTTAAAGGAAAATACAGTTTATCTCCTTAACTGCTTTTGTAATTAGTTGTGTGACAGCACAGTGTGTAACTGTGCCATTGGTGTAGTTTACTGCAGTGCAATCTGTAATTGTTGAAAGCCAAGTTTTTGCAGAAAACCTTCCATATGTCATCTATCACAACTAGCACCTTAAGAAGTGGACTATAGCGCCATCTAGAAGTGATGGTAATAACTACATAATATAATTTCTGCATACAGATTTCAAGGTTAAAGGAATATGATCCGTATTAAAATTTAGAAATATAATTTGACATGTCTGATGCATATTTGTGGTTACTTGCACATTTGAAAAATACCAAACATTCAATGTGTGTAACGTTAATGTATGGCCAGCACAAGGTCGAAAGGCATGGCCAGAAGATAAGCTCATACTCACTGTGCAGGTATCTTATACAGTTCTTCAGGTGGATACATATACTTTAAAGTTATTTTATAGTTTATTGGTGTACTTGGGACGGGGGAGTGGCAGATTATGGAGGATAAATCTATGTAGGTATAGTTTGCCTTTAAAGGGAAAGTTAAGTGGAATTTATCATTATTTTTAAAATTCTTAGTTTATTTCATGCATACCCCTAGTTATTCTACATATTCTCTTCTATTTTGAAAAATCAATTGAATTTATACCCCTTGCTATTCCCTGCTGTTGACATTAGTGAGCTGCCATTTCAGGTTCTGTAACGGTCCTTCTCCTTCCCAGAATGCACCACTTCTTTGGAATGTTCCTAACAGTAATTTCTACTGGTTGGATGGGTCAAACATGCACAGATCTCTACTGAGCAACTGAATCAACCCAGGGACTGGGTCAAGGGCAAGACCATAACTGTCTCTATAAGGGATCCTGCAAACAGGAAGTCAGTTTTTCGGAAGCATTTATTTATACACAGACAAAATGCTGAATTGGCAAGTTAAGGTCATTAGGAAGGAAAAATACTGCTCTTTTTTCTGAAAAGTACATGTATTTGCACTGAACTTCCCCTTTAACCTTAATATGCTAGGTAACACATGGCAAACATGAGCACATTTGGTCTGCACACAGGTTACACTGTACATAATCAACTATTGTACTAGATGATTTCTAACCAATCTAGATAAACTCCCATTATTGAGTCCCTGGCTGTTTGTTAACATATTTAGTTAGACTGTTTTTCAACCTGATGTGATTTGTAGAATTTGGCCATTCATTTGATGTGACTAAACTGTACTTACACCGGATAAAGGGCGATTGTGAATTGTTTCATTCATAACGATGCATTGCTTTCTATAAATCTCACCCAGTTCATACTGCTTTTCCCTATAGCCCTATTGTTATACAAATGAGTAAATGAAATGTCACCCTATAAACATAACACTAGATAGATTACTAGCTGGCTACTCAGGGAAGATCCAGATTCCCCCACAGACTAGGGTGAACCATTATTGCCATCCCCACTTTGCTAAAAAAATCCCAAACATGTTAGTACGGATACCCCAGAACACATTGATTTGATGAGAACTATTCACCACTAGAAACGTAAAACAATGTACACATTCTAGTCCTGCTAATCATGGGGCAATTTCTGTTTGTAATTAATCAGAAAACTGATTATTTCAATTAAGTTAATGCCCCCCCACCCCACCGCCACTACATAATGTGAATAATTAATCTCCAGGACGTCCCTGAAGGGAGATATTGCCAAATTTCTATTGATGATACAAAGATTTTAGAGATACTTCAATGAATTCCCATTTAATGTAATTAACAGGAATGAACATTTGCTAGATAATCAGTGAAAAATCAAACATAGAGAATTGAACATTGATTCCCATATATAGATCTGCAATGATTTATTTTGTCTTTCAACAGTTGATACTTTCATTAAAATGTATAATGATCTCACGTAAACTGCTTCATATGGCCAGGGCATAACTATAAATCCCAGAAAATCTATAATGGGCCTCCCTTCCTGCATCGTATGCAGCGGTTGCTTGGGTAGGCTGTAATGTTTGGGAGGAACAGTAAGAATTTAGGCCCCCTGCAGTAGTTATGCCTCCTCCTACTGCTGAACTGTCCAGCATCTTTTTAATCTCTAAAGGGCTAGGCCACACTGCTGTGATTTTTCTGCGTTTGTGTCTGCGTTTTTTTTTAAATCATTGGAATCACGGGCGAGTACGATGTGATTGCGCTTTGCGTTCCGCATTTTAAATCGCAATCGCACGTGTTTTCCAATACTTAATGAAAAAACCGCATGCACAAACGCAACAAAATCGCACATGAAATCGCATGTGATTCCGAGTGCGTTTGCGTCGCAGTGTGGCCGTGCCCTTATTCAGTGAATTTCTGCCCCTCCCCAGAAATCAGTGCTAATAGACATTTATACAATAACAGAAGTGAGTGTGTATCAGGGATGCTCAGGACAATATCCTGAGTCAGGGTGGAAATCCCGTCCTAAGAACAGCCGTGGCAGCCCTGCCCCCTGAATGCTCACTTCCACCTCAAAATGCCCCTAGCACTGCCTCTCCACGCCACTCTTCCCACTCTCTGCACTTCCTACTCAAGTTTCAAAAATAAATCTGGCAGCCCTGGATACATACATTAGCACACTGGGTGACAATCTAAGAAACAGCTGCAGTGAAGACACGTTCTTTTAGAAGATTTGTTTTTCAATTTAATCTTATTGTGACTCGTTAGATCTGTAGTTGATTGTTGCAATGCAAAGGGCCATATTTATAAACCCGTGGTATTGCAATACCACGGGTTTTCATTAATGTTCTACCGCAGCCATAAATGTACACCCATGATCGCACAGTTACGGCGATCTTTTGTTAATGTACAAACGTTCATCCGTAGAATACCACGCAGTAGTAAATTAACTAATAGTAATAAGAATTGTTAAAGGTGCGGTATTGCTAAAAAGCGACACTGTGCCTTTATAAATTTGGCACAAACATCCATGGTGACATATTTATAAAAGGTTGTCTTGGTAACTAAATAGCCAATGTAGAATTTTTAACTCAAATTTTTTTTATTACTCTGGATGTTCATAAAACTCCCACTAGATTTTTGAAAAGGAAGGTTTTTGCTGAAAAGAGCTACACGAGGCCCATTTTTGTCCTGCAGAACATTGTTTCCTCCTAAACCAAGTAAAATATCATGGCCTGAAGGATTTATTCCACCCTTTTTACCCAGCTTCCATTATTCCTGCAAGAAAAAAGGCAGCAATGCTTGCCGTACACAGGCCAACTTATGTTTGATAGCTAGACTTTTGCCAATTAAGGAAAAAACTATTGCAGATCCACAAACAGGAATTGATTCTTTTATGCCTGGTTCTTTAATGATTATGTATCAAATACCCATGCTTGTGATTCTAATCAGCAATCCAATTGATGTATATGGAATAATGAAAATAACACATTGCTATGAAAAGCTTATTTGCAAATAGTAAAAGGCTTTGATTGGTAGAACCCAACAGAATGCCATTGATTTAGTAGATATCCTTTATCATAACTTTCCACATAGGCCATGGTTACTGTATCTATGCAGAAAATAGTCAATGCTTTTCAATATACCGTATATACTCGAGTATAAGTTGATCCGAGTATAAGTCGAGGTACCTATTTTTACCTGAAAAATTTGTAAAAACTGATTGACTCGAGTATAAGTCGAGGGTGGAAATTATCGCCACTGCTGCCTTCTGATTCTGTGTTGTTTTTAGGCTTAAGTTGCCCTTTAAATGGACAGCAGAATTCACATACATGAATCCCATACAGTAATAGCCACATCCAGTACCAGTAACCTCCAATTCCTTGGCACTCCAGATGTTTGGAAACTACAACTCCCAGCATGCTTTGTTGCTGGGAGATTCAGTTTCTAAACATGTGGAGTGGCAAGGTTCAGTAAACATTTAATTAAGCTTACCATCATTTACAATTCTCCTGACCCCCATATAGTAAAGGGCACTCTGACCCCCATATAGTAAAGGACTGTCTGACCCCAATAGATAAAAATGTCACCTGAGAGTTGTAGTTTCAAGCTGTCATTTGCACTGAACTAGCAGCCATTTTTTGCCCCAAACTGAGGAGACCCATCAGATTTACAGCATCCAGAGGAGCTGTGACAGTGCTGAGTGAGTCCAGCAGCCAGACTACAGGAAGTAGGAAGTGTAAAGGCAGATCAGCTCCTGTAACTTTCTATGCAGGTTAGCACAGCGCCACCTACTGGTTACTATCTGCAATTGCAGAATTTGGATGTAAATTAGGACTTGACCCGAGTATAAGTCGAGGTTAGGTTTTCAGGCTAATTTTAAAGCCTGAAAAATTCGACTTATACTCGAGTATATACGGTATGACATCTATTCCTCTGCCGTTGAATGGCTTCCAATTGGATCCCTCTGCATTTGTCAGTTAGGGACCAGCTCATCACTTGCCTTTAGCCTTTATTTTTGTAAGGTGCTAAAATAGCAAACAATTCTGAATTGAGAAAGCCAGTCGGATGACTAGTAAAACCTCTTCAAGAACTAAACTTCAAGTCCAGTTGATCTAACTGAATGCAACAGAAATACTGGACCATTAAAGACTTGATTAGAGAAATGCATTGAAACATGGTAAAACCAACCATCATGGTGGATGGAATATTATTTAAAATAAGTGTATGGTCCATACTAATGACAACTAAATGCTAAGGCCAAAACATGGAAGGCCTCATTCAACAGGAGCTGCTATTGCTGTAAGCAAGGCTTCCTGCCCTTACTCATTATCCATAATAATCAAGTTATTTTATAACCAGACTAAGGTTTGCCTTAGATTTAGACCCCGAAGTGTGTAAACCACCATTAAAGCTCTTGGAACAACGATTGATGTGTCCTCATTGAAGTCCTGTAACTTAAATATTGGTACGTTATTAAAAATAGATATTTCTCTATTTACACATTTTATTTCCTTTTTGTTGTCAGTCCATGAGTTGACATTTGTTTAGGTGAAGGAGATGGATGACCTGCCATTGGGTTTCACAATGAAATCATGTATACAATATTACAAATGGGAATGAAATGATACCATGTGAGATTTCCATGCTAGCTGAAGAATCATGCCAAAATATCAATTTCCATCTTTTAAAGTGTGCAATGCCCCCCAGTCAAGTCTGAAGCAGGAATACGCTGATATTATGCACAAATTTTGATATTTATAGAAAAGGTAATAAAAAAAGATAGACGTTCGTTCCAGGTAACAACATTGAGGCTTTTAAAGTTTCGCTATTTCTTAATTTTCTTAAAACTTTAATCAACACATAATAAAAATATATTACAAATATTCTGTGGCATGTCTGTTCAGTTTTCCGACCCGGGTATAGCTGTCTTTATGAATTGCACTCTTCACAGTGGCATGAGAGTATATATCGATACGTAGCAGTCATCCTTCTTCCACCAGAGCACCGCAAACGGATGGCCTTCAGCTTAGAGGTCTGGGGTCGGCAGCAGTGACAAGAAGAGCGGAATGGCTGCTTTAAAACTGTACTGAAGGAAACAAGTGGGTCTGAGCGAGAAGTCTGGCTGCATCGCCCTTCACATCGAGCTAGCAGAACCATCTGCAGGAAAGAGAAATACTGTAAGTACATGATAATGTGAATTAAAGGATAAGTGCACTGTAAAATCAAGTTTTGTTCATTTGGAAGCTGCAGCTTTAAAAATACCGTTGCCATATTTTTTTTTACCTATGTCCCTCCAGAGCCTAGCTTTGTGCCTTGGAAGTTACTGACATCTTGTTACTGGTTTGCTGAATGTTAAGCTCCGCCCCTCTGAGATTTCCTCTGCTTTCTCCTGCTTGAGTCTCAAATAGTAATGCCTGTGAGTTCTGTGCACTCTCCTGCTTGAGCCTCAAACAGTAATGCCTGTGAGTTCCATGCACTCTCCTGCTTGAGCCTCAAACAGTAATGCCTGTGAGTTCCATGCACTCTCCTGCTTGAGCCTCAAACAGTAATGCCTGTGAGTTCCGTGCAGTCTCCCACTTGAGCCTCAAACAGTAATGCCTGTGAGTTCCGTGCAGTCTCCCACTTGAGCCTCAAACAGTAATGCCTGTGAGTTCCATGCACGTGCGTGTGCACGGAACTCACAAGCATTACTGTTTGAGGCTTGAATCAGGGAGATTCAATAAACGTTCTTATTGTTTAAAATGGTGCTAATTTTGCCCCAACCAATCAGATGTTAGCTTTCAAATGTTAAAAAAGATCTGATTGGTTGAGGCAAAATTAGCACCACTTTGAACGATAAGAACTTGTATTGAATAACCCTATATGAGTTATGTTCTGTCATCAGTTCGCGGAACCTAATGAAATTCCAAAAATCTGTTTGCAATTGAAGCAGAACTTTTTAATTTTCAAATCTTAGATGGAATTTTTGAACTTTTAATATGACTGAAGTTCTTCTGACTTGGAATTGTCCAAGAATGCTGCAATATCTGCGAATTTTCCAAACCAGCAGTTTCCAAAACAAAACCAGGTTAATTTTGAAATCGGGACTCGTCACTAATTGGTAACCAGCAACCAAACTGCTCTAAAAACAAACCTGCTAAGACAAAATCCAGAGAAAAATGTCTCACCAAACTGTTAAACTGAAAGTGAAAGTAGGGAAATATTTTACTTATTTCACATGGGAATACTGTATGCCATATTTCATTAGTGGTTTCTGGGCTTTTAGTTTGTGCAAACGTTTAAATATAGTTTAGACCATAGTTACCCTTTAATATCTTAGTAATTTAAAAAAAACAACCTATTATCTCAGGCTTCCATGGTATTACAAAGAGATATAACTGTGCTATATATCTACATACAACATATACTACATATCTGTTGTATTCAATTAGATTAACTGGACTTGAAGTTAAGTTCTTGAAGACGTTTCGCTAGTCATCCGACTGGCTTTCTCAATTCAGAATGACTTGTACAAGAATCTGTGGCAATTATGTCTGCCATGTACAATGCTGTTTTGACACCTCTGGGCATTCCTATAACACCTCTTAGCCACTATCCAATCACGCCCTTAACACCTGGCTTGTGATATGCTAATTGGGATTTTCCAGGGTACATAATTGCCACAGATTCTTGTACAAGTCATTCTGAATTGAGAAAGCCAGTTGGATAACTAGCGAAACGTCTTCAAGAACTTAACATCAAGTCCAGTTGATCTAATTGAATACAACAGATATACCATGACCTGGATGAATGAGAACCTTCACAAACTTAGGGTCATATTTAAAAAGCTGCGGTATCGGTTTTTAGCGATACCGCAACTTTAACAATCGGTATCGTAAATTTACGATCGTTAAGCCGATCGGAGATTAACGATCGGTTAAACGATCGTAAATTTACGATAACGAAATCGTCGATTTACGATCCCCATAGAATAGTAAAGAACAGTGAACTACCACACGGTATTCTACAATCAAACGTTCGTTAATTAGCGAACGTTCAGTCATAAATGTACAATCGCAATCGTACAATTCCAACCGCGATTGTACATTAACTAACCTGCGGTATCGCTAAAAAACGATACCACGGGTTTATAAATATGGCCCAATTTGTAACTTAATCTACACTTACAGAGAATCTACTGTTACCTTATCTGGCTTCGTCTCTATAGGCATTTATAATAACTTGTATAGAGTTTGTCTGTCCCATTAATTAGATAAAGTAGCAACAAGAGCATGTGCTAGAGATTAATTATCACTTTGTCTACTTGGTTTTATTATCCGTTGTGTCTAAATGTTTATATAATTACATACTTAGCTATTTATTTTGTTTATTTTTTAGTGTTTTGCCTGTACAATGATTTTCCAATCACACACATTAAGTCTATACCGCGCCCTTGCGAAATTCAACATCCTCTATTACCCATTAGCTAAACAATGTGATACACTTCATGGATTGTTCCTACAAGCACTGGCAAGGCAAAAAGTACTTGGGCCCTGTACCCCCCTCCTCTTAAATGGATTTAAATGTTTAGTCTATGTTCCTAATGAGACTGATTAGTTTACCTTCCTTTACATGCATTCTGGGTTTGTTTTGTCTTTTCCAAATTATCCTCAGCTAAAACGCTGCCTAATTTCATCATCTCGTAAGTCTAGAATATCAAGGATTCTTCTACAGTTATAATTGGTTCCCTAAGATGGTTTTTATAGCAGATTTTATACATGCAAGTGAAATATGGAGCAGAGACAATCTACTCTTGTCACGTAACATTGAGGGCTAGGCCACACTGGCACAGTTCTCACATATACCAATCAAGTTTTATGTTCCGTTAGAGCGTGTGACTCGCATGTGAGTGGATTAAAAGGTGGATGGCTATAATGTATGCGCTGCAATCTGTTTTCAGAGAGTATACAGTCACCAGTTCTTGTGCGGATCGCATGCGCTCCGATAAGGGAATATCAGACAAATTGTAGTGCAAGCAGACGGTTACATGCATGAAACCTACTGCATTAAGATATCTTTTTTTTCATGCGCGATACCGTCCATGGATAGTGTGGCAGTGCAGCCTGAAAGTAGTTGCTGTATTCCAGGGGTGCCCGACTGAGCAAAGTGAGCGAGCCGCGGGGAGAAGCTCCTCCCCCAGCCTGCCCGGTTATGCCCCAGAACGCCCCTTTACACGCCCCCTCGCAGCTCCATGCGGGCTACGGGTTGGTCATCACTGATGTATTCCCAACATTATTTCCATTCATATTCTAATCCCTCTCAATCCTTCCTGTCACTCACTGTGTCTTCATAGGACCATATTAATGAGATCAGCCAATGTAATAAAAGCAGTGTGGAATTAGGGAGATATATTATGAACAATCTATTAAGCCAGGGGCAGTTTTAAAAAAAACATACAATAGTTTACAAAGGTGGTACATATAAAGATATTAATACAAATAACCAATACCAAGGGGTTGTGTTATTACATGTTTATTTCCTTCAAAATCTGGTTTGTTTATTTAAACATGTCCACCCCCCAAACTAAAAATTCACTAACTATTGGCCCCACTGTATAATAAAAAAAAATCCTAACCTTACATCCCTACTCCTTATGGTTCTCCTGTAGTGGCTCTTCAAAGTCCAGGAAAACTGTAGGATAGGAGCTTATCTTCCTGTCCAAAAGGTCTCTGTCTCTGCTCTGTCCTCTAAGTTGCTGCTGGCATGTGCAGTGGAGCCCTTTCCTCCCCTCCCTCCCTCCCGATCTCTCTCTGGCTGCTACTCCTATAGCGTCAATTCCCTTTGGTATATTGCAGGCCATGCCCTCCCACCCCCAACTGCTATATTCTGACTTTAAAAATAAATTCCTATCTCTCCTTACAGCTCATTGTTCCAGCGCCGTTCTGCATTGATGGCAGCCGTGGCTGTGAATGGCTGCCTCTCACCCAATCACAGCTGTGGCTGCCAGTCCGGCCCCCTGCTTGTAGTTCTGGCGGACAGGGGAGCCAGACCAGAACGGCACTGGAATGAGGAGCTGTAAGTAGAGAAGGGAATAGATTTTTTAAGTCTGAATATAGCGGTTGGGGGTGGGGGAGCATGGCCTACAATATACAAAAAGTTAAAAATGAGGGTGGAGATGCCCTTTAAATCAGAGATGTCAAACTTGTGGCCCTCCAGATTTTTGAAAACTGTAATTCCCAGCATTCCCTGGCTGCAATATCTGGAGGTCCATCCCTGATTTAAAGGGTAAGATAAAAGATAAATGCACAACCTGTAGTCTAAGGACCTTATTTAAAGGATAGCTCCACTGTCATAATGACGTGTTTTAAATTAAGGTGCCAAATTGTGACCATGTTCTTAAAGGACAACTCCACCCTCATAAGAACATCTTTTAGACAGAATGGTCTCTTTAAAATATGTTGATATATCATAGTTTGTCCTATGAATTCATTACTGTATGCCTGCTATGCTACTGGAGGCCTCATGGAAACTGAGCAATTCAGAAACCTGTACTGAGCCTGGGCATGCTCAGAAGAGGCAGACAGGGGATTAACATTCAGTCATTGGCTGTGATGTCAACTGTCAAATCCATAACTGACAGTTACTAACTGGAAGAACCAGGAAGCAGAAACAGGGGAACAGGACATTGTGCAGGATTTCACGTTAGATTTATATATTTCAGATTTCAAACTATTACCATTTAGGGTTTTGGGAGGTGATTTACCTGTATGCAAGTTTTCATTTTGGGGCTGGACTTGCCCTTTAATCTACAGCAGCTAGATGTTACTGGTCTATGTCTAACTGCAGTAAACCAGTAAAAAGGTATCATCTGATTGGTTGAGGCAAATTAACAGCTCAGACAAAATTTTGCACCTCTTATTGAATAAGGCCTTTACAGGGACATTTACCGAGAGGCACTGGCAGGACACACCGCTTTTTAAACAGAAGCAAAACTGCATGGGCCCGCCCGTCCCCCCCCCCTCAACTTTGGAGCCAAGCCTTGACACACTCCCTACTAGTATAACAATCAGCAGTAGCGTAAAACACCTGATGGCGCACACCTTTAGCTATGTATGCACTATTGGCTGTTTAAAAACTGCTGAATGCGGTACTATTAGCCCCTGATAGCTGCCATTAAATACTTGCGCAAGGGTGAGATTCATCCAGAGCCGTGTAGCCTCTGGTAAATCTATTATGGGAGCTTGACACAGAGTATTTGCTACTTCCGTTTGAGAACCATCTTGGATATAACTACTTGTACTGATGGTTATCACGTATGCACATCATGTTTTTTACAGCCATTGATTTATCAACTGAGGATCCGTCTAGTTAGCCATTGGGTATCTTGGTGTCCTAAGCCTATAAATAGTTTATAGATAGATATAGATATTCTGTAATGATGGATTTTATATACAGTATTTCATACAGGTATAGCTTTGGTTAGGAATCATAGCAAGTTATATACCATGATCAGCAGCAGGGCTGTAGCTAGAAAACATTGGGACCCTGCCTTATTTAGGCTGCATGTGTGAGCCTGTATTAGTGGGAGAGATTTCAGGTGTTGTTGGGGGCCCTCCTGGCCCTGTGTACCACAACAATTTCTGGGATTGCCCCCCAAGTAGCTACCCCTCTAAACAGCGACTTCTGGGCTATTACCTTGAATAAATGTCCTATATAGGCCATATTTTTCTTTAATCCCTCTGCAACATACCACATTCACTTCCATATGGACAATCATTGGTAACTAAAGCTGGGTACACACATGAACGAGAAAGGGAAAATCGCCCTTTTCTTGGCAATGTGTGAACTAGATTTCAGATATGCTTTATATCCTTTCACTAAATAGAGACTTTCTACTAACACTAAATACCCGATGAACCTTTATGTCTGGAAACCAAATGATCCTTATCACAATAGATTTAAGAAAAAAAGAAAAAAAAAACAACCACAGCTTGAAAATGAAAGGTAATTTATCATTGAAGTTATGACTTAAGTAGACATCTTTATAGCTCGCAGTGCAAAGATGGAACTTATTATTCTCCCGAGTTAGTCTGTCAAGAACATTCAGTGTTTCAGAGACATTTTGCAGTATGACATAGAAAATCTGCTTATTATCAAAATAATATATACTTTTTCCCTGTGAATTCGGGTTAACTAAAACAAAGCACTCAAAGCTGAACAAATTTCTGTTACACCAACCCCTGCACATTCTGCGCTGACAGCAAAAGTTTAATGTGGACCAAGAGGACTGAGGGGTCTATGTATACAAAAATCAGCAAAAAGCTGGCAAAGAGCTGATATCAATGTATATCATTTACTGGACCAGCCCTAGATTAAATTGTGCCCTGCCCTATGGTTGTTTTTCTGAATATAGACATACTGTATATACTTACAAAGTACATAGAAATATATAGCACCCAAAATTCATTTAAAGGGCATGTTCAGCCAAAAAATTACTCAGCCTTAAAATGATTATTACCCCCCCCCCCACACACCCAAACCTCACTTTTGCTAACTTTTCAGATTTCCAAGATCCCCCAGAAATTACTTACCTGACCTGGTCCCTCTCCGCTTCTGCTCCGCGGCTGGTGCTGACAGCCACTCCACTTCCTGGTTTTGTGGCTGTCAGTTAGGGGGGCGACGTGACATCACACCCAACCACCTGACAGCCGCGACCAGAAAGAGAAGTGGCTGTCAGCGCAGAAGTCCCCTGCTCCCGTTTTTGCTCGAAACCAGCTCGAAAAAGGAGCAGGGGGCATGGAATAGCCGGCGAGGGTCAGGTAAGTAAGTTCTGGGGCATCTTTGAAATTTGAAAAGCTAGCTAAAGTGGGGTTTGAGGGAAGTAATAATCATTTTACGGCTGAGTAATTTTCAGGCTGGACTTGCCCTTTAAGTAAGCTTTATTGATAAATCAGACACAACACATACAGAAATATTTTGGGGGACCTAGTCCTCTTTCTCAAGTTAATGTTTCATTATCCTTAAACAGTAATAGTAGAAAATTGTACTGTGTTAGCCATTGATAAAATTAGAGGCATCTTGGATATAAAATAATACCTTTTTTTGGCTAACTAAAATGATTGAAAATGCAAGCTTTCCAAACACTTACAGGCTTATTTACCCAGAGCCGCTATCGCTCTGGGTAAATGTCCTGATCACGATTCAATATTGCATTTGCGAACGTGAGTAAATCCCGAAAAGGGATTTATTCACTGCAGGAAAATTCAGTGCTAAAACTAGCGCAAACAAGATATTGAATCGCGAGCATCGGATGCGCGGTACTAAAGTATAGGGAGTCAGTCATGGCCGAAAGGCTATACTCAGGGCTTAGGCTATACTCAGAATCTTACAGATTCTGTCTGTCATCCTTTTAAATTTCGCTACTGTGTGTTTAAGGCTCCCTTTGCATACAGTAAGTCATAATAAAACCTCTACCAGGAGTCATAATTCTCTTAGAACCTAAAGGTTCAGATTCATTTATATCTATTGCCAGCTCTACTCACTTTTTCATTAATAAAAAATGAAAAAAAAAATTGTGCAGATCTTCACTTATCCATTCTGCAGTGGTGCCTACCAGAAACCATAGCTGTACTTAATTAATATAATTAATATGATCTGCTCATGACCAAAGCCCACAGACAATTTACGCCTTTCTGTTGACCAATAGTACTTAGAGATTAGCTAAGTGTTTATGTATTACCAGGCATTTGAATAGTCCTATTACTTTGAGGATATGAAATTATAAAGGGAAACTATTGCAAGTCATTTAAATATAAATATATTCAGTGGGATTCCATAAAAGTTCTTATCATTATAAAAATGGTGCTAATTATGCCCCCAACCAATCAGATGTTTGCTTTAAAAAGGCATGTCCACCCTTTTAAAAAAAATTCTATATGTGGTAGGGCACCTTCCCCCAACCTCAACCGCATTATTAGATTTTCCAGAAAGTCCCCCGATAGTTACTTACCTTACCTCTTTCCCCCACCGCACAGTCCCGGCCCTCTGCTTGCACGGAACTGCAAGCAGAGGGCGGGACCGGCAGCCGCGTCCCTGATTGGCTGAGAGGCAGCCAATCACGGACGCGGCTGCCGGCAGTTCAGAACGCCGGGGGAAAGAGGTAAGGTAAGTAACTATCCGGGGAGTCTTTGGAAAATCTAATAATGCAGCTGGGACTGGGGGAAGGAGCCCTATCATGAAGCAATGGGGTTTGGAGCTAGGGGGAGGGAGACCAAAGCGGGAGGGAGAGGGAGGGGGGGGAGGGATGAACTGAGCATGCTAAAATTCTCCCGGAGGAGAGACTGGAAGCAGAGTCCTATATGGACTCTGCTATCCTCCTGGTGGTCAGTTTATTTTACTTTGGGGGGGGGGGGAATTACAAGATAACCATTTGGAGCTGGGATGTAAGGTAAGGATTTTTATTCACTACACAGTGGGGCTGTAGTGGGGGGATTATAGTTTTGGGGGTGGTTGGGGAAAAATTAGCACCATTTTAACCATAAGAACTTTATTAAATCTCACTGATAATGTTTGTCGCCCCCCCTCAAAGGAAATCAATGGTATGGGATCCAATGGTAATAGGGGTTGGCACCTAGTAGGTGCATTAAAATGCTAAGTTTAATAAACTCTTTAAAACCCTTAAATTCAATTTGAAACTGATTTTTCTGGCCCATTTTGAAGTTTAGGTTTATCAGTTGATAAAGAGTAAACCAAGGGACAAGGACGAAGCACTTTGGGTCCTCATATTGATTTCCTTTCAGATATGCTAAACTAAAAACCAAATAGAAACATTTTGTGTCTACCCTCATTAAAATTTTGTTGTACTGTAATTAAACATTATTGCAGTTAGAAAGTTGGACTTACAATACCTTTGCTGTGCACTTATGCTGTGGGTGATTAATGGAATCAACGTAATGATGCCTCATACAACGGTCTGGATCTGATTCTGCGAGGAAAGGTTTGCCTTTTTTGATGTCTGCTTTTACTAATAGAATAACCAATGACAGAACAGAAATCCATACAACTAGGACATGATTTTCCATCGTTCCCTGTAGTACTTTGAAGAAAACCTGGGGCTTTGATTGGTTAGGGAGCTAAACTCTCAATCCCACTGTTCTTCTCAATGCAATATAAACATTGTGATTTAACTTCCAAGCTCCCATTGTTGCTCGCATTTTTAATAAATAACATATTTGTATTCCATGGGTTCTTTGTATAACCTGTCAAGAAAAAAGACAAAAGAGAAGAAATCATAGTTGAGTCTGTAGTAAGTTCCCTATTCTTTTTTTCTAATCATTATTATAGATACTCTACATACCCCATAATCTATGGGCTAAAACCCATGGTTCACCAGTCTTGTATTCCTGACTGACAGATAAACAAATCGGTAGTCTGACGGATGGGAATTAAATCAGCCAACTCCGGGGCCTAATGAAGACTTGTTTTCAACTGATTTCTGAAAATTGTTGCTTTATAATTCCATGTTGACAGTATCAAAAATAAAATAAACACAGGCTGCTGTTTTACGTAAAATGATATTTACCCACAGCGTTAGCTGCATTGCCCACAAGGCATCCTATGCTCCTGCCTAAGTCTTTTGCTGTAGAAGTAGAGGAGATGGAACAGTCAGGTGCAGAGAGGAAGAAGAAAAGGAATTTGGACAGGTAGATGGGAAAGCTCGGGAAAGGCCATACACCAGCTAGATATTTAGAGAAGGGCTATGAGAGCAAAACAAAGGGAAGGAAGGATAGACAAAGCATAGGAAAAGTAAGAGAAATATTGGGAAGGTAAGTTTATGGAAGTTTTGGTGGAAAGAATCAACCTCACATTTCGAAAGGGAGGAACATAGAATAAAAGAGAGGGAATGGTGGATTATAAAATAAGTAAGGGGGTAATTAGGAAGCATAGAGAGGTGTGGAGTGATTAAAATGGGGAATAGAAAATAAAGAAAGAGGGATAAAGGAGAAATTCATCCTATCTAAGAGGGACTGGAAGAAAAGTAGGAGTCAGCCTAGAGTCCAACAAGCAGATCAACCCCCTTAAGCAGTAACATCTACCTAGGCCCCAGTCAGTAATTTGGGGATAAGCAATACAAGGTGGGCAAATCTCTACATTATAACAAAGTATCAGTCAGAACATTTTGTTCTTTACAGAAATTATTGCTGGGACCATTTTTGGAACATGAAAAAGACCCTTAGGGGCATATTTATAAAGCTTCGTTAAGTTTTCGCGGCCGTTTTCACTGACATTAACGCATAAATCGCGTTAAGCGTGATTTATAAATGTCCGAAAACGGCCGCGAAAAGTTAACGAAGCGTTAACCCTTCGCGGCGATACTTACCTGTTACCGCCGCTTCTATTTATAAAGCGGCGGTACTGGTTTCGCTCTGCTAGTATCGGCTGTCTTACTTCGCCACCTTGAAGGTGGCGAAGTCAGCCGATACTAGCCTCCTGCGGCGGGGATGGGCAGGCAACCCGCAGCGGGTGGTCGCACCCACCCCGGGAGACACGCCCACCCCGCCCACAACACACCGCGGCAGCGGAGACCACCCGCCACCGCTTCCCAGCAGCCCCTCCCAACCCGTTCCCCGCTCGCGGCAATCTCGGAACGGGAGGCTAGGAGCAGCTCACCCTCAGAAAGTTCTGAAATCTGATTGGTTAATGTAAAGCATGTAAACCAAGCATTAAAAAATTGACCAATCAGAAACGGATTATGGATTTCTGCAAACCTATATAAAGAGGAGCTTTCCGCCGCGGAACTCAGATGCCATCGCAGTAGATGGCTGAAGAAAGAAGCGGCTGGCAACTTCGGCTCCGCTGAGGCCGGCGGTGCCAGCGGGCTCACTGGCGGCCGCAGTGAGTCTGCCTGGCATCGGCGACCTGAGTGGGGTTGGTGTCACCAGCCCGAAGACGTCGCGTCGGATCAAGACGCCGGCAACATCGGCCTTGTTGAGTCGCTGGCGCCTGCCGGGGGTACCCCTGGCGGCCGCAGGGGTACCTCTCGGGGGTCGGCGGCCTCGGCAGAGCTGGTGTCGCCGGGACTGGAAGAAAGAAGACGCCGCCCAAGGGCTCTTTTAAGAGCCGCACACTGGGGGTCCCGGTTCGAGCTGCGGGACCCCGCCAAAGGCACTTGTCAGTGCCGCAAGGGCCCTTACAAGGGCCGGGGAGGGGGGTCCCGGTTCGAGCTGCGGGACCCCTTAGGCCCT
Organism: Hymenochirus boettgeri; assembly: GCA_019447015.1. Classification (NCBI taxonomy): domain Eukaryota; kingdom Metazoa; phylum Chordata; class Amphibia; order Anura; family Pipidae; genus Hymenochirus; species Hymenochirus boettgeri. The sequence goes on along the minus strand of CM033470.1, from coordinate 60,288,100 downwards.
AAAGGGCTCTTGTCAGAGCCGCAAGGGCACTTGTCAGTGCCGCAAAGGCCCTTATAAGGGCCGGAGGGGGGGTTCGGTTCGAGATGCGGGACCCCTTAAGCCCCAAAAAGCCCTTCTCAGGGCCCCGCTGGAGGGTGCCTCCACCCCTCTCAGCGGGTCCCTCCCTTCCCCTCCCCGGGAGCGGCCGGGGCGGGGGGCTTGGAGGGGTTGCTGGGGAGGGGGTGCGCGGCGGGTGGTCGCGACCACCTGCTGCGGCCCCTTCCCGGCAGCCCCTCCTTGCCTCCCGTTCCGAGATTGCCGCGAGCGGGGAACGGGTTGGGAGGGGCTGCTGGGAAGCGGCGGCGGGTGGTCTCCACCGCCGTGGGGGGTTGTGGGCGGGGTGGGCATATGCCCCGCCCCCTTAGGAGAGGCGTCGGGAAGGGATTTTAAGTCCCTTCGCGGCGATACTATACAGTATCGCCGCGAAGGGGCTTAAAATTACCGCAACACATCGGCCGCGATACATATCGCGGGAATGGCGCTCGCCGTTATAAATACGGCGATAGCGCTATTTTCGCGGCCGCAATCTGCTGCGGTAATTTTTTGGCGCTATTTTCGTTTCTTTATAAATATGCCCCTTAGTATGAAGAAGTTTTTTTCTTGCCTTCATTGGATGAATAATCTGCAAGTATTATTATGTGCCTTTAAAGGGTTAACAATGTGAAAGCATAACAGTATTGATACCTCCGCACTGCAATAAGCATCCAAGCTAAATCAGTTCACTAGTCAATATGCTCATCGTGTTCCTTCTTTTTTTAAATCTCAAATAAAACAACAAACAAATAAATGTTGACATGAATATAATGCGAAAGGCATAAGATTTCTTGGACAGGTTACAATTTGTAAATAAAATCCACATGATTCTGAATTATTATCTTCTAAATCTGCCATGTCACAAAATTCACATTTGGCCAAAATGAAGCATATGGTATGTATAAAAACAACCAGACCTGCAGATTTAAAAAGTTATTCTACCCTCATATTGGCAGCAAAATTAATAAAAATGGAGGGGGGAGCTTTACGGTATTTACAGGACAATGCAATAAAGTCTAGGATTACTTACCTATGTTCCCACAATGAATTTACCACTAGAGATGGGATCCAGGTCCGACTCGGTTCCGAAAATCCTAACCATAAGGATCATTCGGATTTTAGGACTTCGGAGCTATATTTTTCAAAATTTTTCAAAAATAGCTTAAACGTTTGATAATCTTCGAAAATACAATCGGAAACTATTTTCTAGAGATGGGAGAACTTTCGAATTATATGGAAAGTTTGAAAGTTCGAAAACAGATCCATTAAAGTCAATGGGAGTCAAATCGTTCGAATTAAATACAATTAAAATATCAACGGTAACTCAATGTAAATGGCTGTGGGACCTGGGAACCTTTCGAAAAATCTATTTTACTTTCACGCATGCTGCTTTCAAGCTCTCGCATTTAAACATTCAATAATTATCCCATGAATGACTCGCAGATTCGATAATTCGATATTTACTTGTGTATTAGTATAATAGACATTTTACTCGTGGATTCGGTAATTCGATATTTACTCGCATATTGGTATAATAGACATTTTACTCGTGGATTCGATAGTTTGATATTAACTCGCGTGTTGGTATAATAGACATTTTACCCGTGGATTCGGTAATTCGATATTTACTCGCCTATTGGTATATAGACATTGTACTCGCGTATTCGATAATTCAATATTTACTGGCGTATTGGTATAATAGACATTTTACTTGCATATTCGCACAACTCTGAGAAATCCGGGATAGTTCGAGAAGTCCGAGTACAGTCAAACTCAAATAGTTTGGCTCGAACTCGGGTTCGAGTTCAAGTTTTAGCCCATCTCTACTATTTTCACATTTCTGACCGTATTTCGATTTTTATCGAACGTTCAAGCTATTTTCGAAAAATTATATACACAGAAATAGACTTGAACATTCGATAATCCTTGAAAATACGGTCAGAAACTCGAAAATAGTTTCCATTTGTATTTTTGAAGATTATCAAACATTCAAGGCTATTTTTTGAGAATTTTCGAAAATAGCTCGAATGTTCCATAAAAATCTAAAACGTGCTCCGAAGTCCTGAATTTAAGTTCTGTTTTTGGATTTTCGGGATTTTCCCGAGATCCGAAAACGGAACGAAACCCGTCAGTTTCGGCCATATCTATTTACAACCACTTGTACATTGCAGGACTAAGTGCAGTAAGTTACAAACAGTATCATGGCTTTTACACCCTGATTAAAAAGACTTTAATTCTAGACATTGCAGAATTGTAGTGCAAAAATGAATTGCAATGTTTGTGCTGTGCTATTTCCAACCAATTGCATTCAACTCTTGTTAATCTTGGGGTTTGGCAATTTATAAGTGTTCATTTTTTACATTTACATTCTATGAATTTAATATGTTCAGAACTATTTGTAAAAAAATATTCTAAAAACAACATTTCATCCCAAGAGTAGTATGCAGGGAAAGACATCTACTTAATATGCAGGGAACAACAGGGTTCGTTTTAAAGGTACGATGGGCTTTTGTTTGACCCTAACTTGTTCAGAGATCACAGTCACCCTTTAAATGGAATATACAGGGAGATTCAATAAAAATTCTTATCGTTAAAAATGGTTCTAATTTTGCCCCAACCAATCAGATGTTATTTAACATTTGAAAGCTAACATCTGATTGGTTGGGGCTAAATTAGCACCCTTTTAAACGATAAGAACTTTTATTGAATAACCCTAATAGTGTTTTTAGTTTGTACATGAGCATATAATGAATATATGAAGACATACGTGATGTTTTTGTATTTGAGTGCATTTTATTTTTCTTTTGGCACTGTGTGTACTCTTATTTAGTACTTTTCTTCTGCAATTTCCTCAATATTTTTGTTGGAGAGGCATCTCAAATTTAAAATTCCATTATGGATTTAAACTGCATGGAACATACATATTTATTACAATAGAAAGGAATAAAATTACATTTTCAGCTTGGAAAAAAATGTTTTCAGGGGGAAATTCACTTATAGGCAAAACAGATGAAGGACTGGCAAGGATTATTTTAAAAAATGTCATTAAAAGTTGTGTCCTTAAACATTAACGTAGAAGAAGGGAGAAGGAGGGAGGCTGTAGAGCTCAGAAAAGAAAAAAAACCTGCAAAATTACAGAGAATTGTTCCTCAAAGTTAATTAATTCAAATTTGAGGCAAACTCGTTTTTCAGCCTGCTGCATATTGGCAAAATTTTGCCTGAAATTTTTGGTTGACAAATTTACCAATAGATACTTTATATCACAGGATTTTTGACTGTGGGTCAAAATGTAACACAGGCTATACAGATTGTATACCTTCCAACTTTGAAGGGACCAAGATATTGGTAGGGTCAATCCACAACTGGCCCATCCATGCCCAAGACTGCCCTGTCCACACTCCTAGACAATCCAAATCCCTACCCCCAGAGGACAAATGCAGGTGACACTGGACACTGGTCACTTAAAAATGGGGGTGTCCTGGCATACTGGAACAGTAGGTATCTACGTACACACTAGGCAATATTTTGACCCAATCGATTGATATTCACATATTTTGGTAAATTGGGACAAAATATTAACTTTACCTTTTGTGCCAAGCCCGCAGTCTTTAATGGACTATCACCAGCAGCTATTTTCGCAGCAACTGACAATATTTCAATACAGCTGACCAGTCGATAGGATCGAGCAGGACGTAATATCTGCCCATGTGTACTAATCCTATATGTCATTGTGTGGCGTACTCAAGACCGTGTGATCTGCACTGATTTACCACCACATCCTATTGTACAAATCAACCAATTCTCAGAAATCCTAACCCATCTCCTGGCAAATCCTACATGAAAGGAGCATTTGTGAAGTGGGAAGACAAATGAAAGAGCCAAAACATCAGGATGGATTGGAACGGCACCATTCAATTTCCAGGTAGTCCTGGGTGTTCAGTAGTCTAACCAGAATATAAGGAGGGCATGCACTAGAATTTCCTTAGCATCGTGTGAGATAAAACAAGCAATGTGTGAGATTTTTTGAGCAGGAACAAGGCGTTACTGTGGTTAGTGTGTTTATATGGAGCTTGAATAATTTGTATCTTGATCAAATTACTGCAGATAGGGAGTTCAACAACAAACAAAAGTACCAAAGTATGGAGTATGAGATAGTAGCAAAACCAATAGTGGCCCAATGCCCAGACCAGCAGATGCATACTTTACTATTTGAAAGATACAATTAAACATAAATAAATATCAGTGTATGCATAATGATATCACTAAGAAAGTGGTCAACAGCAAGCAAGACCCAGGTAGACTAGCAGTACAGTAATACATTCTAGGAAATGCAAGTCCCAAGTCCCTCTTACTCCAGAGTTTGAATATTCTGCTTCATGAATCCTGTAAATCCTACTGAATAGTGCTATCATTGTAATGCATGGTTCAGATTCCACAGATTATGACTTGTCATTTAGCTCTAATGTAAATCTTCTAGAAAAAATACTGCAGACTATATATAATGCATTAGTCAGGTGGCTAATATCTTACGAGTCAGCATTTAAACATGCTGATTTATTATGCTAGGACCACACAAACTAAGGAGACATTCCTGGATACTGGATGTTAAGAAGACAGTGGATGTCTTACAAGGTGTACAGTTTCACTCTTGATTTATTTACTGTTTTCATGTATTTAAACCAGTGGAAAGAAAAAAAACTTTATAAAATGAATTGTTAACATTTTTCTTTGTGTGTAACATGTATAGATCTGATCAGATTCCACTAAAATGATGGGTATAATTTATATGGAGCTACAAGACTCCCAGGTGAAAAATCATTCTCCCCACAATACAATAAAATCTGGGTAAATTATGTTTCATTTTGTTGCTTGTCTTGATGGACCTGCTTCGGGAACAATGGTATTTCGTGTTTGAGAGGAAAGAGAGAATCAGGAAACCTAAGCACTACAGAATCAAAGCCATGAATGTTTTATTGTGGAACACACAACTGCAAAATCTACATATCATATCATTTCATAATCATTTCTAACCTCCTTACCCTTGTGTCCCATTCATGCACATGAATTTCCTTCATTGAAAATCATATATGAAAAAAATACTTTTGTCTATTCACTGTTTATCCAATATGACTACAATATTCAAAGGGACTAAGCAAAAGAATGGACTTACTTTGGACTAACTCTGTGATGTCACTTGAAGACCTATAGGGTTTGAGGGGTGGGGTTAACAGGTGATTTATTTGTTCAGTAGGTGTGTTACTAGAATACACTTGAGAAAGAATGCTTGCACGTTCGAAACATGTTGTGACCTTGTTAAGCAGCAATTAAAATCACTTTGGATCACAAACTGTGTTTTGCTTGTGCCTCCCTGCATTTACTTTGGTTCCTGTTGGTAAGCAAAAGAATAGTACTGTAAATACATACAAACAAATACAAATACAAATTTCCCACACAAATATCCTTATTCACCCCAGCACTGGTAAAGGTAAAGAAAACTAATTCACTGATTGACAACATTCAAACTGGCAGTTCCAATCAAGTAAATAAGGATAGGCAATATAATGTAGTGTCCTGTACCTTTCTTAGATGTCTTACTATTGAACTTTGTGGGCAGGGCAGAAGGAGATGCAGAAGGAACCATTGGATGCTTAATCTTTTGTGTCGCTTGAGGTAGGATTTAGTATTCCTATTCACTATTTGTGGAGTGGCTGCTTTAGCTCTGTATCTAGAGGTTTCAGCAATGGAGTCTTGGCAGATCATAAATATAGTCCACAAATCGATCTTTGAGATGCTGCCGCTCTGCAAACATGTGAAGGTTTGGATACTTAATCCTACCTCCCATACTAAGTTACTTTCTCATTTTAAAAATACAAACTTATAAGTGTGGTTGTCTTTAAATGAATTATTCTGATGAAAAAAAATGTTTTCTAATGTTATTGCAATTAAAGGAAAATGTTTATCCGAAGAACTATTGATACCCCAAAAAGGAAAGAAAAGGCTGATCATTTGTATGTGATGGGGTTCATCAGTCACCTGCAGGAAAGTTGGCATTTATAAAGAAAATGTGGCACCTCCCACTTGCAAATCTGATGCTCAGAGCATAGTTTATTTTTCCCAGATTAACAGAACCACTCATTGTTGTACATCATGGAAGGACTTTTTCACTTCTAAATGGTAGTCTGATTTCATCATTGGAAACAGTCCCATTCCACGTTGCAGACTTTCCTTTATAGCGAACAAGACCTTAGTAATTATAAAGCAATCTATAAAGCAATCTGCCCGTCAATCACAAGGGTAAAGGGGAGGGCTTCTCAGAGTTTCCCTGCATGAATCTCCAGAACTAGATTACAAGAAACATTAAAAACAGGACACACATCCAACTGGAAACAGTATCTCATGAAAATGAGTTTTTTTGACTCTAACCATACATAATCATATGCACGGTTAGAGTCTGAAATGCATCAGGCAGTGCTGTTATAACAAAAATGAGATTTTAAATCCAACTTTTTCCAGTTGGATGTGCAGCCTGTTCCTTTTCATTGAAGTTACCAAAAAAGTTGAGTGCACAAGCTCAGCATTATATCCAGAGGTCTTTTACAAATAGACGTATGAGTGCTGCCACCTTTGCTGCAGATGTTAAAGGAGTGGGCAGTCAGCCTGTCAGTGCTCAGATCTCACTCCGCACACTGCATTAAATTGATCTGCATGGCTGTTGTCCCAAAAGGAAGCCAATAGCTGATGCCACTGCTGGTCTGGCCCCTTCTAGTGCTGGGCACAGAAAAGGCACAGGACGGCACAGGACAGCTGCAGATAGAGAGAGCCAAGAGAACATGTCCAGGTAAGTATATTAAGGTATCTCATACACACTTTTAAACCTAGCGAGGTATTTTGGGGGGTAATTAGGTTAGATTGAAATTTTAGTTTTGGGGTGGACTTTAAGTTTTATATAGGAGTAGCTCTCTGTATATTTTAGTGATAACTGAACTAGATAACACCAAAAGGAAATGGGCTTGTTCTAATTCATTATTCTTGTTTTTATGATAAACATTTCTTCTAATATAGTCTAATGTGAAAAATCCCATAGGGAATGTAAGGTCACTGGGATGGAACAGTACGTGTAAACCAGTGCACTCTTACAGTAGGTCAGTAGTTCCAGCTATAATCAATGGTGCACTAACCTTATTAGTATGTTATTAGGGCTGTTATCCCAGGAGTTAAGCAGGAGCAGTCATTGCATGCCTGTGTGTCTGTGTACACGGAATTGCACAACTGTGTGAAATATTCAACTTAAAAACATCTATTTAAGCACAACAGCCCTTGTAGGTTTTATTAATACTTCTCATAATTTCACCCACATGGGTTTCTCGCTCGTAAAGTGTTTTTCATTAGCGTTTGGCAAAAGAGATTTGAAATCGGAGACGACTATGTGGGTGTGCATAGGAATTAAACTAACATCAACTCTACATTGGGTCAAACGTTAGCCTGAAAAATAAAATGATGATGTTATTAAATAATGCATTACAGTTGTCTACTGGCATTTCTTCACACCAACTTGTCAGCAAAATATCATATAATTACAACCAGGTGAACTGCAGGTTTGGACGCACAAAAAACAAGGAATGAAACAGAAAATGAATATTTGTGTCATGCACAATTTTGATATTTAGAATAGAACGAAATAGATTCAGCATTCCGTCCAATGAGCTGCCTTATATCTCCCAGTGATAAAAGGAGGGGAGAGTAATGCTGTCCAATGCAATGCACCTCACTGATGGCTGTGCAGCTGTTTTAGGGGAGAAGATGGCTAGTAGTGATGTCCCAGTTCGCGGATCCGAATCCGTGGCGGATTTACCTCGTTCGTGAACGGCGGATATCGCGGGTTTTCCGCCTTGCGAAATTTTCTGAAACACGTTTTCGAAAATTTTAGAAATTACAAGGATTTCACGTATTTTCGAAAATGCGTGACAATACATATTTTCAAAGAATCTCGTATTTTCGAAGAATCCTCGTATTTTCGAGGAATTTTTCATTTTAATGGGTTTTAATGGGTCCGCTGGCGGATTTTCGAATTTTCTAATTTTTTCTAAAATTCACGGATCCTCAAGCGGACCGGATTTTGTGAAGTTCGGACATCTCTAATAGATAGAGGGTTGGAGAAGATTTTAAACTAGGTTTTGGGGGGTATTAGCAGTCTCACTGAGATTGATAGCCCAGGAGGAAAGCAGGGTGTAGATAAGCCAGAGGTGGGTGGAAAGGGGGGTGGGGCTAGCATAGTGGATAGGGAGGCATGTGCATAAAATTTTATGAATAAATTACAGGATCATAATCTAAAATATATGTTTGCAAATGCGAGAAGCCTGGCTGACAAAATGGGTGAATTGGAAATGATGGCGTTGAATGAAAAGTATGATGTAATAGGTATAGCAGACACGTGGTTGAACATTTCTCACGACTGGGCTGTAAATTTAGAAGGATACGCCTTGTTTAGGCAGGACAGAGAAAAAAGGAAAGGGGGAGGAGTATGTGTTTATGTTAAAAAAGAATTTAAGCCACAATTAAAAGAAGAGATAACTGGCGATATGGATGTTTGTTGGAAGTGGAGGCAATATGGGTGGAATTAGGCAACAGAAAAGGGGGAAATGTCATTATTGGTGTCTTGCTATAAGCCGCCTAATGCTAGCAGAGAGGAAGTGAGTCAGCTTCATATGCCATCACAGAAAAAGGCGATGAGTTCCTGAATTTGCTGCAGGATAATTTTCTCTCACAGGTGGTTGAAGTTCCTACTAGAAAAAGAGCTCTGTTGGATCTGGTAATATCTAACATCGTGGAGCGCATTATAGATATAAAGGTAACTGGAGGCTTAGGGAATAGTAACCATGAAATAGTGTCGTTTGGACTATGTTATCGAAAGGAAAGGTGCGCTGGGCTAACATAGACTTTTAATTTCGGGAAGGCAAATTTTTTCAGGCTAAAAGTAGCTCTTCAGAATATCAACTGGGATAATGTATTATCAGGTAAAGGTACTGAACAGAAGTGAACTGTGTTTAAAGGGATTTTAAGCCAGTTCACATCTAAATTTATACCCTATATATAAATGTAATAATAATAAATTCGAGCCCATGTGGCTGAATTCTGATGTAAAGAGGCAAATGGAAAGGAAGAAAAAGGCATTTAAAACCTTTAAGTCAGAGGGAATGGAAAGGGCCTTTAGGCATTATAAAAACTGTAATAAGGAGTGTAAGAAAGCAATCAAACTAGCTAAAATTAATAATGAGATTAGGATAGCTGAACAAAGCATCACTAAGCCTAAAAACCTTTTTAAGTATATAAATAGTAAGAAGATGAGGACTGAGAATGTGGCACCATTAATTAATGGGGATAAGTTAGTTACGGAGGATGGCGATAAAGCAAATGTCTTGAATATTTTTTTCCCTCTATATACACTATAGAAGATCCAAGTGATATAGTATAGTAGCAATAATGGTATTAAAGATTCAAGTGCACTTTGGTTAACCAAGGATATGAAAAAACTAAACAAGGTTAATATTAATAAATACATCCTTGGGTACTTAGGGAGCTAAGTTCTGTTTTATCCAAGCCATTGTTTCTTATTTTTGCAGATCCCTTCATGTCCGGAGGTGTGCCTCTGGATTGGAAAAAGGCTGATGTTATTCCAATATTCAAAAAGGGTAGTCGTTCACAGCCGGGTAATTACAGGCCTGTAAGTTTAACTTCAGTGGTGGGGAAGATCCTGGAAAGTTTAATAAGGGAACATGTTCTAGAGTATGTTTTAAGGACTGACATTATAAGTAGTAACCAGCATGGATTTAGGAGGAATACATCTTGTCAAACTAACTTGCTTGGCTTTTATGAGGAAGTGAGTAGAAATTTAGACTCTGCCATAGCAGTAGATGTAGTTTACTTGGATTTTGCAAAGGCTTTTGATACAGTCCCCCGTATGCAACTATATGTATAAGCTAAGGTCTGTGGGTCTGGGGAGGCACATTTGTACATGGATAGAAAATTGGTTAATGAATAGGATGCAGAGAGTAGTTGTTAATGGGGCTTCATCATTATGGACTAAAGTGCTAAGCGGGGTGCCACGGGGTCCTGTGTTGGGGCCGCTTCTATTTAATCTATTTATTAATGATTTGGAAGTGGGTATTGTCAGCAAGGTTTCTGTGTTTGCTGACGACACAAAAATTTGTCGACCATTAAAAACTTTAGAGGATGTGCAATCGTTGCAGGGGGAACTAGATAGATTGTCACATTGAGCTGCTAAGTGGCAGATAAGATTCAATGTTGATAAATGTAAGGTGATGCATTTTGGACTTAAAAATCCTTGTGCTGCTTATACTATAAATGGCTCTGTGTTAAGTGAATCCCTGTTGGAAAGGGATCTTGGAGTTTTGGTGGATAACAAACTTAAAGGTAGCAAGCAGTGCCAGACGGCAACAGCCAGAGCCAGCATGGTATTGTCTTGTATAAAGCGAGGTATGGATTCAAGGGAGGAAAATGTTATTCTCCCTTTTTACAAAGCATTGGTAAGGCCTCATTTGGAATATGTAGTGCAATTTTGGAATCCTGTGTACAAAAAGGACATCTTTGAAATGGAAAGGGTTCAGAGAAGGGCAACTAAATTAATAAGAGGATTGGGGGAGCTTAAATATGAAAAGAGACTGGATAAGTTACAATTATGTACGCTGGAGAAAAGGCGCTTGCGTGGGGATATGATTACTGTGTATAAATACATTAACGGCCATACAATAAACTATCTGGGGCATTGTTCACCAATAGAGCATGTCAGAGGACATGTGGCCATCCCTTAAGACTTGAAGGAAAAAGGTTTAGGCTTCGGAAAGGGTTTTTCACTGTGAGAACAGTAAAGCTATGGAACTGTCTTCCAGTGGACGTTGTTATGGCAGGTTCATTGGTCAGATTCAAAAAAAAGCTGGATGAGTTTCTGCAAACAAGGAATGTTGCAAGTTACTGGTTAAGACTTTAGTGGGGCTGTTGTTAACAACCAATGAGGACCATGTGAAACAGATCAATTGTTTTCAGTGTCCAGTCTGTATTGGCATGAAATGTTCCCTATTACATTGGAAACCACCTGAAAAATATTATTAGATTTCAGTTTAGTTCTTTAAATGTGTGTAAAGGCTTAAATATTTTCTTTAACATTGAATTTAAAACCTAATTGTTGGGTGTAACACAAAGTATATCAAATCAAACAATGGGAAAATATTGGATGTTTTTAGATAATCCAGGCATCTGAATGATTTATCAAAGAGTTGGAATGAAGCTACTTTTATGTATCTCCAACGGAGAATGTAGAGGCGAGTAAAAACAGGTGAGTAGAACTACAGAAGAACGAATATATTACAGACTCCTAGCAGGCTATTTTACTGTCTCTTTCTCTCAAAATCAGATGGTGAACTGAAAAAACCTCCAGGCAAAAGTTGCTAGACTCCATTGAAGGGAATTAGTCCAAAAAAATCTTAATTTCGTTATTTTGCATTAAAACAAGGTTTACTTTGATATTGTCCATGGCAGATGGGATAATGTTAAAGGACAACTATCTTAATTTAGATCACATGCAATCCAATGCTGTTTGGTGGATTACAATTGCTGATCTGGTTTACCCTGCCCCTCTTTTTTAGGCCCTCACCATGGGTACTTTTATTGGGCTTTTTGTGAGGGATGGTGGGAACATCATAATTGCCCCATAACCTTTACCCAGAATAACCCTGTGCACAACAATGGTGTTTAAGGGGGCATGTCCACCCCAAAACTAAAATTTAACCCTCTACTGGCCCCATTGTGTAGTTTAAAAAAAAATCTTACCTTACACCTTTGCTCCTTATTGTTCCCTGCAGTGCTTGTCCAAAGTCCAGGAAAGTGAAGTGTAGGAGCTGTCTTCCTGTCCAAAAGGTTTCTGTCTCCCCCTTGTCCTCTGAGAGGGCAGTGGCAAGTGCAATGGAGACCCCCCTCCATCCGTTGTAGCCCTTCCACCTAGCGTAAATTCTTTTGGATGTAGGTTACCCCTACCCACCCTCAACTGCTATATTAGTTTGGTAAAAAGCATTCTCCATTGACGGCAGCCGCATCTGCAATTGGCTGTCTCTCAGCCGGTCCGGCCCCCTTCTTGCAGTTCCGGCAAACGGAGCTGGATCAGATTGGATCAGAGCACCGGCAGAATGAAGTACAGTTCTAAATCTTTTTTTAATAAACAAATATAGCAGTTGGGGGTGGGCAGGGGTAACCTACATTATAGCAAAAGTTTATAATTAGACTGGACATAATAATGATATAATCCTTTCATACAAAGGAAAAGTAATCTTTGCAGTGTATTTCATAGATAGCATGGATGTAACAAATGGAATACTAACATTTCAGCAAATATGTTTAAATAAAAGTAAGTCTGGGGAATAGAACCTGCAACTTGTACATTTACTCTGTCTTGCTAAAAGCAAGAGTTCTTACCTCTAGGCTAACAGAGATACTATAGAGATCATTGGTACATATAGAATCGTTTACTACATTATGGAAACAAAAAATAAAAGTAAGTTTGGGGATTCTGAACTGTGTGTGTCTAAAACTGGTACTGTGTATTTTTTTTTTCTTGTTATCTCATGTAATTAGCTTTTTACTTTCTGTTAACCTTTGTTACAATCAGTACTGCTCTAACCTGAGGAAGAGGGTTGATCCCTCAAAAGCTTGTCTACTAAAATAATCTGTTAGTCCATTAAACGTATCACAGTACTCTACTTTTTCTAAAACTGGCATCTTACCAGGTGCACCACCAGGGAATAAGCAAAATTTTTAGGTACATTTAGAAGCCTTATCTGTGTATTGAACTTGTGACCTTCTGAACTGTGTATTTTTAAATCAGATGACTTACCAGGTTAGCTAACACCGAATAAGCAGAGAATCAAGGTACCTTTCAAAGCTTTATTTTAGCTAGGGAAAGGGGAAAAAATGCAATATGGAAGTCCCTGATGGACTGAAAGCTGCTTGTTAACCTGCAGTTTATTTACCAGCAACTCACACTGACTGGTGGGTGGATTGCAGGGTTTCGAAGTCTTATCAGGGACTTCCATATTGGTGTATAGAAAACACACTGTGCATAGAAACAGTGAATACCGGTGTCATGGGGCGTGGTTCTTTGATGACTTCATGGGCTGTGGGTTGTACTGGCAACAACATGGAAACCTTCTTATTTACAGAGTCTATTTCTCACATGTACTAAATGCAACTAACTAGAGAAGAATCTTACAATGTATAGGTGTTCTGGGGAGAAAAACTTTTACATTAGGTTTTAAAAAATGTAAGTTTATTTCTCCTTTAAGACTGAAAGAAAAGAAGTCTAAAAAACAAGGAATGTTGCCAGTTACTAGTATTGATACATAGAGTTGATCCAGGGATATTTCCGATTGCCACTTGGAGTCAGGAAGGAATTTTTTTACCTTCATAATTCTGGTAGTTTTTTTGCCTATACTTTATACATACTTTAAATAGGAAATCGTGTTTAGCCACATCTTTCAAAAATGACAGACAGAATCTTCCAGATTGGTACTGTGTGTATCCAGCTTCAGGATATTCTTTATGTACTGTATGCAGTTTAAACATTGTCTTATTTCTCTGTGGTTTTTCTGTGTCTCTATTGACCTTTATACTTGGTGCCCCTGTCTAATTCGGTTTGTGACTCTGGGTGTCACATCGCAGTTTTCCTTCCAACATAATGATTTCCTAGTAATTCTTATCAAACACCGAAAAGGCAAGAAATTGTAAAAAAATCCTCTTTGTTGATTTCTTTAGAAATCCATTTTATTTGTGTTTGACAACTACCCTATACATTTATGGGATCCACACATATCGTTTTACAGAGGCTTCTACGCTGATAAAATGAGCTAATTTGATAAACAAGTGCAAATCAGCAGCCAAGCTCAACACAGACCTGCCCCATAAAGTAAGAATGTTTATTCTTTCTTATGGATAAGATTTTTTGCAGCATACTGCACAAGAGAAAGGTTATGGAGAATACTGTATATTTAATTCTAAAGTGTGGAATGATGAGTAGCAGAGGCTGTCTGCTTGTGATACATTGCATTTTATTACTTCATTTATTAGAGCTTTGCAAGTTGTTTAGCTTATGTTTGTCATTTAGAGCGCTCATGTTTTCTTCTCCCGTGATAAGTAATAGTAAATGAAACAATAACATAAAGCAGTATAGCACGTTTCTATTTGTGTACAGTATATGCTTCAAGTTATGTGCTTTGTTTCTGGTATGCTAGTGGTAGGATTGTTGAGAATGGGAGGTAGCGGGATAGACTTTATTCTTCTGAAAAGTTCTGGTCACAGCTAAAGTGCCTAGAACTAGACTGATTCCCTCAGTAGATGGGAGCAAATTATTTGTCCACCTACCACATTAAAGTGCATGTTTCACCATTCTAACAAAGTTTCAAACACACCCAGTATTTTTGCAATACATTCTCCCCAGCACTTCTGAGTGAAGCTATCTTAACTTGAAGTCTTCTGGCCAATCGCTAGTTTGCTACGCTCTTCTGGCTCTTCAGCGTTGTAGCTGTCAGTTAAAGTCAATGACTTTTGACAGCTGCGCAAGCTGACTGCATTACAGGTAAGGACTTATACTGTCTGCACAAGCTAGCAGCTTTATGGCTGAGCAAGCTTACAAAGAGCTCGCAAATCTATAAAGGAGGTGGCAGAGACCAGAGGATCAAGGTGAGATATCTTCACTCAGGAGCACCAGGGAGAAAGGTAAATATTGTGGTTTGGGGGGTGATTTGTTTATGTTTAAAAGGGGTGAACATGCCCTTTAAAATGGATACATAATTTCTACATGCTACCTCTTCTAAATAAAGCTTTCAAACAGTGGATATAAACTAGATACTCACCTTCTCCATCCAAGAAATGGTTACTTACTTGAAGATAGATTTTCAGTTCAGAATGTCCATTTCTACTGAAAATCATGTGTGTGGCCGTTTACTTTTTTTTTAACCCCCTCCTTATGGAGGTATTTTATTGAAATGGTAACAGCAGTATAGACCTACAAATTTGCATGTAATAACAGTGTATATCAGTAAGGAACAAGTTGCTTCATATGTCTTCTTATGTTTTAACCTTATCAGTATTGTCTTGAAGAGGTATACGCATATATACTGTACAACAATAAATTATCTAAAGTTGGATTATACATTTGACAGGTTAATACTTAACATTGTTTATTATACAATAAAATTAAATTGGAAGAGGTGCCTGGTTTTTGCTATCATTGTTTCATAAATTTTTATCAATTTCAAGCGTTTCCAGTGAGGATGTATATTTAATATATTGCTACAGTTTACCTACATTAACTCTACTTTTGCTACTCATTACTTTTTTTTCTGCTAGTTACTAAGGTTTTAGATGTGTTGCTACATATATTGTTATTGTATCTTTAAGACAATGTCCTTTCCAGAGTCTAGCTCCACCCATAGCTTGTTTTATTAATTCATTATCACATGTAGCGGATGAAGATTCCCATCTGTCCCATGTACTTGGATGGGCAGCCTCTGCTTGTATACATTTGTTTTTTATAGGAAAGGGTTGAAGTTATCTCAGTTTTCCATTGAGAAATTGTGGGCATAGAGGCTTGTATCCAAGTTTTAGTGATTAGTTTTCTAGCTGTGAAAAGAATTTTGCATAGAAAAATTTGCAGAAATTTGTCTAGAAACAAATGGTCTGTAATACCCAGCAAGCACATTTTAGGGTCAAGGTCTGATGGGGAGCCCATAGGATCATGGAGGAACTTTATCACCTGTTTCCAGAACCCTTGTATTTGGGGCATTCCCACACCAGGTGAAAAAAGGTCCCAGGAGAAAAACAGCATTTGGAGCACATGGGGCTCCTGTTTTGCTTAAATTTAGCTAATTTGATAGGTGTCAGGTATGTTCTATGAAGGATTTATTACTGGGACATCCTTTCTGATGCCTTTGGGGAAGCGACTTTTGGTGCTTTCAGAGCTTCGTCCCATTCTTCCCTCTCTATTGGTTCAATGTCTCTTTCCCATGTTGTCTATTTATAGAAAGCTTGTGTATCAGATTGAGAGCATAGAAGGTAAGTATATATATTTAATATCATTTTCGTGGGTTTGGGGGTTGCTAACATCCCCAATATTGGGTTACTCTCCAGGTTCAAATAAAAAAAAATTGCAGTATTAGTCCAATATATGTAGTAAGAAGTAGAGTACTGTGATACTTTTAATGGACTAACAGTTTATTTTATTAGACAAGCTTTCAAGGGATCAACCCTCTTCCTCAGGTCAGAGCAGAGGTTAACAGAAAGTAAGGAGCTAATTACATTAGATAACAAGATAATATACCCAAAAGGAAAAAAAAATCCAGAATATACCAGAATGAGAGGGGGTAATAAAATAGAGAGATAACAGTATACTGCTATCTGTATACTGAGGAAGAGGGTAAATCCCTTGAAAGCTTGTCTACTAAAATAAACTGTTAATCCATTAAAATATCACAGTACTCTATTTTCTCCAGGTTAAGACGCCGGTATGGCGTATTTGGAAGTATCTAAATAGATGGGAGTTTGGGAGTTTAGGCTCCTGTTTTAGCCTAGTTATACTGTATTTGTACCAGATTTCATGTTGTTGTATAGTAAGGAATTCCGGGAGTTGTTTATTAAACCAAAGTGGAGTGTGTCTATTTATAGGGGGGATCTTCATTTCTTTCATTGCTAAATCCCATGTTTTAAGTGTTTGCAATAGTAGGGGAGGTACATAGCTAGGTAAAAAAAGCCTGTGTCCACTCATAGTTTATAAAGAATCCAGGAGGGTTGTTGAGCGGAAAGATAATGTTTACCTTAGTGGAATTTTCTAAAATTGATGATTACAAATGCTTTGTGTGAAACGTTTACATACATGACAGCGACTACTGAGGGTCAACCAATTTCTGTACAGTTCTTAAAGGGCATGTCCACCCCCAAAACTAAAATTTAACCCCTTACTGGCCACATTAAGTAGTTTAAAACAAGCCTTACCTTACATTTCTGCTCAAAATAGTTCCCCTGCTGTGCCGCTCCAAAGTCCAGGAAACTGCTGTGTAGGAGCAGTGTGTGGCTGAGTCTGCCTCAACCTCGTCAAGGTTTGAGGCATGCTCAGTGCAGCCCTCCCCCCCTCCCTCTCCCTCCCTCCCTCTCCCTCCCGTTTTTCTCTCCCTCCCCCTAACATTAAACCCTTTGGGTATGCGGTAGGGCATGCTCCCCCAGCCCCAACCGCATTAATATTATTGTTAGAAAGTCCCTCAATCTTTACTTACCTTCCCTCTCTCCTCCCCTGTTCAGAACTCCCGGCAGCCGCGACCGTGATTGGCTGCCTCTCAGCCAATCACAGACGTGGCTGCCGGTCCCGCCCCCTGCTGGCATTTCCCTGTAAGCAGAGGGCCTGTACAGTGCGGCGGAGGAAAGAGGGAAGGTAAGTAAGAATCGGGGGACTTTCTAACAATAATATTAATGCGGTTGGGGCTGGGGGAGCATGCCCTACTGCATATCAAAAGTTTTTTTATGGGGTGGACATGCCCTTTAATAAGAACCCTGTAGCCTTCTATAAAAGGTAAATTTGAACAATCTTAAACTAAACTAATAACTTGTATTTTTCAACAATTGCACCCTATAACCTGAAATAACTACATGAGAAAGAATGATGGAGCCAAATACCCTACAGCACTTTAGTAAACACTAATAATAATTCACAGGGTTTTTTTCAATGTAATCAACACCACTATCATTTAAACTAAAACTTTAAAAAGACAGCAGCTTCCATTTAAACAATCTCTTTATTACTACTGGCTCTTTGCCTGTTTCCCATGGTCCTCTGCTACTGGCAGCATCAGTTTCATTTAGGTCATATATTTCAGCAGACATTCTGTTGATGGACCATATAGTTGACCCTATGCTAGAATAAGTCCCGGATAATGTCTGTTGATTTATCTGGTTTAAACCCCATGGTTCTAAATCACACTTGCCTATATAGAAACTATAGTACACAATGTCACGGAGTCCATGTTTATTGTACAATAAGATCTTTAAAAACAGTTTAATTAACCATTTACAGCAAAGCAGGATTATCCATTAAGGCAATCTAGGCAGCTTCCAAGGGCCCCGCTTCACTACTACAGCTATATATATCACAAAAACTAGGGGCCTCAAATATCAGACCTGCCAGGGGCCCAATTTGATCTTAATCCTTCTCTGATTAAGGGTTAGGCCACACTAACTTGTTTTTCACGCGTTTGTGCAAATATTTTCGCTTGCAATTGCGTATGTGACTTTGGTTAGAATGGAAATCGTGGGAATGCAAAAGTTCATGCGATTGCACATCCGTTTCTGTTTTGCGATCACTGTTTTTTGAACAAACACATGGGTTTCCATAACATTAAATAGCAAAATCAGATGCGCTAACGCAGAACAATGCGCAACAACGCACCAGAAACACGCACAATCGCGTGCTTTAACGCTTACGGTTATGCGTGCTGTTCGCTGTGTTGTAGTGGGGCCTCAGCATTACAGCACTAAAAAAATTGCCATTATCACCTTTTTTAGCATTACATTTAAGATTCATTGTCACTTTATATCTTCACTTTTCCATGTAATTTTCCTCCATCACACTAAAGTTTCCCATACACTAGTAACCAGATTTCACAGTCCGGTGTTACAGGGATGGAAAAGTGTGATCTGACTAGGGAACGTTACAGGTAAGAACCACACTGGGCAAGAAGATGTTAAAGCTGATTAGATGTTTGTCAGAACGAACCTCTAATCTAATGTAACCCTAACCAGCTTTAATGTCTAACCAGTGTATGACCAGCATGAGAGAAAGATGTCAATCCATGTAGCATAATATTAATCAAACAGAATGTTCCAGTAAATCTTTACTTACATGTTGGAGGATTGCTAAATAGAGGAAAGGATGCAGTGGTTAAACACAATCCTCTGGTTATTAAGAATAAGACGTAAATTCTAGTCATTTTCCCTTTATCGCCTTGTTTCGTAATGAACAGTTACAAGAAGTACTTTTGGGCAGTCTTTATATTAGAGCCTGAAGAATTTATTAAGGAACATCAATGGGCAGCATGATACTTACAGCTGCAATGTTACATTGGGTTCAGTTCCAAACAGGCCACAATCTTTATCTTTGTGACTTTAACATATTCTCCATTAATTTATTTTAGCTAATTGTAAAGAACTTTTAGACTGGGCAACAACTAGCCAATCAAATTAAGAAAGAGAGAGAGAGATATGATAGATAAATAGATATATAGATAGATAGATAGGTAGGTAGGTAGATAGATAGATAGATAGATAGGTAGGTAGGTAGGTAGGTAGGTAGGTAGGTAGGTAGATAGATAGATAGATAGATAGAAAGATAGATAGATAGATAGATGTATAGATTGATAGGTAAGAGATAGATATATAGATAGATAGATAGATAGATAGATAGATAGGTAAGAGATAGATATATAGATAGATAGAGTGAGAGATAGAGAGAGAGAGAGATAGATAGATAGATAGATTAGATAGAGAGAGAGAGAGAGAGAGAGAGAGAGAGAGAGATAGATAGATAGATAGATAGATAGATAGATAGATAGATAGATAGATAGATAGATAGATAGATAGATAGATAGATAAATAGATAGATGATAGAGAGAGAGAGAGATTAATAAATAGATAGATATATAGATAGATGATATAGGGAGAGATAGATTAATAGATAGATAGATAGATAGAGATGATAGTGGTATAATAGATGATATATAGTATATAGATGAGTGAGAGAGAGATATGACAGAAAGATAGATAGATAGATAGATAGATAGATAGATAGATAGAGGAAAGGATGCAGTGGTTAAACACAATCCTCTGGTTTTTAAGAATAAGACGTAAATTCTAGTCATTTTCCCTTTATCGCCTTGTTTCGTAATGAACAGTTACAAGAAGTACTTTTGGGCAGTCTTTATATAAGAGCCTGAAGAATTTATTGGAGATAAGGAACATCAATGGGCAGCATGATACTTACAGCTGCAATGTTACACCGGGTTCAGTTCCAAACAGGCCACAATCTTTATCTTTGTGACTTTAACATATTCTCCATTAATTTATTTTAGCTAATTGTAAAGAACTTTTAGACTGGGCAGCAACTAGCCAATCAAATTAAGAAAGAGAGAGAGATATGATAGATAAATATATAGATAGATAGATAGATAGATAGATAGATAGATAGGTAGGTAGGTAGATAGATAGATAGATAGATAGATAGATAGATAGATAGATAGGTAGGTAGGTAGGTAGATAGGATAGATAGATAGATTGATAGGTAAGAGATATATAGATAGATAGATAGGTAAGAGATAGATATATAGATAGATAGAGTGAGAGAGAGAGATGACATAAAGATAGATCGATAGATAGACAGAGAGAGAGAGAGAGAGAAAGAGATAGATAAGATAGATAGATAGATAGATAGATAGATAGATAGATAGATAGATAGATAGAGATAGAAAGATAAATAGATAGATAGATACATAGATAGATAGATAGATAGATAGATAGATAGATAGATAGATAGATAGATAGATAGATAGGTAAGAGATAGATATATAGATAGAGAGAGAAAATGAGAGAGAGATAGATGAAAGAAAGATAGATGGATAGATAGATAGATATAATAGATAGATAGATAGATAGATAGAGATAATAGATAGATAGATAGATAGATAGATAGATAGATAGATAGATAGATAGATAGTAAATTCACAGTTGCAATTATTGGCCTTTTGAAAGTCTTTTTTGCTTGCACAAAACCAAAACACGTTCCTCTCAAATGTACATGGGAAATAATGACCACAGCCATGTGTATGACAGATGTGATTTAATTTAGATAACTGTACAGAAGTAGTTCCATGTCAGGAAACAGCTTGGGAAAATAACTGAATATTATCATGCACAAATGAAATGAGGTGCTGATAGACGGGGGCAGTACCTTCATTTTCCTCTGGAGCCCTAAATGTCATTGGGGAAATTATTCTACCTATCATTGAGTCATATATCCAATTCAATGAGCATTTTAATCAATGAGAAACCAAAATGAAACCACTGCAAAATAGAGAGAAAAATACAACTGTGGACATAGAAACTACCACAAACACAATGATGTTTTTCTGCTAGTGTCCAAAACTTTGCAGAGAGTTAGTTTATGGCACAGTAATAATGGCACAGTTCTAAATACACTTCTGGCACCCTGCATTATAATTGACATACAGTCAGCATTATACAAGCATTGCCACTCTAACCAGGAAAGTTAGGATCACTGTCTGAATTCACAATTGTTTCTACAGCAGAAAAACGAGACAGAACCATAGATCTCCCCCAAACAACCAAGAATTAAGCTGGCCATACACTCCAGACTTTCCTGCGACATTCCAACAACTGCCTCATTTTTAAAACAACCCTAGTATCAATAGTCATAGTGAACGCAAATCTCTTTCTCTTTGATCTGGCTGGGAAATGTTGCTGCAACATTGTCAGGTAAAACTGGTTCTCCACTTAACATCGAATCGACGTTCATGTTGGATTGAATGTCTAATCGTTGTAATGTCAGGGCTACACTGCACTTTCATTAATAAGTCTTTCAATCATGCAAAAAAGCTGGATGCATTAGCACCGATATATTAGTGATTAGCATGTGTTCGTTGGGTTTTCTAATTGGGTGTCAATCAACCAATCTGAAAATTGCTTCAAGGAGCAAATGATTAAATTAAATTTGGGACTGGAATTACACAGGTTTTGCATGAGTTTTTTTTAACACCACATACCAATATGTTAAATACCAAGACATCCCAAGCAATCTTAAGAATTTAGTTTCTCTCTCTATATATAAACTGCCATGTTGTCTGCCATTTTGAACAGCAGGGGTTTTACATGTTTACAAACATAATAATGATTGTTTAGAGTGTATGTAAAAATATTCTTCAATGCTCTTGATTTTGACTTTATAGTTTGTCTTTAAGGGCTAGCCCACACTAATGCGTTCTTCACGTCTTTGTGCACACGTTTACGCTTGCAATTGCACATGTGATTGTGGTTAGAATGGAATTCGTGGGAAGGCAAGAATTCACATGATTACCGATGCACATGCAATTGCAGTTTACATTTTGTGATTACCTTTTTTTGCGCAAACGCACGCATGTCTATAATTCAAAATAGCAAAATCGCAAATGCTGAACAATGCACGACAACACACCAGAATCACACACACAATCGATATGGTGTGTTCTAGTGGGGCCTCATCCTTAAGGTTCGTACACACGTGCAATCGAGACCTGCGATTCATGTTGTGCACGAACGTTCGTTTCAGCTGATAATTGGCCTGTGTATGGGCTCTTTATTGGCCAAAACGAACGTTCGTACATAACATGCGTCACGGGTCGGAACCTGAGATCGCACGTGTGTACGAACCTTTAGTGAATATGTGCAAACCAGAGACATTTTTTCTTCTTATCATTTAAAATGGTGCTAATTTTACCCCAACCAATCAGATCTTATTTAACATTTAAAAGCTAACATCTGATTGGTTGTGGCAAAATTAGCACCTTTTTAAAGGGTATCTCCACTCATAATTTCAAGGTTTAGGCATCCAGTTCTATTGAAGAACAGGAGGTAAAGGAGCTGTGCCTTACCTTCCGTTCTTCAATAGAACAAACAAGAGACTGGTGAGCAGTTAAGAAACTTACCCGCTCGCTCGCTCCCCCGGCTCTGACAGTCTGACAGGTCCCGACAGACCTTGTCTTCTATGCGCATAGAAGTTATGAGTGGAGATACCCTTTAAATGATAAGAACTTTTATTACATCTCCCTGAGTATCTTTTTTCCCAAAAAAACTTTTATTTTAGAATTAATGATTCCACAAAAGAGTAATTCTCAATGGACGCAAAAAGGAATATTAACGAAAGTGATTACTCGCCATGAATAACAGTTTCATGATGCTGTTTAAGATCAAGATAAACTCTCCTGATACCAAAGATAAATGTTAAAACTATCATTATTCTAATTCAATTTACAGTAGACAGTTATCCAGCACATTCACACTTAACCATAAATGGCGAGAAAAACTGTTCACTTTTTCCAGAACTCACAGCAGTAGACTGATAGCCGTATGATAACAGTAAGAAGACATGTGATCTTGGGCTGACAATAATACCGTTTTAGGAATACCATATTTAGATTAATAAATAGCCACTGGTCACCATGATAATACCATGTTATTTAAGTTCTTTATAGCCTTTTAGAAAAATGAAATAGGTTTCCATAATTGTACCTACTTTAAATTCATACTTTGGTTAACTCTGTCATCACTGGTTTTGTCAAATAAATGAATTGGACGTAAATTTACCATCTTTACCACAATGGCTGAGGGCATCAGAAGGTCGGGTGAATGATAACAATCTCCAAAGATGGCAGCACCCAAGTGGAAAGGGACAGGAATCTGAAGCCAATTTCCAGTAAGCATTAGAATTTATTTTATTTATTGACCTATTAAAGTGATCAAGGGAGTTATATTCTAAACATGTGTTCTAAGATTTTACTTCCTATTGAAGTATTTAGCCTCTTATAAAGTTATTTTAAATACCATAGTGGAGATGCAGTGTTTACTAGTATTCCTAAAATGAGTGTAAAATCTGTGTTACCTGTAATATCAGGTTAGCGTGGGTTTTACACTTATTTACAGGGCCTGTCCTAGGGCCATATTTATAAAGTGTGATACCACACGTTATCGTTAATGAACAACCGTTAAATGTTAATTAATGAACATTTGGTCATAGAATACCATTCTATGGCGATCGTAAATCGGCGATCGGTAATGTACGATCGTTATTGCTAATTAACGATTACGATCTTTAAACTTATAAGAAATTAACGATCATCTAAAAGCAATGCCATGCCTTTATAACTATGGCCCCTAGTTCCAAATGGTTTTGGAAACAGCACAGCACAGTTAGAGAAATACTTAGATATTGGGGCATTAGAGCCATGGAAGCTGGCACCCCTTACTTGATCACATACATGCGGTAAATGTCACAGACCAATGCTGCATTATATATTATATTACATTATATTGCAATGCCTTGCACATGTTACTGTGCATATGCCAAATATTGATGCACATTGTTCCTTATATGAGCAGTGATATGTTACATCATTCCCCTTCATTCACTGAGTCAAACCAAAGTAAACTATACCTTTAATGCAAAGGATAAATGCTGCACATCTACAGAGCTTGTGTGACAGAGGTTTAGGCTGGGTCCCATTGAGCGCACTAAAATACAGAATCAATGGGGCTCATTTACCCAGAGCCGCTATCGTTCTGGGTAAATGCACCTTCCGCCATTTAATATCGCGTTTGCGAATGTGGGTAAATACCGCTAAAGGATTTACCCACTGCGGGATTTTAATGGCAGCTATTTGCTGGTGTTAAAATCCTGTGCTAAAACTAGCACAAACGCGATATTGAATCACGAGCGTCGGATGCGCGATTGATTTTTGCGTAACCCGCGTATCCGAACCGGTTGGCGCAAATTTAACTCCATATATTTGCCCAGCGAGTCTGGGTAAAAGATGAGCTTGTATAACTTTTACATATACTGGGTGTATGCATTAAAAAGTAACCACAGCTACCTCTGGCCTAAACCTTTAAGGTTTTTAAATGGATATGTGCAATAGTGTGCCATTATATAGTGTAAGGTGTATGATTTAGGTGCCGCACTACCAATTGTATACCCTACTACATAACCCCTTTAATAGGCACATGTCTAAAAACATAATGCGAAGCTACCAGTAGACGATAATAAAGGGAACCTGATTTCAGCACAGCTTTTTGCAAGGCATTTCTTAATTATGACCCTATTTAAAGGGGAATATTTGGAAGGTATGACATTGAGTACATTGTGAGTTTTACTGAAAATTGAGACAATCCATGTAATGCCTTCTGGTGTCTTTCCTAACCAGAACATCAATATAAATAACGGATTCAGAGTCTTCCACAGACCTTCTTTGTTCAACAAGTTTATTTTATTGACACTGTGTAAACCACACAGAGTTCTGGGGGTGGGTATCAACCCTGCCCATTCCTCATGTTATGTCGTTTGCTTTGTGCCATGCCAATAGACTTCTTGAGCACCTACTGTATGGTCTTTGAAAGACTCAGTTTTGTGCATTGTGAGCTGTCATCAATACATTTCTTTCTGGCCTTAAAGGTGTTGACAGATAATATTCTAATACGGTTTGTGCCAGTTGTGCAAAAGTCATTGCCATCATTCTGATTCAAAAATTGCCCAAAACTCCAAACATGAAAAATAATATCTACTTATAATCCATGTAATATTTCCCCCCTTATATATGCTCTGTAATCTCTATAATACAAATTACTTGCACGATTGGTTTCCAATCCAAACCAGGTTCAAAGCCAAAAATCCAATCCAATTAAAAGGCTTTCTAAAAGTCAGTTTTTGTGATTACCTTTGTTAGGTAGTTACAATCTTGCAATCCCCTTCAGACATGTTTCACTCACAGAAAAGTTCATTCTGAACATTTTTGGTTGATACTGGAAGTTTTTGGTTGATACTGGAAGTTTTTGGTTGATACTGGAAGTTTTTGGTTGATACTAGACATTTTTGGTGGTTGATACTGGAAGCTTTTCATTGATACTGGACATTTTTGGTTAATACTAGAAGTTTTGGGTTGATACTGGACATATGTGGTTGATATTGGAAACTTTTCATTGATACTGGAAGTTTTTGGTTGATACTGGAAGGTTTTGGTTGATGCTGGACATTTTTGGTTGATACTGGAAGTTTTTGATTGATACTGGACATTTTGGTTGATACTGGAAATTTTTGGTTGATACTGGAAGCTTTTCAATTGATACTGGACGTTTATGGTTGATACTGGACATTTTTGGTTGATACTGAAAGCATTTCATTGATACTTGAAGTTTTGGTTGATACTAGACATTGTTGGTGGTTGATACTGGAAGCTTTTCATTGATACTGGACATTTTTGGTTAATACTAGAAGTTTTGAGTTAATACTGGACATATGTGGTTGATATTGAAAACTTTTCATTGATACTGGACATTTTTGGTTAATACTAGAAGTTTTGGGTTGATACTGAACATATGTGGTTGATATTGAAAACTTTTCATTGATACTGGAAGTTTTTTGTTGATACTGGAAGTTTTTGGTTGATACTGGACATTTTTGGTTGATACTGGAAGTTTTTGATTGATACTGGACTTTTTGGTTGATACTGGAAGCTTTTCATTGATACTGGACGTTTATGGTTGATACTGGACATTTTTGGTTGACACTGGAAGTTTTTGGTTGATACTGGACATTTTTGGTGGTTGATACTGGAAGTTTTTGGTTGATATTGAAAGCTTTTCATTGATACCTGACATTTTTCATTGATACTGGAAGTTTTTGATTGATACTGGGAGTTTTTGGTTGATACTGGACATTTTTGGTTGGTACTGGATGTTTTTGGTTAATACTGGATGTTTTTGGTTGATACTGGAAGTTTTTGGTTAATACTGGAAGCTTTTCATTGACACTGAAAGTTTATGGTTGATACTGAATGTTTGTGGTTGACATTGGAAGTTTTTTGTTAATACTGGAAGTGGTTGGTTGATCCTGGAAGTTTTTGGTTGATACTGGACGTTTCTGGTTGATACTGGAAGCTTTTCATAGATACTGGAAGTTTTTGGTTGATACGGGACATTTTTGGTTGACATTGGAAGTTTTTGGTTGACACTGGAAGTTTTTGGTTGATCCTGGAAGTTTTTGGTTTATCCTGGAAGTTTTTGGTTAATACTGGAAGCTAAATGTTTAATTTCTTGCTATGACATAGAATGAGTTTTTACAATCTGAACCTTTAAAAAAACTAATGTAAATAAATGGACACTTAAACCTGAATACTTTTCAAGAGTTCCTACTATTTTTCACTGAAAATCTTTTAATATACATTTCCTCTTAATATCATTTTTTTTTTACCAGCACAGCTCAAATGTACTGTAATGTGTACAAATCCTGTCTGAGTAGAGGCATTAAAAAGAAAAACCTGTCCAGCCTAGAAAGTTTACATCTGTTCTGTACAGGTTTTTTTTTGTTTTATTTATCATTTGGGCCAGGTGATTGATCAGGCAAAGTTATTAACCCAACAGGGCGAGACACTGTGCACCCCAGCATTACCTCAGTGATCGCACTGTAATAATTATATATTGGCTCATATTACATTCTGACTCTGTCTTATTGTAGCATGTTTAAGACTGGGTTGGCATTAAAATCCCACATAAAATTCATGCAATTCCCATGTTTAGGTTTGGTACATTGATTCCTGATTCTAAAGGGGAAGTATAGTGAGGTAAAACCCCTAAAAGATCCTCCTCCCCTGACAGTACCTAGGGGAAGTGCCTAAACAGCTAGGTCACCCCTGGTAGCTATGTAGATGCTGCATATTGCGCTGTCAAAGACCAGCTAGTTGGAGGGAGGCAGTGTATGCATTATATTCTCATCCTGGATACTATCAGGGAAGGGACTGGTTTTGGTTCAAATAATTGCCCTGTAAAATCATACATGCTTGACAGATAGATATGAAACAATTTAATTTGCTTCTGTGACCAATACACTATGTGGCTTACATAATATATCAGGCTGGGTTGCTTTTTTATGTTAATGTTATTATGTTAGTAAAGGGTGACAATTGGCCGTTGCTAAGGTTTAACAATGATGCCTTACTGTTGATGGTAAAACCTTTTATATGTTTGTATACAAAGAAAGGGGTGTGGTAAACACTGCTATTATCCAAATGAGTAATTATTTACACCCAAAGGCCCATGGTTTGGCACCAATGATTCATTATACATTTACTCACAATACAATCCATCGTGCTGATATAAGGAAAAACCTACTCAATAAGGTTTTAAATACACGAGGCATGATAAGATAATACAAATTACATAGTAAAAGCCATGGAGTATCAGTGATCAAAATATTTTTAGTTAAAAGAAACATAAATATTTAGCAATGTCCATCTCATCCTACTTTAAGTGCTCTTAGAACAGCTATTTTATAGGCAGGGGCTGGCATACCATTAAAATGGCTATAGGTGGCTGCTGATTTGCAATTTTGTAATTTAGTATATTTTGGAAATTCCCAAAAGCTGACATTTTTCCACAAAACCAACTAGATCTAGTGAGGTTCGATTCCTTCAAGTACTCGCAGACTATACATTAGCTGTCAGCGATTTCCATTTTATGTTCAGATCAGGACTATAACTATCAATTGATAAGTGATAAAAAATAAAAATAAAAAAACTATCAAATTTACAAATTTTAAGCAGAAAAATGATCAGTAGCATAGACTGTGGCCCCAACTGTTCTATAGTCCTACATTTCCCAGTCCCAGACATACCCTGAGTATGTGTCGGGCAACAGCTGGAAAATTATGGATTGCAAATGACAGACTTATTGTTTGAGATTGTGCTGCATTGCTAATCAACTAGATACCATAGTCGGTGGGAGGTCTGGGCTATGACTCAGAGGCATAGAGTATGTTGGGCTGGTAATAGAAGGGTTGGAAATCAATTAGAACTGGTGCAATTCTAAGCAAAAATGTTTTATTTGGAAAGCAAATAGTTGTCATTTTCCAAAATAAGTCAACAAATAAACAGATCTCTGTAAAGGTGTACATACACATGCCATGTTCATTAACATAGAGGCCAAGACTAAAATTTACAATGTACACATATCAATACCATGTTCATTTACATAGAGCCCAAAATTGAAATTTGCAATGTACACATATCAATACCGTGTTCATTTACATGGATGCCAAGACTGAATTTTACAATGTACACATATTAATACTACTGTATGTTCATATACATGGAGCCCAAGAGTGAAATTTACACATATCAATACCATGTTCATTTATATGTAGCCCAAGACTGAAATTTACAATGACCAATATCGTGTTCATTTACATGGAGCCCAAGATTGAAATTTACAATGTACACATATTAATACCATGTTTATTTACATATCAATACCATGTTCATTTACATGGAGCCCAAGACTGAAATGTAGAATGTACACATATTAATACCATGTTCATTTACATGGAGTCCAAGACTGAAATTTACAATGTACACATATCAATACCATGTTTATTTACATATCAAACCATGTTCATTTACATGGAGCCCAAGACTGAAATGTAGAATGTTCACATATTAATACCATATTCATTTACATGCAGTCCAAGACTGAAATGTACAATGTACACATATTAATACTACTGTATGTTCATTTACATGGAGCTGAAGTCTGAAATTTAAAATGTACACATATCAATACCTTGGCCATTTACATGGAGCCCAAGACTGAAATTTACAATGTACACATATCAAAGACCATGTTCATTTATATGGAGCCCAAGACTGAAATTTACAATGACCAATACCATGTTCATTTACATGGAACATGAACTGAAATTTACAATGTACACATATCAATACCATGTTCAATTACATGGAACCCAAGACTGAAATTCACAAAGTACACATATCAATACCATGTTCATTTACATGGAGCCAGTACTGAAATTCATAACGTACACATGTCAATATTGTGTTCATTTAAATGGTGCCCAAGACTGACATTTGCAATGTACACATATCAATACTATGTTCATTAACATGGAGCCCAAGTCTGAAATTCACAACGTTAACCTATAAATACCATGTTCATTTACATGGATATTTAATTATGTGGCCAAGAGGGTTTAGCTACTGCTGCCATTTCATCATATAGGGCTATTTAACTTAATTGTTTTTGCAACTTTCTTTTCTTCTCCTTCATGTCATATGTTTTCTGTCTCTGTCTGTCTTTCTATTTGCCCATCTCTCTGGGTATAACATATTTATTATTGTTTAAACTCCATGAAATAAGATCAAGCTGTGTCTTCTACATTGAGCGAACATGCTCTTGCACTGCTGTACCTATTGTCATTAAAGAAGAGGAAGTGTCTGTTTATAGAGAGGACACAGAGGGAAAGGAAAATGACCCCATCAAACTGTTGAAAAACAACAGGGGATCTATCAGATTTCCAAGGTTCAATGGAGGTCTAGGTCAGGATTGTCAACCTGAAAGTCTGTTGAGGAACACTGGGAATTGTACTTTCAACAGCTGGGGGGGCACAGGTTAAGTTTCTGTTGTTTATACCTACATACACATATACCACCCCCCACCTAGACATAAGTCAAACATGTAAGAATGAACCATGAGCTATGAGCATTCCATTAGAAATTGTATAGTGAGTTTAACTTCACAGTTCCTTTAATACCAGTTAGGGAGCTTAGACAAGAAGGGGCTGGCGACAAAATAAACAATCCGCGGAGACCTATTTAATATGCCACAAAAGCAGAAGTGATTGAAGTGGTGCCCACTGGTGAAACAGTTCAATGCCGAGCATGTACAGACAGACAGCTGCTCAAAGGGCTCCTAACCTTTCTTTATTGTTCTGATAAGTAAGAGGTGGGGCATGAGAGGGATTCCAAACATAGCACATGTTTATACAGAAATGTTAATATGTTCCACACACTCACTCACATAAAAAGGAAATAACAGCTGATCAGAATCAGACCAGACAGCAAGCCCTGACAACACTCATTTGGTGGACTGTGGAAAATCCAGGAGAGCCGATCACCCACCAGGAGGCAGGAATAATCTATCTACAGCTGCCCTTTTATCTTGGTATTATCACAATTGAAGCATCCTATGGAAAATCTGAAGTATTTATCACCGGCCACGACAGTGTTTTATTGCTAATGCCTTTGTCTGCGTTATTGTATTCGAAGCAAAGAACAAATATAGACACACATTTCTCTTATGTAACGTGGAACTATTGAACCTTACAACACATGTATGTGTCTGTGTATGTATGTAAATATATAGGGCCTCATTTACATACAGGCAATAATGGGGTTAAACACACACGTTAAAACAATATTTAGTAGGTTACCGTAAATTTAACTCCTTCATTACACCGACTGTGTGAGTTTCACAAAAGACACGACCGGCTCAATGTTCCTATTATCGGAGTTTGCGCTACTTATAGAGCTACTATTTAACCCCTGCTAGTGGCTGGCGTTAATGTAGGGCTGGGGTAAATCCAGAAAATCTGGTATTAAAAAAATACCGGAAGCCGTATTTAACCGGAATGATTCCCCCTTCTGGCAAATGAGGCCCACGGTGTATTATATTTACAGTAATAGATTCATTGAAATCAATAAACATGAATAAGCAAATATCTTCCTCGTCAAAATGCCAGGAATGATATGTAATGACAATTACATTAACACATATATATATCATTACAGTAATATAATATATATATATTGATAGATATAATCTCTACATATTATCTACACACTAACATTATATATATCTAACATAGTGGAGGGAAATCAGGGTAGTGCTAATAGAGGACTGAGGTCACAGCCTGGATTATTGTATGGCCCATTTAGATAAATACACTGTCTCCTGTCTTCCCTGGGTTAAGCTTTGCTAAAACAAAACAAGTATAATAATGAAATTAAATCAGTTTAACACAAATGAATATCCAGATTGTAGCAGAATGAATAAAATAACTTCCTCTTTCAATTCCGTATTTCATTCACCAGCCTTTCCAATCAGTTCAGAATTCCTAGCCAAACCTTACCTGGTTTTCTCTTGCTTTTCAGGACAATGTTGGGGAATGATTGTGGATTTCCATGATCATTTAACCAGCTGTTTGTTTAATGTGAATGATGTTCTCTTATCCTACACACTGCATCACTTTAGTCCAATGTGGGATATAGGCGTCTTCCACCCAGCACATCTGTCTGCGAGAATGATCTACTACCTGGGGTCCTGCATCCTTGTCTGACATCCACTGGGTGCCCACTTCACACTTGAGTATTTGTTGTGCTGCAGAACTAAAGACCCACTACTAAATATACTTGTCTGAGGTGCTGCCAAGACAAACACTGTAGATTTCCTCCTAGCCAGCGTCCAATCACAGGCACAAGTGAAATCCCTTCTAATCCATAACCAGTGCAGTTCAATCCATGACAAGCTCCCCTAACATTAATATAAA
This sequence comes from Hymenochirus boettgeri, assembly GCA_019447015.1. Lineage (NCBI taxonomy): Eukaryota > Metazoa > Chordata > Amphibia > Anura > Pipidae > Hymenochirus > Hymenochirus boettgeri. The sequence continues at coordinate 60,255,771 of CM033470.1, read as the reverse complement.
TATTATTGTATAAATTAAAAGCAGCGCCGCTCAATGTGACACATATAGCCTGAAATAAAGTGTTGCCTATTGTTTCTGTCATCCCAGATATTCCAGCAGATGAGCAGGAGATCAGCCAGCATGTTGTTAGAACAAATATGGGCTTAACCCTTTCAGGGGCAGTGTGTTTTAGCAGCCCAAAGCACTTTGCTGGTTTAGAACAGGCGCATAAAGATAAATAGGAAATCTAGTGGGCATTAGAGGGCATGCATCGTTTTGTGTTGAGTGAGCTCAAGGTAAATATGTTTTCCTTTTGAGAGGAAAGTCTTTTAATTCAAACCACTGTCTAATGGGGAACATTTGCACAGTTCTAATTTCAATGTCTATTACATTGAATGTTTATTACATATAATGTCTATCTTATAGAATGTATATTATATGAATGTATATCATATAGAATGTATATTATATGGAATGTATATCATATATGATGTGTATTATACAGAATGTCTATTACATTGAATGTTTATTACATATAATGTCTATCTTATAGAATGTATATTATATGAATGTATATTATATGGAATGTATATTATATAGAATGTATATTATATAGTATGTATATTATATAATATATATATTATATATGATGTGTATTATACATAATGTATATTATATGGAATGTATATTATATAGAATGTATATTATATAGTATGTATATTATATAATATATATTATATATGATGTGTATTATACATAATGTATATTATATGGAATGTATATTATATAATATGTATATTATATAATATGTATATTACATAGAATGGCATATGGAACGTGTATATATAGATATAATATATATGAAGTACTTCTGCACCTGTGATTATTTGATTATTTGAGTTTCTTTATACAGGTGCCTCCGGGTTGCAAAATTCCATCTATTGTGCTGAATCAGGCAATATAATATATAAATAATTCCTGGGCTCACTGTTCTTTTTAAATTTTTATTTCAACCTATCGACATCTTAAAAGAGATGTCGAAACATTAAAATAAAAATATAAAAAGAACAGTGTTCACAGAATTATTTATATATTATATTGAATAACTTTATATATAGACCGTCTATTACATATTATGTCTATTACATAGAATGTCTATTTTAGGGAATGTCTATTATATAGAATATATGAATGTAACAAGTTAGCGGGTGCACCGTATGTTATAATCACAGACCCGGTTGCAGTCCGATAGTATGAGACGTCTTAAGGAAAAGGCCGAGCACTCCACGGGATTTTTTCTTCTAAAACTTAACTTTTATTCATACTAACAAAACAGCTTGTCAATGCATTTCGGCCATAGCACGGCTGTCATCAGGACAAAGCTTACGTCATTTCCTGCAGAGTATATACAAGAATGTATGTATATATATAAATATATATATATATATACAGTCTATTTCAAATACTGTCTATTACAAAGAAGTCTCTTATATAGAATGCCTATTACATATATTTAGGGAGATTCAATGAAAGTTCTTATTGTTAAAGATGGTGCTAATTTTGCCCCATCCAATCAGATGTTAGCTTTCAAATGTTAAATAAGATCTGATTGGTTGGGGCAAAATTAGCACCATTTTTAACAATTAGAACTTTTATTGAATCTCCCTGAGTGTATATTACATAGAATGTCTATTATATAGAATATCTATTACATATAATCTCTATTATGTAGAATGCCTATTACATATGATATCTATTAGATAATATGGGGGTTATTTAATAAAAGTTCTTATCGTTTAAAATGGTGCTAATTTTGCCCCAACCAATCAGATGTTAGCTTTCAAATGTTATATAAGTTCTGATTGGTTGGGGCAAAATTAGCACCATTTTAAACGATAAGAACTTTTATTGAATCTCCCTGTAAGTCTATTATATAGAATGTCTATTACGTAGAATGTGTATTACATACCTTAGAAGTTTATTAACATCTTTCGCAGGTTTTAAATATCCCAAGTTAGAATTCCATTCAATGCTCTCATCTCCTTCTGTTTAGTCCACATTGCTTTCGTTATATTGATTCTTTTCTTTGTAGCACAAAAGGGAGAGTGTAGTTTCTAGCAGTGGTTTAAATAGAAGAATGAAGTAAAGAGAATGTCTAATGGAAACGTGCCATTGCCCTCGTATATCAATCAGGATAGCAAGTTCTCCAGCAAATGGGAATTCCACAGAAATATGAAGCTCTGTTATCTGAGAAATCACTAAACACAATTTGCTGAAATTACCACAAACCAGATTCACATGTTTATGGTCTTAATAATGTAGACCCTTTTAAACAAGAAAGGAATGCTCTTTTCTTATAATCAGTTAAAGGGGCATTAATTCTAAAATGTAGAATATCATTTAAGGAAAAAAAAAAAGAATAATTCGGATCAGAAGATCTTTGAATTAGTGGGGTGCTTCCATATTTATTTGTGCAAGGCAGAGCAAAAAAACAAAATGTTGTGCAAGACACACAAAGTGTGTACAATCACATATGGGAACACCCCACTAATGTATAGACCATCTGATCCTCATTGTTTAGCTTGTACCTTGGATAATTCACCGCTAACTGAGTGAGGACCAGGAGGGGACCAGAAATTCATCAGATATTAACATACTTTCATATGTTATTATTACCAAAATGGTGGTGTAACCTCCACAGTTTGCTTTTCTAAAAGTTGTTTTCTCTTGTCAATCCTGTTCAGGAAGTGTTGCCGTTATATCTTGAGAGAACAGGATATAAGGATGGTAAAGTAAATAGTTTCCCCCATGGTACTGCTAATGAAAAATTTGTAAATGGTACATGGTATAAATGTATATCTTGCTCATTGATAGTTACAGACAAAATAGGTACAAAATCAGCTCACAGAAATAAAATCGTTTTTGTTTTAAAATAATACATATTTATATTACTTAAAGCCATGTTATACATCAATAATTTATTATCTTGTAACTTGTGTACTGTTTTTAAGATTTTTTGCCTTCCTTTCAAAAGTTTACACTGTGTTTTGGGAAGCTAACAGCTTACCCAGCTAAAGAAAATTATACTTGCCTGCATTGCCTTTAATACATGGATAAAATATATTTGCCTACCTGCCCACTTACCTACCTGTATGCCTTGCCCCAGTAGGAAAAACAGTTTCTAACTGTGCCATTTATGCTGGAATCATGCCCAGACAGACATCAACTCACACTTTCATCCTTGATTTTTTTTTAAAAAGTGTACATTTTTTAGAATTTAGAACGTTTTTCAATCCCCAATGTTATTTTATAGATAGTATGTATCAGTTTCTCAATACGGATGTTATTCTCCATTCACATTGCTGGCTAACTTTTTTTATATAAAAGAATTTTAGATATCATATTACATTAAGATGGCCAAACTCCCTATTTGAAGGGAAAGCTCCCACGCTAAATGAATATGTCAAAGCTTCACTAATTTCTATTCGCCCCTGTTTTTTTTTTCTCTTCAATATTTGTCACAAACTATTTTTTATAAAGCATGTTGGATTGCAAACATTAGGTGGACAATTGCATGTAAAGGACACATACCCCACAATATAATGGTTTTGCTGGACAGTTTTGCTGGACAGTTTATAAACCTATTATGGATAACAATAAACTGCGAAGATTATTTTTCTTTTTTGTATGAAAAGCAATAGATTATATAATTATTAGTGACAGGAGCATTTAAATATGTTTACAAAAACTGCACTGAATTCCCTGTTCTATGTCAGGGAGAGGGAGGATCTCTCTGCCGTTATATGATTGGCTGTCAGCTTCTAGGAAGCAAGGTGGATTATGGAAGCTTACCACTAGTACTCAAAGGTTAATTTCATTAATCACCCAGCAGCCACAGCAAAGGGAGAGGCAAGATTCAGCATTTTGTATGTTTGTGAATGCTGTCTATAGGGACAGTGTTGTCTGAAGACTTTAGTTCCCCTTTGAGCTACTTGCCTTTCTAAGTAATTCCCAACCAAAGCTATGCACTAAAAAGTTTCTTTACTACCCCTTCCTTAGTTCATTCAGCTTGAGCATCCTCGGTGAGTTCACAGGAAGGGAGAGGGGGTATTCCAATCAGCTACATTGTATCTCCTTGTAAATACAAAAATAAAGTAGCTAAAGCACACCCTGTAGTAAACAACTTTATTATTTCTTTTAATAGCATTTCTTTTGTTAGTAATTACCTACAAAGACAAGTAATGTGTAGTTTTAATTTGCAGGTTTTGTAAACATGTTTTAGGGTGGGCAAATCCTTTAAGGCTTAATAAAAAGGACGAACAAGGATAAATAGTATTGTGTTGTCAGAGTGTTGATATTTTGAGCTATGTTTCATATTTTCTATTACGATCATCTGTCATTTTAAATAATTAAGAATCCATTGTGGATGGATTAGAAATGTCTGGCACTCTGGCTACGGTTAAACTGCACATCCGGGAATCCCATTGAAGGTTTTAGTTTGTGAGCAGCAGTATTGAAAGATTCCTTCCCTTGTTCTGTTCCATACATTGCCTCCCATTTAATACAACCTGTTCCATTGTGTACAATGGCAACTGTGTCATCCTTTTCTGCCCAGGATCTACTATATTGCATGTGACATGACTGAATGGTTAATGGAAGTAATTTACCTTTGAATTTCCAACTCCTCCATTTCTGCCATTAGGAAATAGAAATGCTTAGATTATATGAGGAGAAACAGCATGTTAATAACCCAAACATATGTTTTTAATATGTTTTAGTCATTTCAAGAGCTTACGGGTTAAGCCCATCTGGCTCTATCTCATACTGTTTAGCACCTTCCTCCAGCTGCATAATTTTAAAGAAAAAAGCGTATTAACCATTGGGCTTTCTCCATGCCTTAGGCAAGTTGGATTGCTTACTTGGATCAACACAAGTCTGCCATGCACCTACATCTCCTTTTCATTAGGAAAACCGCTAAATGTACCTCCACTGTAATATTAACTTCACTTTTGGTCCTATTAGTTTTGGATATAAAGATGTTGGGAATTTTCTATAGCTAGGGGGAAGGTATTTTTCCGTGAACAGAATCCGTGAACATGGCTAAATAGCTAATTTAACATTGTTTGTTAAGGCTTCACAATCAGAACGAACATACAAAACTCACACTGAAAGGCTGAATATAATCAGGTACAGACCTGACCTAGCAGTAGTTACATTTTCAGAAGAACAGTAACTGCAGCTGAATGCATTTTAACAAAGGGCAGGGGGATAAGTAGATAACACCCAGTCATTACATGGAATGAGACAGGAACAGGGAGATCCTGCCCTCATGCCAGTATGTGCTATCATTCCAATCCTACCATTTAGTTGCTATTGAAATATTAATGAACGTTTTTGCTGCAAATTACATTTTTCACCATCAGATAAAACATGGATTGCATCACATCGACTTCGAGAGGATTGGTCATGCTAGAATATTGACAACACCAATTTTCTTCCCGACAGCAGTCTGCCAATTGGTTTATTGATTGGTATTCTGTTGTTCAGGAAGTAATTGGCTTGTGTGTGTACCAGCCTTACCACAAGAAAGACCAGAGGAGAACACTATGTCAGCGTATTACTGTTTGTTGTGTAAAAAAATATGTAATATTCTGGGAAACCACCGGCCACCACCCTCAGGTATGGTGGCTCCATAAAACGTATGTGTCTTTCTTGTGGTTGGACTGTGTTAACCCCAGAGTAGGGGGTTTTAGAGGATTGCACATACAGAATATTTAGCAATTGCCAGCATTGGCATTCTAGAGTGAATCAACACTTGTGTACCCTACCAGTCTAACTATTGCGCTTGCAAACTTACCTTTACCCTTGTTTTTGTCCTCTTTACTACCCTTGCTTTTTACAATGATGATGTTTTATATATATATATATATATATATATATATATATATATATATGTATTTGTTTTTTTTTTTTTCTGCATTGCATTTGATTGGGTATAAGATCAAAGTGATAGTCGAACCTGCCTGATATTCTTATTGTTTCCTAGTGGGCCAATGTCTGTACTCAGGTGAACATACATAATACTCCCCATATATATAATGTGAATTGGTATTTCCTTGAAGAATACAGTTAATAAAAGGTGTTAAAAGTATATTATTTGTAATGTTGGCTAACATGGCTGTGGTAACTATATTAAAGTGTAATATCATACAAGAGAAGAAGACAGGATGGATGGAGGTGATTTTATTGTATATGGGCCATATGAGAATAAAACAAGGACATTTAACTGTTTCAACCCCAACTACTGTAACTTCATAATAACATGTATTACAATTATACATGCTAATAAAGGCATACAACATCTTAAATGAGGAAATTATCAGGGCCTGTGCTACATGTTTAATGCATGTTTCTTATGCCCCTTGGAATTGTGGATAGAGTGATTATTATAATGGCGTTATATATTTATTTTCTGACTGCTATAATTAGATAGAATACATGGTTCTCAATAGAGACATGCAGCCCCAACCAATCAGATCCTATTTAACATTTGAAAGCTAAAATTTGATTGGTTGGAGCAAAATTAGCACCTTTTTTAATAAAAAGAACTTTTATTGAATAACCCTGATGGTGTCTTTGTCCATTTGTTAAAATAAATGAGAAAATAGTCTATAAAGTTAAAGGATAAGTACACTGTAAAATCAAGTTATGTTCATTTGGAAGCTGCAGCTTGAAAAATACCGTTGCCATTTTTTTTTTACCTATGTCCCTCCAGAGCCTAGCTTTGTGCCTTGGAAGTTGCTGACATCTTGTTACTGGTTTGCTGAATGTTAAGCTCCGCCCCTCTGAGATTTCCTCTGTTTTCTCCTGCTTGAGCCTTTACCCACATGTTCTGTTCAACATGAATTATTATTTTTTTCCACATCGAGGAAAATTTTTGTTATTTCAGTTTAGTTCCCATTGCTCAGGCAAAAAAAATCAATAGATTTTCAAACATGTGCACATCAGACATAACCCTGTTGTGTTATTACTGACATCACAGCCAGTTGATTGTAGAGATTGACAGCAGGGAGAGGTTACCCAGCTTTGGTTTCTTTAGCACTTTTAATCCCCAATCATTTCATATGATAGGCTAGTATTTAGTAATGTTAATTAATTTGTCTTGAAAGTGACAAATTTCTGTTCTTTCTATTTCTTCTTCATGAAATTCAGATGCTAAGGAATCTGAAACAGTGACTGCATTGAACATTCTTAGATTTCAGGGTCATGTGATCAAATCCCAACTGTCGCTTTCTTAATGAAATGCACCTGGGTTGGAGGCTACACTAACTACACACTGTGACTACACAAACACAAAAACACAATTTCAAAATAAAAGTCCTAAAATGTATAAAATAAAAGCACAATAATAAATATCTGTAAAGCACATTGTATGTTTTATGTATTTAGAAAGAATTATGAAATTTCATTAAGGCCACAGGACAGACATCTCTCTTTTGTTTTCATAAACACAAAACATACCCCCAAGCCAGATTAGGTATACACACACACACACACACTGATACACTCTCACACCCAACCTACCCTTCTGTATCCATGGCAACCATACCTAAACCATAAAAACTGTTTGTTTTGTCATCTCAAATTCAATAATATACCCACTAACACCACACAGACACAGGTTCACAGACCTAATGATACACCCATACCCCTCCCTTTTTTTACCATCGAGAAAAAATCGACATTTTTAAATAAGTTAGTTTAACAGTCATAAACACAAAAACTATTGCCCCTTGTAAAGTGCACAAAGAGTGAATGTGTTCTGTTTCCATGGAAATGTTATTATGTTTTAAAACTTGTAGCGCACACACACATTAATAGTGCTTTGAGCAACCATGGAGTGTTCCCTTCCAAAATGGCTGCTTCCGAGCCAAATTCAAAGTTTATACTTACACTTTCCCTTTCTACAGTAGTTCCATATGTGATGTGTAAGGTTGTGTTTTTTTTTATCTGACTAATGTTTTGCCTGGGCATGTTTCAGTTCTATCTGACAATCATTTTCCTTACTATGATTTATGGCCTTGTGATTGTAGTAATTGTAGCCACAATCATATCATAATATATACTGTACTCTATATATGTGCAAATGTATTAGACTTCTAACCAAAATTCCTGTGTGTACAAGTACAAAGAATAAATAAACTTCTCCCTTGAGAACCAAAGTTTCTAGCTTTTTCATTTTGATTTGTGTTGTAGTTATCAGCAAATATATACTTACTATAATTTATTTTTTGGTAGATTAGGATTTTGTCACAGAACTGTATTATGTGTATATCCTGGGTGGATTGTGTGGGAATTATAGCTCCCTTTCAGATAAGCAATACTAGGCAATTGAAATGTTATAACTAGAGTTGGGCAAAGCAAGACGTTTGGCGCAAAAACTGCATGTAGAATAAAACTAGTTTGACATTTTAATTAAATGAAACTTGGTCCAACATCACATAAGACATATAGGTATATGAGAACAGGATTCCTGGGAAATAACTGCCTAATAAAATTAGAGATTGGCCAATTTCACAAGGTGAATTAGAACTTTATGAAATGCAGGTGATTTCATATATTTAATTTGGCTACTGTTCTTTCTGTTTCTTCTCTTTGTGTCAATGCGCAATAAAATGTCCGTAATTTATAAATAACTCGGAAACCCTTTTACGTATTATCCTCCTATGTTTCCTGTGCATACTTTCGTATCTTCAGCTCAAAAACTAAAGTAGATACAGCTTAAAAAAATAGGACGAAAGGGGAAGAAGAAGAGATTGAAAGAAGAGGAATTTGGATCTTTCAAGACAAATTAATTATTTACAAATTCTTAATTTCAATTTAAACAAAAATATTCTAAGCTAGAGACACCATATCAAACAATACCAATTTATGATTTTGCGCCTGTTTTTGTGTTTGAAATTCCCCTTCTGTTTTGTTGGCTGGACAACCATTAATTGTTTGAGACATTAAACAAAATAGAAGGTTTAAAGGAGAGGACACATTAAAATGTGCAATACTACACAAAAGGAACAAATGCAATGACTGTAAAAAAGTACAGTAATGGAATATAATGCATAATGGAAAAAGTGTATTTAAACTATATCTAATTTTATTTTATAAATGATTCTTTAACTAAATACATAACTGTAAATTCAGTACAAGTAAGTCCATAACATTTTGAGTTCAGTACATGTAAGTCTATAACATTGTGAATTTAGTACAAGTAAGCCCAGGAGGAATATTGAGTAGGTCTTCTGAACACTTGGGTGGGTTGGAGTTTTCTAAGTACTCAAAAAACACTAAATCAGGTACAGCTCTTGGATCTCAAAATCCATTCTTGTTAACAGGTGCACACAATTTAGTCTATAGTCTAGGCAAATAATGCAGTTGACCATGACAGCCTTATTTTACAAAGCATTGTAACATATTATTGGAGGCTGCATAAAGATATATGTCTGTCTAGTCCAACCTATATAGCCTACTCATGGGCCCTACCAAGCAGTTGATCCAGAGAAAGGTAAATAAATAAAAATGCTGGAAAGGGGGTAAAACTTTCTTCCTGACTCCAAATGGCAATAGGAAAGAATCACTGGATCAACAAGTACTATGGATATTTTATGGGCGATCATACAATTACAATCGCAAACGTAATTGTACAATTGTGGTTGTAAAAATTTAAATTGTTATGGTCAACAGGAAATAGCGATACTGCGTTTTTATAAATATTGCCCTGTATGTATTAATACTAGTATTTTTAATATTTTTGAATTTTCAAAACTTATCTTGTCCACTCTTGCAGCTTTTTAATGAACTTGCCATTACCACATCTGCTGGAAAACAGTTTCACAGTTTCACCGTTCTCACTGTAAAGAAACCTTTCCTAACCTGAAGAAGAAACTACTTTTCTTCAAGTCTTAAAGGATGTCCACGTGTCCTCTGATTGGTGAACAAAACGCCAGAGAGTTTATTGTATGGCCCATTAATATATTTGTATAAAGTGATCATATCCCATCCGCTTCTCCAATGTAAACAGCCCTAACTTGTCTAATCTGCCTGCATAGTCAAGCCCCTCATTCCCCTTATTCTTTTCATTTCCCTTTTCTGAACTATTTTTCTTTCCAAGATGTTCCTTTTGTATATGGGATTCCAAAACTGCACTGCATATTCCAAATGAGGCCTTACCAGTGCCTTATATAGAGGGAGTATGACATATTTCTCTTGTGGATCTATACCCTCTATAATAGCATTTTGAAAATTCCCCCTTTGTTGAGAACATTGAAGTAAAAAATAACAATTACATTTTTGCTCAGCTGTATGCGGTTCTTAAGGATGGCCAGAATAAAGTTACAGAATCCTAGCACTAGGGGGCTGTGTAATGCAAAACTATTTCCGCCTCTTACCTCTCCTCCAAGAGGTTTGTAGCATGCATGGTAGCGATTAATATCTGCTCCACCAGTCACATAACATCTCTATCTGGCCGGCCAATCACATTGCCCTATGCATGATCCAAGTTTAAAATGTGCAAGATTTCATTGACTGTGTGCGCATACTAGAAATCTGACTGACAGGTGCAGAGACTAGCTGTGATTTTGCCAAGCAACCAGACGAACTAATGGATTTTTATAGAAATAACATTGGCAATTAAGGAGGGTGAGTTCTTAGGAATATTATGAGGCAATATCATTTTTGAGGGTGGACATCCTCTTTAACGCCAGCAATGAGTTGCGCTGTTTTAAAGCACATATTGAATAAGTTGCCCTGGCTGTGTGGGTGTCTTTTGCAATACCAAGTGCAGCCAGTGCCTGTATTAGAATTAGAGTTGTAACTTTAACTTCTTAAAATACCACTGCTCCTCTGGATAATTGAGCCTGCATAACTTGCTAGATCTTGCACTTGCTGTCTGCCCTTGTGCTGTGTATTTTGTAAGTGGCCAGAAAAAGTGACCCTGGTAGCTCCATTTACACCTAATGAGTTTTTGGATATATATTACATGTTTATCCTGTTTATAATTCTGGTTAATACCAGCAGGAACTAGAAAGGTAACCCATAAAACATTTGCTAGCATTGTATATCTGTATATAGAAAACATACCTTGCGATATGCATGGATGCTGGACCAATCTGCGCGTGCGGTGAGGTCATCATAACACCACCCACAGTTGTCATCTAACCACCGGGAAGGGAGATCGTGCTGCGGTTGGTGGGTGCACTGGGGGAAGGGGTTTGAGCACGTGGGGGGTACGTGCACGGGGGTTGTGCGTGCGGGTGGTACATGCACAGGGGGAGAGGTTCGCTAGTGAAAATATAAAAGCAAGAAAGGATTGTGGGAGAGAAATATATGAACTACTGTGCACGAGTTCAACCTTTTTTCCACCATTTTTAATTTTTCCATTTGTATGTTTGTATTTCCTCCTGGATACATTTCAAAGGAAAGTGCTAAAAAGGATTTACCGTATTGTTATTATTATTATTATTATTATGGATTTATATAGTGCTAACATATTCCGTAGCGCTTTACAATTACATGTACACATTCACAGCAGGCCCTGCCCTGAAGAGCTTACAATCTAAGCACATTTATTTGACACATACAACCTATCAGTAAGTCTTTATGATTGTAGGGGAAACCGAAGTACCTGGAGGAAACCCAGGCAAGCACAGAGAGAACATACCAACTCCTTGCAGATGTGTCCAAGGGTGGAATCGAACTCAGGACTTCAGAGCTGCAAGGCATCAGTGCTAACCACTGAGCCACCATGCTCAGTGGTTCTCTTATGGAAAGTCACAATCAGTGACCTTTATCAGGCTTAAAATATCTGATAGGATGGGAGATTTGATTTTGATAGGATGGGACAGGCCACTTACAGGCCAAGCACAATGAATTCTCTACAACACTGATTTCAAAGATGAGAACAGATTTGTTGGTGGATTGGATTTCCATTCTGGATACATATCTTGCTAAATTGCACTTGGAACTTTCTATTTGCTTTAGTTTAAATAAAGCACATTTTTGAAATATGTGGAGCGTATCTTAGTTGTAAATACAGTTGTACATATAGACACACATATGTACATATTCATCATTTTAAATATGTAGAACTGCACGTGTGCTTCAAAAAGCCTGTGACTGGCGTATGATCTCTGATAAACAAAACAGAAATACATTTCTAGGCATGAGGGTTTTCCCAGACCAATTCCAAAGCAGAAACAAGAAAAAGAAAGATGGAGCCCCCCAAAAATCCTAGATGATAACAGGTTTAGCTCCTTTACCTCCTGTTCCTCAATTCAAATGAAAAAGGAAATGAAACACCACACAGGCAAATTTTCATAGCGTTCATTTCCGGTGACAAGATAAAATCTGTCGTAAAGATCTAGCATTAAGTTAAAGGGCATTTTTTTTACCAAATGTTGTAACGAGTATCAAACATGTTTTGGCCTTTTCTAAAAAATATGGAAAATGTTTTTAAAGGGTATGTACATTGTAAATCCAACTTACTATTACTAGATAGCTTAGGCTCTAAATGAAATGTCATTTTTTTTTTCTAGAACCCTCCTATACCCTACCTTTACTCATTGGTTCTACGTCTGTCCTTCTGTCTCCTCCTGCCCCCATGAGATTGGCCAAGTCCCTTTGCCAAGCAAATGTTGTCCCATTCGCAGAGCGTGCAATGTGACGTCTAATAGGCACTAATCTAATATGGAAACCCTCCATATTAAATATAATAAAATAGCTGGCCGTAAATAAACTTTCGTAAAACAGCAGTCTGCTTTGATATAGAAACAATATAAGGTGCATTTAGCCTAGGAGGTTGATCATTGAGATCCTGATCATAAATAACCCCATAAATAAAAAGATGCAACCAATGTTTGATTTGCCGAGAGAAGGTCAGCAGGTTACTAATGCTGTAATTCAGGAAACTGTGCAATACTTACCCATGTGCTTCTTGGCTGTGCTTCCCAGTCAGAACTAGCGCAACAACAGATGGCAGAAGATAAGTATCCGACTTTACTGTAGACGTCACTGACTGACTATTCTAGGAGGCAGCATTTCTCACTCTATAACTCAGCTAAATGTGTCATTTGTTGTCAGTGCATTATTACAAGGCTAAATGTCATACTAAAACAAAGCTAATGTGATACCTTCCCAGCTGCAGTCAGTATACCATGGCCATATCTTTTTCAATGGTATCTAATCTGGGTACATGACTTTTCAAATAAGAAATGTGTAATACTCTATAAACCAATCTAAGTACATTGCGGAATATTCATTACATAATGACTGGTCTACCTAACTTGCTGAAACACTGGTAAAATGGAGGTTGAATGTTAAGAAGGAAGTGTAGCTGAAGATGATAGGGTTATTAAGGGAAGCCACAAGGTAAAATCTAATTGAGAGTAACCATATTGATTTGTTTGCTTGAAGAGCCAAATTCCTGTTCTTTCTATTAATTCTTCTTCGTTTTATTCTTCCGCTTTTTTGGACCGTATCTCCTCCCACAGTTTTTGAGCTAGAGACATGAAATTCAGTACAGACGTGTGGGGCATATAGGAGAAGTGTGCTCTTACCTAGCTAAGGAATCCGCGGAAGCGTTTCAGCGATATCTGTGAATTTCAGGACACTTTTTCACATAGACTACAATAGTAGTAATCCTCAAATATGGATATTTCGAGGTTTAAGGGTCATGAGATCAAAACAGTTGTTTTATGGTCATAAACTGAAATGCTGTAGCCCCCAACCCCCAACACAGACATAGGTACACCCACCTACTGACCTACCTTTCCATTCCCATGGAAGCCATACATAATGGGTAACTATAGTAAAAAAAAAATAATTATATATCCTAAGATACATGCAAAAACACATACCCCCAATCTCACACAGGTCTCACACACCTACTGACCTACATTCCTTTGGTAGACTTACTTAACGGGTAAATAAAGTAAAAAAAAACTAATTTTGATATATCCTCAATAAATGTTAGTTTTATGGTTGTAAACACAAAAAAAGACATACCCCCTCAACCAGACCCAGCTATATACAGCTACTGACCTACCCTTCCATTTTCATGGCAGCCATACTTAAAAGGTAACTATAATCAAAAAACAAATTTGACTAATCATTAAAAAAGCTTGTTTTTTTTAACCCCCAACCTGACACAGGTAAACACATCTACTGACCTACCCTTCCATTTCCGTGGGAGCCATACTTAAAGGGTAACTATAGTCAAAAAACTAATTTTGATCAATAATCAAAAAAGTTTGTTTTTTAACTTCCAACCTTACACAGATACACACACCAACTGAACTAACCATTCATTCATGTTGCAAACGTATTTAAAGGGTGAGTATAGTCAAAAAACCCATTTTGACCAATCATCAAAAAAGTTAGTCTTTTATCCCTTAATCTGACAAGAGTACACACTAACTGACCTACCCATTCATTTATGTGACAGCCAAATTTAAAGGGTAAGTAAGAAACAACAATGTCCTCATCATTGGCATTATTGAGTTTTAAAATCTGCAGCACAAACACACACATTCCCTTCCAAAACAAACTTTCCCTTTCTAGTTATAACTTAACATCTAAAAAAAAAGGACCGACAAGTCAAGATTTACCCACAGCACAACTATAATGCTAGCTATTAGTTGGCATTAAATAGTTACGCTGTTAACTATATGTTAAGCATATAGAATTACTTGCGCGGGTGCCTTCGGACAGGACAAATGTCTGTCGGCCACAGCAATATTAGAACCGCACAATTGCCTGTGATTTACCAACAGGCCAGTTCACCAGTTTGTCCAATCCGGATGAATGGGCAACTAAGCTTGGTTGCATCCGTGCGCGCACACCGTTAAACGTTCAGTTGGTCGCCCGGAAAGATCTGATGGTATGTACGCGGAGTAAGTAAACAAAGGAAGATCTCAGCTTGTAATATGAATTGGGAGATAGCAGTTAGTTTTGCTATCTCCCACTGAATGATAGAATCCATTTTTGAAAAGTTGTTTTTCTGCATGGAGTTACCCTTGAAATCTTAAATATAAAGTTATGGTGGGGATTTTTTTTTAAAAGGTCACATCACACCTTTAAAAATGTCAACAACTGAACATTGATCAAAGAAGCATCCCGTGATGTCGTGGAGTGTTCTTTTTAAGATCAAAAGGATTGCATTATGGCATGTGACCAAAATAACTAAAAATGTATATAGAATTTACAGAGAAAAGAGATGAATCTTAACGTTCTAGGTGATCCACATAATTATAAAGTATGGGATAAACTAATAACTATTTTGTTTTCAGAACTCTGGTTGAATGCGTTTTAGTGAATAATGAAGTTCATGTGTTCTCAACTCTAATAAAAATCAAGTCTGTTGTAATTATAATTAACAAGTTCTACTATTTTTTTTTCTACAGCAATCGAGTTCCATTCTGCTTCCCGCAAGAAATAATTAACACCGCTGACCCTGAATAACTTTTTGTTAGTATAACTCGTTCCATCTGATGTGAAAATTAAAATGTCTGCAAAATCAGTTCAACACTTTATGAATTATATCCTTTGTATCTTGCTCAACAATCATCTGTGTTTTTTGTTTGTTTTGTGTTTTTTTTATGCAGAAGGTCCCAGGAATTTCTTATAATTCAGTCATTTGAACTATCTTCTTGTTTTCTGTTTAAAAGTGAGTTTTAGATGTGTATGTAGGAGTTTAGTTAACCACAGCAGGGAAACAAAAAATGCTGGCCCTACACTGGCTCAACTTTCTGTTGATTCAACGTTGATCTGGCATGAATTTCTAATGGATTGTTACATCAGTGTGCCCATTTTACCTGTCAATGCTCAAGCAACCTTTCTTGGCCTGGGCACCTTAAATAAACCATTTATTGCCATTTATTGACATTGATTCTCTCGTTTCTCAGCTGTGTTTATCCGGTTGAAGTAACATTACCATATTCATCTGTTGTGCAAATTGAAATTTGTATATTTGTAATAGAAGCATTTCTAATTAGAGGGCAATAGAAGTACATTTGTCAGGGAAGTAGGACTGAGTTTTGATACCTCCCAATCATCTTCGTTTGAGCAGAATCCCCATGATAAAACACTTTTCATACTTCCATTTTTATTTGCCAGGTTTGTGTCCCAGACTCTACTTTAGGGAAGATAGCAATGAAGCAGAAGTTAAGCCTGGTAGATGTAAAGCCAGAAGTGCATATAAAGCATATTCTTCATGCTGGTGCTCCTCAAAAGAATAAAATTGGGAGGTAGGATTAATTAATCCTACCTCGCTCCCTGTCCTAGGTACTTACATGGCATAATAAAAAATAAGTGTGGTATTGTTCTCCTATAAACTAGATGTCTTGCTCTAAAAAGTCAATTACCGCGTGAAAGAGCACAAAAAGCACTAAACTCAAGATTAGTACAAGAGTAGGCTCTGTGCTTACTGTGCCTGCTCCCAGTGACAGACTTTAAGTAACCTTAAAACCCACCTCTTTAGGCTAGCATATAACCTGGCCTAAACATTACACCTCTTACTACCCAATATGATCCTTTCACACTCCACGGCCAATCTATTTACAGCCTACCGATTCCTGTCACCTTATGTCTCACCCCCATATCCTCTAGACTGTAAGCTCTTTGGGCAGGGTCCTCTCTCCTATTGTATTACGGTATTGCTGTAAGAAACTCCACTCTGTTTACTTATATTATGTATTACCTGTGTATGTAATATGTATGACTTTGTATAACATGTATTACCCTGTATGTAATGTATGACTATGTAATTGTAAAGCGCCACGGAAGATGTTGGCGCTATATAAATCAGTAATAATAATAATAATAATAAAGTTGGCCATATATTTTGCTAACATCAGAGAAATCCCTACAATCTTATTTTATTGAAGTCGAGTGAGAAAATAACTTCTCCCTGTGTGGCAACACAACAATAACTCCCTGAAATATATATTGAGTGTTGAATGATAGAAAATTCACAAGTACATTACAATGGAATTTGCTGAGATTGTGTATCTCAAGTGTATCGGTACCTTAAATTTACAGCCCTTCGTGACAGGTGACTTCTTCAGAGACAGGGGCTTCCTAGTCTACACTCAACAGAATACTATGCTTGAGCCATTGTCACCACTCTTCAATTGGGGGCCATGAGGAGGAGACTGGGTAAACAGGAAATGTAAGCAGATTTAGGGAGAGAGCTGTGGTCTGGAATGAACAACTGTAACTTCATTTATCCAACACTGTAAGCAGGCACAGTAAGCACACAGCATAACTTAATATTAAACTATATGTTAACACTGTTTAGTAAGAAAAGATATTTTAAATATAAACATCCTCTATAGATGTAGCCAAAAGATGCTTCCTTCCTAAGAGGAGAGCCATACAGAACCTATACTAATATCTCGTACTGTTTAAGTGTGAGCTGGACATAAAGACTGAGCACAAAAATATAAATGGATCAAATTGTTTTGGTTAAAAATATTCCTTGGTGTCAAAAAGATCAAAACACTTTATACTCAAGGAAATCATTTCAGATTACCCATTGGTTGGATTGATACTAAAGTGAAAACCCTAATATTTTGGCCATATAAAACTGTAATATCAGTGTGCATACAGAGGATTCTGGGAGATGTAGTTTTCAAACATCTGGGGGCCACAAGTTAGACATCCCTGACATAAAAGGAATGGAAATTAGGAAGTGGATGGATAATGTTTTGGAAAGTAAACAAGATAGCAAATATTATTTATTTTTTTTTTTTTTAAATCTTTAAGGACGCAACTGAAATACTGGCCTGAGGTTGAGAAGATTTGGACTTAAAAAGAACATTTTCCTATAGACTTGACAATGTATCACTGAAGCCCCTTATTCTGGAACAGTAATGAGGATACGAATGCAATTAAAGATATATATTGGCAAACACTGTCACAAACTTTTAATTGGATTAACATTTGTTGTCTAATTTACAACGTCAGACATTTATAATGTAAAACTTTTTTGACAAACTTGTTGGCACCAACCTGGGTAATAAAAATAAGATTTACTGATGTTATTATAATTATATGGCAGGGAAAATGACTTTTTTTTCAAGTTCATTAGTGAATTACATTCCACTGCCAATACCCAATCAAAAATCATTACTTTTGTTTTTAGAAATATTGTTTTATTAGGGAGACCCCAATATTTAATCTGTATTGTTATACAAGACAATGAATAGTATGTGTGTACACCCCTCACATTCTGTAAAGATTTTATTATATCTTTTCTTGAGACAATACTGAAGATTTGACACTTTGCACAGCTTGTATAACAGTATAAATTTTCTGTCCCCTCAAAAAAACTCAACATACGCCATTGATGTCTAAACTGCTGGCACCATAAGGGAGTACACCCCAAAGTGAGAAATGTCCAAAGTAATTTTTCCTCCCCAGTGCCATGTAACTGGTTAGTGTTACAAGGTCTCAAGCGTGAGTGGGCAGGTGTGTTAAAGGGTATCGCCACCCTAAATATAACTTTTTTCTATATTGCAACTCACCCCTACCCACCCTTAACAGCTGGGTTAGATTTCTAAAAAAAGAATCAGAATCATACTTACAGTCCCTTGCTCCCGCACCTGTCTTATCCAGCTCGCTGTTTTCAAAACTTGCAAACAGAGGCAAGACCAGCAGCTGCATCTGTGATTGGCTGAGAGGCAGCCAATCACAGACACGGCTTCCGACTATAAAGACAGCCACGGGAATGAAGGTCTGTAAGTATGTTTCAGATTCTTTTTTTAGAAATAAAACCCGGTGGTTGGGGGTGTACAGGGGTGACCTGAAATATAGAAAAGAGGAGGCAGAAACCTTTAGTTGTCTGGACTTTGGAAAAGTATTGCAGAAGAATCATAAGGAGCAGAGATATAAGGTAAGGATTTTTTTAAACTACACAGTGGGGTCGGCAGTGGACATGACCTTTAAATTTGGTGTTATCACTCTCACACTCTCTCATTCTGGTCAGTGGAAGTTGAACATGGCACCTAATGGTAAAAAAAACCCACTATGGATCTGAAAAAAAAAGAATTGTTAAAAAAAAAAATAGCGTGGTACAGAGGAGTTAATCAAGGGACTGAAAGAGTTCAAGATTGATGACAGACAATCATAAACGAGAAACAGGCAGAAATCTGTAACCAGATAAACTGACTAGGAACACACCACAAGCAAGGGAAAAAACAGACTATAATGGGTTATGGACAGTACAGCAGGAGGAGAATATAAAGGAATAGGTGGCCAACCAGAACAGAGAGTTCAGGAAGGAAGAGGGTTAATAGGATGACTAGCAGAGTTTGAATCTAATTGGATCTCCTTAGCCTAAATGGCTGCAGTCATTGACAAAGAGATAAGAGCCAGTGCTTCAGCTAGTTCCTGGGTGAATCAGGTTCCTGGAAATAAATGAAGATTCCAGATTAAGCGTTAGAAGATTAGAAGCTGATGAAAAGAGATGAATGTAACAGCGAGCTGAAGAAAGGAGAACCATCAGAAAGAGCTGAGGGAACCCAAACAACGTAGCATGATGAAGGAACAATGCGGGAGCAAAGAGGAGGTAAGAAATGTCACTTCCTAACATTGACTTTTGCAAATAGACATATGAGCTCTGCCTCCATTGCTGCAGAGGTTAATGGGGTGGGAAGTCTGTCAGTGGTCTGACCATATGCTGCATACTGTATCAAATCGGTCTGCATAGCTATTGTCCCAGAAGGAACCTTCTTCTAAAGATGATGCACAGGAAAGCCTGCAAGCATTTTGCTAAAGACAAGCAGAATAAGGACATGGATTACTGGAACCATGTCCTGTGGTCTGATGAGACCAAAATAAAATTAATTGGCTCAAATGGTGTCAAGCATGTATGGTAGTAACCAGGTGAGGAGTACAAAGACATGTGTGTCTTGCCTACAGTCTAGAATGGTGGTGAGATTGTGATGGTTTGAGGCTTCATGAGTACTGCGAGCCCCAGTGAGCCACAATTCATTGAGAGGACCATGAATGCCAACATACACTGTGACATCCTGAAGCAGAGCAGGATCCTCTCCCTTCAGAACTGAGACGTAAGGCAGTATTTCAAATTGATAACAACCCAAAACACAAGACAACCACTGCCTTGCTAAAGAAACTGAGGCTAAAGTTTCTGGACTGGCCATGCTTGTCTCCTGACCAAAAACCTATTTAGAATCTGTGCAAACAGAAGGTGGAGGAACGAAAGGTCTCTAACACCTACCAGCTCTGTTATGTAATGAAGAGGATTCCAGTGGCAACCTGTGAAGTTCTAGTAAAATCCATGCCCAAGAGATTGAAGGCAGTGTTGGAAATTATACTGACATGCAATCTGGAGTTCTTTTGAGGGGACAGCAAATTTACAGTTATACAAGCTGAACACTGACTACTTTACATTGCCCCATTATTTTTTCTCATATCTCTATTCTTTCTCAGACTAGCCTTTACTTTCTTCAGCAACCACTTTATTGGTTTTCCAGTGGTGTTGCTACCTTACTCTGCTGTCATGTCCACTTTGTGCTATTCGCCTGAGAAGAGAAGTAGAGCTGTGATACCTTTTATTGGCTAACTAAATGAAAAAATTAAGCAAGCTTTCAGGAGCCCTAAGCCCCCTTCATCAGGCTGGATGTTACCTACTATTGTTATTCGCCTCAAAACAATTTGATTGGTGTTTTTACGCTTTGTGTATGTATGTATTATTTTATTTATATAGCACCACTTGGGTACACAGCGCTGTACATTATAAAATGCAGAGTATACAAACGGGGGATAAGCCGTTATACAGGTAAATTACATTTGCATAAATAAATAAATAAGTGAGGAGTGCCTTGACATATTTCAGAAATGTAGGATAACAGTTTAGATTTAAAAGAGCTAAAGGGTGTCAGCTGGCAAAGTGAGAGAGGGAGAAGGTTCCAAAGGTAGGGAGCAGCAAGACAGATAGATGGGAGGAAGCAGTGTTTGTAGGGGGTTTGTGGAGAAGATTAGCTTGCGAGGAGAGCAGAGCACATCCAGGAACATAAAGGACCAAGAGAGAAATAAGGAGGTGCAGTGGAGTGAAGGGATTTAAAGGTTAAAGGTTATCTCCACTGCTAAAATCACTTTTTTCAATTCAGTTTGTATTGAAGAACTGGAGTGAAGGAGCTATGTCTTACCTCCTGTTTTTTAATAAAACTTTCAGGAGCCAGGAACGAAGTTTCAGAACTTACCCAGTCTCTGGCTCCTCCATTGCATCCTCTGATAGGTCCCAATGAACCCTTGAAATGTAGCTTCGGAATTTGGTAACCCTCAAATATATCATTCGGTAACCATCGAATGTATCGTTCTGTAACCCTCGAATGTATTGTTTGATAACCCTCGAAATTAGAGTTTGAATTCGGTAACTCTCGCATGTAGGCTTTGATTTTAGTATTCCTCAAATGTAGCGTTCGGTAACCCAACAATTGTGGAGATAGTTAGTGTTTAAACAGGTTTTGTTGACAGTGACATGTTCCCCAGATCATTTCCCAGGTGCCACAGCCATTTACAGTAAGATACCATTGCTATTTTATCTGTATTTTATCCAAACTTTTTCTCCCCACTGACTATAGAACTTTTACTGAAGTTCAGCCATCTCTACTGAAGAACTACTGAGAAGTTTTGTTGTTGCTGAACAGAATTCACAACCATGTGAAGACAATTTCGTACATTAGTGGACAGTGTTGTACTGCTGACCAACAGATTACTATAGGGACAATGCATAACCAGTTACCTTCCAAAGTTTATATACATCGCTATACACATTGCAATGCCTGTGTGGGGTTACCCGTAATGAAAAGAGAGCCAGGCCGACATGGACAAACAGAAAGAAAAAATAAGAAGAAGAAATAAGTGAAATTTAATGTACAAACTGTAACTTTTTCCTTAAAATGAATAATCTCAATCAATAAATCAATGAGAAGTTGTCTACAATTGAACTAGATAACAGAGAAGGAACAATAGATTGGTGTATTTCAGCAGGAAAGAACAATGCATACAGGTAAATAGGTAAAGTGCATTAGCGCAAACTACAAAGAGGCGAGTTAGAGAAACCAGTTTGTGCCTCTTCATTGAGACGACACAATTAATAGAAAACCAAATACATTACGAAATCTCTAATAATCTCAAAATCTCTAATAATATATATTTATCATAGGATCTTAACTAACTGTAATTAATAGATTCTGACTTTATAAAATATATCCCTGATGCACATTTATAGAAATACAGCGGTAAGCCATCTGTAGCTGTAAACATTGAACTCTAGTGTCTCAGACACGAGTCACTTTGTTATGTCATTATGTCATTATAATGGTAGTTATTCTGTGAGGCTTTCGTCCACGTGTGTTATCAGGGTAGTTTATATATACACTGCAAGAAGATTAGTTTGTTGAAATAATCTCTATGAGAGACATTCTTATGCATCTGTTTATTTCACAGTTTATCTCCTTTATAGCCAATTCAAAGACTCCCAAGGGATCCAGAAAAGCCTACAATATAATGTGGAATGCCAACTGGTCACTATCCATCAAAACCAATTTCTCCAAAGGCACATCCACCTAAAATCATTTATCAAGCCACTTTTTAAAAGAACAGCTTAAATAAACCACAAGTTGGAGCCCAGATGTGGCTCTTTGGGGTTGTTTGTCTTTAATTTATTGAGCTTTTATGTAGAAAGAATTAAGACTGTTTGCTTTCGTTTGGCTTTACAACAATCTGGAAATAATTAAATCCTTTTGTCTTCGAAAACAGCTAAAACAACACAGTTTTTCAAGGTGAAGTCACATATAGTGCTCTTTAATTCTGCAACCTCTATGTATAAATGATCTTTTATATCTGCTACTTTACTGCATAAATTACACAGCCTTCGTTCATTCAGATTGAGCTTAATGTTAATATTTTAAGGTTACCACAGCAAATTGTATGAAATCAGATCATAGCCTATCACCAGATCAGGGCATTTTATGAGAGAAGGATAAAGATTAAATTGGGCCCAGGGCAGGGCTGACATTTGGGACCACTTGTTCTTTTGTGGCCATAGTACTGAAGCAGGGCCCCCTGGTGTTTACTGCACTTCCTGCTTCCTGCTCTGAAACTACATGACAGTTCGTCTTGCCTATGTCTCCTCCTCCTCTTGGGCCCCATGCCCCCTGTGTACCCTATGAGGGGGGCTTCCCAAAAAGGGTGAGCGGCCATGGATCCGGAAGTGGAAAGGGCCATGTTGTGCCTGCAAGGTTAGGGGCCATGAGGCCCCACAAGAGGAGGGGCCACAGGGACCATGCTGTGGGCTGTGCTGTTCTCCATCCTCCTCCCCCTCATTCCTCCTTCACTCACTACCACTCAATCACTTCCTGGTTTTTCTGCTTTCTCCTGCACTGAGCATGTGCCAACCGAGGGTTTAAAAGGAGGAACTAGTATTGTGACCGTAGATTCAGACCTCCCACCCCCTAACTTTATGATCGGTAATTTCTTCATATCTTGGGCTGTGCAGCACGTAGAGAGGTGGTTGATGGCTCGTTTTAAAGGTAGGAACCTGGCCTTCCATTTAAAATCAACTTGTCTGGAGACCACAGTTCCCCTCCTTCTCTGAATATGATGGTAGATAGATAACACTCCCTGGTTACTTTTTAAAGTAGCGTGAAATAGGTTAATACACACTGAACACTTATCTTTACATTTACAAATTGCCTAATGTGTGGTATTTCTTGAGCAAAAGATAAATAAGGTGAAACTTACCCAGGCAAATTTTGTTTGTTAATAGGTTAACAAATCCTGGGTCAATTACTTTAATCGTGTAATACACCGTAGTGCTGTTTAAGAAAACTTCTAGTAAATAAAATAGCCTTTTTCCAGGCTAGAAATGTCCATACAGATAGATTAATGCCACCTCTGACTTGGAGAGAATATTTGAATAATTTCTCACCAATAATTCATGTTTTGACACTTTATAATTAACACTTATGTGTTTACAGCTATGAAAAATACTTGAATGATCTTTTTCAAAACCTCAAAGATGCAGTGAAAGGCAATTTTTTTACCTTAATTACTTTTCACAAAGTTTTGCATTTCTCATATTTGCACACTGGGTCCATATAACAGGCTTTCCCACTTCACCCCTGCCCATTGCTTTTTATAATGGGTTAAGAGGCCGTCAATCCAGTGATTTATATTAAAGGCATAGGATAATAAATACATACAATAGTTAAGGTTTGTACACACGTGGGATCGCGAGTGGTGACCCGCGACGCACAATGTGTATGAAGGGCTGTTTTGAATGATAATCGTGCCGTGTATGGGCTCTTTATCCCAGCCAGTTGGGCAATGATCCCCGACCCCAACGGCCATTTCAGACGAGAAAGTGCCCAAACACGGCACGATTAACGGCCGAAATGGCTGTTCATACACAAAGTAGTAGTCCCTGAGGGCAGGAAGGCAGGGCCCTTGGTCTCCTAGTGCTCCTGTCGTGGCACCAACAACATCCACAAAATATAAGGAGTGCTTCCACAGTCTTAAGGTATATACACATGTGCAATCTCAAGGGTCACTTGAGAAAGGGTTTTACACCCGAAACATGTTGTGTATACTGCACCAATAAACCTGTTTGCAGCTTGAAATGCCCAGAGTCTTTGCTCTATATTTTGTGGCTGTTCATACACATCATGCGTCACGGGTCGGCACCCGTGATTGCACATGTGTATGTACCTGTGGAAGCACTCCTTATGTTAAAATACAATAACCATTTAGTTATCTGGTCAATCATTTATACAAACATAGAAAATATAATCAATGCACATTCCTAGGCCCCATACAATATCATATTATCTGCACACTGGCATTCATTATAAACAAAGGAGTTCTAGTATACATTACTGTGATCACATGAATGAAAAGCCTTCCAACCACGTCAAGGTAACCCCATTCTGGAGGAATTCTGGATTCATAAATTTTAACCTTTTTCTTTTTTAATTCATACAAGTAATTTTAATATTTTTTTTAGTTTTAGAAACGTATCCAAACCACATTTAAAGCTATTTAATGAACTTGCCTTTACCACATCTGCTGGAAGACCATAGTTCCACAGTTTCACCGTTCTCACTGTAAAGAAACCTTTCCTGACCTGAAGATGAAACTTCTTCCAATCTTAAAGGTTGTCCATGACCACGAGTCCTCTGATATGATCTGTTAGTGAACGATGCACTTTTTCAGGAATTCAGGAAAAACTTGAAGACATTTCTCCCTTTCAGAACTGCAGCTCTTTCTCCTCTCTCCAGGGATACACATTTCTGAAACAAAAAAGATTCAAATCTTTGTTCTGCCTAAAAAGGTCCATCAAGTGATGGGCTGTGTTAATGGTAAAATATTTTATTAATTCCCCAGAGCCCCAGTCACGCTGGTTTTCCTTGAATTGCATTTATTAACATCATGTCATATAATGTCATATAAATTCTAAACATAACAATTTTCAATATTACATTCTTTATAGTTTTCAATTTGTTACAATGTCCCAAAAATAGCCAGGGGATTTCATTCAATCAAACAATATTTATTTATTTTTTGCTGTTTTCATTGTATTCATTGACCACAATGTGCTTAGATTGTAAGCTCTTCGGGGCAGGGCCTGATGTGAATGCATACATGTAAAGCACTATGAAAGATGCTTGCACTATATAAATCCACAATAATATAAAAAAAAACAGGAATTATCTACTTGCTCTTAAGCAGATTTCTGCTCAGTGAATTGAGCAACCTTTATAATGTTCAATGTCACCACTTCCCTTCCCTACAAAATGTCCGTCTTTCCTGACCATCATTTCAATTGATAAATTGTAAGACATTGTTGCTTAAGGTAGAAGAATTTTATTCCTTAAAGTTTTGATCAAAGTGATCAAATCTAGTAAAAATATTGAATAGTCTATGGCCAGCATAAGGCAGTGGAAGAAATTGGGAATATAACAGCTCAGGACAATTCATTCTTTTCCACAACTTTGGGTGACAAGACTTGAAGATGGAATGTTCAAGGTCTCCGTGGGTCATTTTACTGCTATTATTTGTCTGTTTTTTGGCTTCAGCAAAATACAAATTAACCAGAGCTGACACAATTTATTCACCAAATAATTGATATTTTTTTGCTGACATGTTGGTTACTTCAGCTGACAAAGGTGACTGGAATTTATATTAACGCAACAGCTGAAGGTTAAAGGTTAGATGATCCCCTAGTATCTCATATCCATTAGCAAATGTGTTAGTGATGTAACCTGTAAACCCCTTATAAACTTTATTACAGCTGGACCATTTATGTTGTCAAGTATTGATACTAGATGTCCTATGCAAGGCCACAGAGATATGTCAAAACGTCCATGCACATGGCTTCTATTTCAATGAATAGGAAGGCTATTGCAGTACAAACACGTTTACGGACCCTTTGACACAGTTTTAGCCTTACTGTATATTTGGCCATTGTTCAATCAGTATTCATAGCTTGCAAAGCCTCCCTATTCCCTATATGTGGTATTCAGTTAGATCAACTGGACTTGAAGTTTAGTTTCAAGTCATTTGGCTAGCTTTCTCAATTCAGAATGACTTGTGCAAGACTCTGTTGGCAATAAATACCCTGGAATGTGTCCCAAACAGCATATAGCAGCCAGGTGTTAGGGATATTCTGAATACAAGGTGTTGATTGCATTGTAGTTAAGAGATGCCATCAAATTGCCCTGGGTGGTGTGTCAAAACAGCATTGTACACAAAGGCCCAGTCTGGATATCCACAAGTTTTAAGGGCTTCTCTGAGATATTTCATTCGGTTTTGTTCATCTTAATTAATAATATAGAACAAACAGGGAGATGCAATAACAACCTTTCTAGTAAAGTCAGTGTAAATCCCACACTACCAGATTTACTAGCTGGTTAGCTAGGATTTAAGAACTCCCTTTGCATGGCCTGAGTGAAGTCCAAACAAATTTGGACTTTTCACCATGTACCTGATGCAATAGACTACCTAGTAGCACAAATGTTAATATTTAATGCTACAGGTCGCACACTTCACCCATTGGGGGCCAATAATATATAGATAGATAGATAGATAGATAGATAGATAGATAGATAGATAGATAGATAGATAGATATCACATGGATGTTTGGAAGATAGATGGATGGATGGATAGATAGATAGATAGATAGATAGATAGATAGATAGATAGATAGATAGATATCACATGGATGTTTGGAAGATAGATGGATGGATGGATAGTTAGATAGATAGATAGATAGATAGATAGATAGATAGATAGATACTTTCTTTGCATGGGAGATAAGTATTGAAGAAGGAGCACTGATGGGATTTAAAGATCTAATGTCACAATAAACCACTTCTTACTTACTTCTTATCTTACTTACTATCTATCTATATCTCAACACACTGGATAATTGTTCAGAGTGGTGTTCTTCCCTTTCCATTATAAAGAATTGTATGTACAGCTATCATTGGTTAAACTCCTAAAAAATCTCACAAATTAATCTTTTAGGTGAAAATGATCTAATGTGTGTACAGAGGTCACACTCTACCTTTAAAATGACTCAAGGATCATACTTCTAGCTTCAGTCTATCCAAAGTTACAGCAGTAAAAAGGGTCAATATAAAAGGTGGGTTATAAACAAAACCAAGGGTTTACCTTAAAGGAATAGTTCACACAAAAAGTGAACTATTCCTTTAAAGCAGTGATTGAAGACTGGGAGGTAAAGGACCTATTCCTTACCTTCCATTCTTTAATCACTTCACCAGGATCCAGGACCGAAGGTAAGTTTAATTACCTCATACGCAATCCACCGTGGTTCCATTGACAACTGCCGACTGCTTCCTGGTTTAGTTTACTATAGCGTGCAATATCGCTCATGCGCGCTATAGTGCAACTAAACCAGGAAGCAGTCGGCAGTTGTCAATGGAGCTGCGGTGGATCGTGCGTGAGGTAAATAAAATTACCTTTGGTCCTGGATCCTGGTGAAGTGATTAAAGAATGGAAGGTAAGGAATGGGTCCTTTACCTCCCGTTCTTCAATCACTGCTTTAAAGGAATAGTTCACTTTTTGTGTGAACTATTCCTTTAACAAAGGCCACTTGTATGGAGACCAAATTTCCCCTTTAAACTCCAAGAAAGTATAGTGTAATTGATGCATGGATTATTGCACACATTAACTTAAGGTATAGATAATATATCAAGACACTGTAAAGGATGCCGGCAGGTGTTTTTATGGATTGTTTTAATATTTTTTTAAGATATATATATAAGGTATAATGGTATCAGATTGACAGGTTCAATTCACAGCTGAACAGAAGCATCATCACGGTTCAGACAAAAGGCAACAGCAGCAAGTAATTTAAAAAAAAAACCTCATGGACAGAGAACAGGAATAGCCTCAGGATAAACTGCAGTACCAGGAGCTCTGAAGTTCTTAGGCCGCTGAGAAATCATTTCTGTAGCTCAAGAGAATTGACTTATCAACTCTGCATCACTGGGCCCTTCTGCCTTCCATACGAGTTATTCCGTCCCAAGCCAAAGCAAAACTATAAATAGGAAATCTGTCACATTTTCTCAAAAGTAGCAAATGGTTTGGATCTGGAATGTTGAATTAAAGAGATTAATGAGAATGTGAGAAACTCATTGTTAACCTATAACATATCTATAAACTAAGGAATTACACAAACTGATGAGAAAGGTAAAATAGCGAGTTCTCATCTCCTAAGTTTCCCCAGATGATTTTATTTTCAGGCATAAGAACAAAATGACTTATAAAAATGTCTATTATGTTTAAAAAAATATATCTTAGGTTTATTTTTATTGCTCTTAGACCACCGGGACCATTGAAACATATACAGTGATTTCACGGCTTCATTTATTTTCTTTTGTTTTATGACCTTGGTATTGAGTGCACAAGAAGCATCAGTTAATATTCTTCTAAAATCCAATGATTAAGAAATTGACTTGGACCTTTGTAGATTTGGAGGCATAAAAAAGAAATATATATAAAATGTAGAGAGTAAAATACAAACTCGAAAGTTCTAGTCATATTCACAAAACAGTTACTTAAAGGGCAAGTCCAGCCCTAAAATGAAAACTTACATACAGGTAAATCACCCCCCAAAACCCTAAACGGTAATAGTTTAAAATGTGAAATATATAAATCTAACCTGAAATCCTGTTTCCACTGTTTCTGATTCCTGCTTCTTCCAGTTAGTAACTGTCAGTTATGGATTTGACAGTTGACATCACAGCCAATGACTGATTTTTAATCCCCTATCTGCCTCTTCTGAGCATGCCCAGGCTCAGTACAGTATCAGTACAGGCTTCTAAATTGCTCAGTTTCCATGAGGCATCCAGAAGCATAGCAGGGATACAGTAATGAATTCTTAGGACAAACTATGATATATCAACATATTTTAAAGAGGCCATTCTATCTAAAAGATGTTCTTATGAGGGTGGAGCTTTCCTTTAAAGGGGAATAAAATGGTGCTTTTTTTATTAGAGGAAACTGGATGTGTAGTTCATCATTTTATATAAACATTCAGGCTTATTTAATAAGAGGTGCAATGTCCAAGCTGTTAAAGGGACATCAAACAAGACATTGTATGTGGCTTCCAGATGGATCTATTATTCAGGGAGGAAGGATCGCTTATACCCTACAATAGAACTCGGAAAATGCAACAATCATTCTTAGGTTGCTCACTTCCTTACAATGTTCCTAACAGTAATTTTTACCTCGTTGGCTTCTGGGTGGGTCAAAGATATTTCGATTTCTAATGAGCAACTGATTGCCACAGGAAATGTAAGGGGGCAATTATCAATATTGTTACGTCTATGGCAGTCTATGGCCACCATTAGACCAACTACGGCAAATAGTACTCAAGGCTTTATTTATGAATCAAACAATGGATGGGCAAATTAGTATACTGGAATGAGAAAACATTCCTTCTTGTCTATGTGTGCTGAAATCTAATATAACCATTGGGTATTTCTTATATTTTCTGAAAAATTTTATAAATTCAGTTGTGTTGTTGCCTCTTACGGCAGTCACGAGTGATTTTCATCCATTACCAGGGCCAACATTTTGTTCATATCAGATGAGTGATCAGTGTTGAGTTAGGACGCTAACAATTATTTCTAACCAAGTAAATCTGACCAATTGGTCATGCTGGTTAATCATGTGTGATTGTTTATTCTTAGGCCACACTATTGGTGTGTACCACTTCCACCAACAAATTATCGCTCAGTATACTGATTGGTACATCTGTTAATTAAAATTAAAGGGACAATATGGTCGTGTTTGTGCTTATCCTGATGGACCTGGTGATGCCTCATCCACTGTATATGTGATGTTGTTGTAAACTTTCAAGTTAAAGCCATGTACCACCCCCTATCTCCCCTATGATCTGCTTGCTTTAGTGCTGAGGTGAAATGTTAGAATAGTCCCAAACATGTAGATAAATCTCCCCCACACCAAGCAATCAAATCACAAAAATAATCTTTTTATTAAAGATATTAGGTAGGACCTTCCTGAGAAGATAGAAGATATACTGTAAGTTCCCTTAAGGGATTCCCCTTGTTGGTTGTGCTATGAATATATAAATGTTAGCTTTGCAATTTGTTGTTACAGATGCCAGATATAAAGCAAAAGGTTAATAGGCCATATGGTCACATGGGGTGGTTATTTCTCTTTCAGTTTCAGTTATGGATAAATAGGTTACAGTATAGATAGAGCTAGTAGCACAATAGATAGCATATAAGGAGTCACTTCCACCGACTATGATTAGTGGCTTAGTGGTCCACAGAAAGCAGCAGGAAGACCAATTGCAGTCAAAGCAGTGTAAGCACTTGAGCAGATTCTATATAAAATGTTGTTTGCAGCAGTTCTGTAAAATCAATTGTCAGGTGGCTTTCCTGTACCACTTCTATTCAAATGATCTAATTGAGTTTTCCATTTCAACAAGAAGGAAGCGTTGCAGGTTTGCCGAGATGTATTAATATGGATCCTCTGTTTTTGTTCAGCTGTCACAGGTAGGAAGGGAAAGCTGCTAAAAAACAGAAACAATTTCAGTGAATGAATATAAGAAAAAAAAATATAAAAAATAAATGAAACAGGTTCCCATGAATTAAAACCTGGAAGTTATATTTACAAATTGCGAATAGTGCGCTGCTTCAAAATAATGTTTTATTTGATTATCTGCCGATAATATGGAGCTACTTTCAATGAGGTTACATGAGAATTCTCAGTTAGGATTACATCAAAGTCTATTTGGGAAATCTAAAACTTCTTATATTTCAGCTGTCAATCAAGTTCCTTGCTCTCAAAAACTATTCTTCTGTGAGTAGTTTTACTGTAGCTGGGATGGTGAAGGAGTTCTGACAGTTGGAATGCTGTATGCTGTGTGTTGGCTTGACAGTTGGTTTGTGGGAAAAAAGTCAGGTCGGATGGAAGTGGGAGTGGTTAAAAGAGGAAGGGGGGATACTGCTCCTAAACAAAATGTGTGCTGGATTGAAGGCATGCAGCAACACACACAAATCAGAGTAAGTGCTACTTACATGTATTCAATTATAGATTAAGATAAGGCAAAGTAATTTTTTCAGTATAGTGTCCCTTTAAATATAGTAGTTCAAAACACAAGTTTGATAAAGGCACATGACTTAGGGTTAGGTACCGTACCTCTACGTGTTGCATTGCGTTTTCCATTTTGCGTGTGTTTTGCAAATCGCAATGTAATATATAATGAAAATTGCGAGAATCAGTTCCAACTGTCTAATTTGCGTTCCAAATGTGGTTCATTTTTTATCCACATGTGTGCTCGGCTTTTGGTCCATGTGTTAGAATCGCACTTTAATAAAAATGCAAACAAATTTTGACCTAAGGCTGGAGCCATCGTGGCTGTTTACTTGAAATTAACCCCTTTTACACTTACTTTGTGTTAAAGAACAGTCAGACACACTTGTTGGGTGAAACATAAGGCCACAGCTTTTATTAATTGACACATTACAACATGTGATCAATTTAAAATATTCAAAAACATAATTTATGCATCCTTGCATGTTAATTAACCATAAGTCCCCGAGCCGTAGCCAATGCTAAATGCCACGCCTCTGGATCCCCAGAGGGCATGTAACGGCTCCAAACATGACCTTCGCAAGGATGCATCCGCCACCAAGGAGTTGCTGTAAGCCTACACGGAACTCCGTCCGCCACCCAACAAGTATAGTGCCTGCTCTATACCATCTTGTAAACCCGTAAGAAAAATGTCCAGCCCAATGTCATTTAAATGGACCCCATCCTGTCTCATGAGGGACCTATTATCGCCTTCTAGCTGGCGATGCCTGACGACAACCCCCCCTTGTGACCTGACAAATCTGGAGATCCTGGTGTTAAGGACTCTCCTAGCCTTTTCTACGGCCCCTTGGTCTCTCGCCCCTTGCCAGTGTACCCTGGGAACGACCTCCGACCAAACGATCACCACTTCCTTAAAGAAGGATCGAAAGCGTTGAAAGTCCGCTTTCATTTAAAATAACAGGTCCGACAATCTATTCCGACAGAGGTCGTTGCCGGAAGCGTGTATTACCAACACTGTGGGACCCGGGTCAGCCCTACTAATCTGAACTACTTCGACTAGTACTTGCCACCAAGCCAACCCCCTAATTCCCTTCCAGTACAGTGAAGCTGTTTGAAATCCAAGGTTACGTCCTCCTGGTCGCACATCCGCTCTTTGGGCCGCCCAAAAAAGGTAGGAGTGTCCTACTAGCCAGACTGAAGGTTGACGAGTCCCTAAAAAAGAAAAATCAATTAATAACCAGTTCCGGGCGTATGTAACGCGCCACACAGTTGGAACGCCAGCGCCCTAACCTACGAACCCTTTCCTCTGAAAAACCTAAAGAATGGGCTTCAGTCGCAGCTCCTATCCTAAAGGAATGTGTGCCAAACTCCCGAGGATGGAGGCCTAACTGCACAAGGGCCTTACGTAGTACTGCCTCAAATTGGTATCTGGAAAGAGGTTTTCCATCTGCATGTGAAAGAAAAACCAGGGAAGCCGCTCTAACAGCTGCGAAACCACCAATCGCTTGAACTGGGCACCAAGAAGAGGAAAGAGGAAATATAGAAAACCATTCCCCTTCCCCAAAGGGGTCTGTTTTTGAGCGGCTTATTCTAACCCTAACAGGCTGGGAAATAAAAACATCTTCCATTTTCAAACCTCCTGGGCGCTTAGAACTAGCAGACACTAATTCCCCTATTCTCATTGCCCCAAAAAAGGCCAGCGCAAAACTGGCTTCAAATAGCTTAGCCTCATATGCTGAGCTACAGACTACAGGTAACGCTCCTATTAAACTCATTAACAGTCTATAATTAATAGGACGTCTAGTCTTACTGGGCACCTGTTCTTTTCTCCAACCTTTCAATATGGACCTTATAATGAACTCCTTTGTTGCGTCCTTCCATCCCAACAATCTGAAAAAGAAAGACAGTCCTGCCAACCTGCGCTGGGCCACCAGGCCCGACGCCCCCGCAGAACGTAAGTGTTCTAAATAGTCCAAAATGGTATCCAACCTGGCTTGAGAATTAGTGTTAATCTCCTTCCCTACAGAGAAATTCAACCATTCAGACCATGCCTTACCGTGGCTGGACCATGTAGCTGGAGCGACTGAAGACTGGACCAGCTGCATCAACTCCCGTCTGGTATCCCCCAAAGGAAGTCCGGGCACTGCAATCCCTGTAGATTGGCATCCGGACAAAGGCGATGAAAGTCTTCCCACTGAAAACGAGATAAAGCGTCCGCAACACAGTTAAGTAAACCAGGCACATGTCTAGCCCTAAAGGATATGTTGAAGTCCAAACATCTAAGCACTAACTGCCTGAGTAACGACAAGACCGGCAAGGATGAACTGGTAAGGTTATTAATGGCGTACACCACGCTCTCATTATCGGTCCAGAAACGGATCTTTTTATTTTGGATCGAATAACCCCAAAGCTCAACTGCCACCACTATGGGAAAGAGTTCAAGGAGAGTGAGATTTTTAGTATAACCTTTTTCCACCCAATCTAGGGGCCAACCTGCGGCACACCATTCCTTGCCTAGAATGGCTCCAAAACCAATGGATCCTGCCGCATCCGTAAAAAGCTGTAACTCCTCATTACTCTCCTCCTCCCCCTGAAAACAGGTCCTGCCGTTATACCTGGACAAAAATGTCTGCCATACCACCAAGTCATTGCGCAGCTCCCTGGTTATCCTGATATGGTGATAAGGGGACGGAACTCCCCTGGAGGCTAAGGATAGCCGCCTGGAAAAGACTCTGCCCATGGGCATGACTCGACATGCAAAATTCAACGATCCCAACACCGATTGTAGCTGCCTAAGCGTAACCTTCCTCACCTGGGTAAACATTGAAATTGAATTCAGCATTTCCTGAACTTTACCAGCTGGGAGCCTAAATTCCATTTTAACTGTGTCTATCTCGATTCCTAGGAAGGATAGTACTGTCAGTGGGCCGATAGTTTTCTCTTCAGATAAAGGGACCCCAAACTTATTCATTAAAAACCTAAAAGAACTTAACAAATATGAACAATGTGCTGAGTTTCCCGGGCCAACAAACAAGAAATCGTCAAGGCAGTGTATTATACTAGTAGAATTGGTCTCATAGGATATGGCCCATTCCAAAAAGGAGCTAAAGATCTCAAATAGGGAACATGATATGGCACAACCCATGGGAAGGCATTTATCATAATAATACCTACCGTCTAACTGGCAGCCCAACAAGTGAAAGCAGGACGGATGGATTGGTAACAAGCGAAAAGCTGCTTCTATATCCGATTTTGCCAACAAGGCCCCTCTCCCTGCTTTCCTTACCAGGTGGACTGCCCTGTCAAACGATACGTACGACACAGAAGAATCCTCCTTAGAAATGCCATCGTTCACCGAGCTGCCCTTGGGGTACGACAAGTGATGTATCAAACGGAATTTACCACTCTCCTTCTTAGGTACCAACCCCAGGGGAGAAACCCTCAGATTATAAAAGGGGAGCTCGGAAAACGGGCCCGCTATCCGACCCAGCCTAACCTCATGCATGACCTTCTCCTTAGCCAACTCGGGTGCCTCCTTGACCGATTTTAAATTATGGGAAAACTTGGGAAACTCAGAAAAATTGAATGGTATTTTAAAACCCTCTTTAAACCCCTCCCTGATGAGCCCTGCCGCTGCCCTCTCCGGGTAAATTTCTAGCCAGGGCTCCATCGCCTCCACGATTACTGGCGTTCGCTGACCTACTGCTCCCTCTTCTCTTTGCGGCAGGGCGGGATTTACGAAAACATTTTGCGGCTGAATGGCCGCTCCCGCCGCAAAAGGAGCATTCATGCTTAAATCTGCAAGCCGCTCCGAACTTGCAGCTACCCTCATTAAATAGCCAGCAGGAGCCGGCTTTTCTGGCCCCTGAGGCCTGAAAAGTAGTCGAGGCCGGTAGGCCACTTTGACTACTGGAGGGGCCTGCAGAAGCCCTATGCGCCAGCATAATCCTTAACCAGGAATCCATGGCTTTAGAGTCCCACCCCAATTCAGGCCTAATTGCCATGCGCCTCCTAAAATCCTCATCATACTGGCGCAGCTGTACCCCCATGTGTTTTATATGCTCCGAATATCATGTCCAAAACACAATAATTCAGAGCATCTCTGAGGCGATTTCTGGCCTATAACCCCGGCCAGAACACAAAGGCTTGAAGCCAGTTACCAAAGGTTTTCGCAACCTTGGTTTTTTTCTCACCCTTTTTCCGTTTTAACCAACTCTTTATCCCCGTCCCATGTCAGTTGTTACCAGGGACCATATATCAATGTACTCGTTTTTCCAGATTTTTTCTTTTATGTCCCCTGACAGGTGAACCCCCAAGGGGCTAACCCCACAGAAATATGTGTCCTTCAGCGCCTCAACTGAAGGGACACTAGACACAGGCGGGAGTGCAGACGCTCCCCCTGGGACTGGACTCGCTATGGAGCCAGATGGCATGGTATCAATCTTGCCCATTAGAGCTCGCAGGACTTGCACCAACTTGTTACCCTCACTCCCCGTTGACATACCCCAGGCCCCAGCACAAGTTGACTCACCGGCTCCTGAAGACGGGACTGCAGCGGTAGCTGCCCTTGCTGGCCCTTCCGACATCACCTGAGTGCTAGACCCTTCCCGTGCAGCGGATGTGTCCCTCCTGGGATCTCTTTCCAGTGGTGCTGCTGAAGATCTCCTGCTCCTGTCCGATGTAGAGGAGTAGGAGGCCCTAGATCTCCTGCCCCCAGAACGGGACCTGCGTCGCCTGCTGCGCTCCCAAGATGGGGAACGGTAACGGCGACGATCCCTCCTGAGCCTGTCCTTGCCCCTCCGTCTGTGAGAGTCCTCACTGCTCTCCGACGAGGAGTATCTGCTCCTCCTCCTTCTACGCTACCGGCTATTCCTCTCCCTTCTAGATGGGCTTCTGGGAGGGCTCCTGGCTCTGGACCCCCTTCTCTCCTCTACGTCCCTCAACCTAGTGGGCGCTGGGGTCATCCCTCTAACAGTGGACCTAGCGTCCACAAACTCCTGTTCACCTTCATCTGACGCGTCATCCTGCCTGTATGGCAGGGCGTCTCGGGCCACCTCCCCCGCCGATGCTGCTGCGACAGCTGGGCGGGCGGTTCTCTGCAACCAAGGGGCACGGCCACCCCTGCCCCTGGTTCTCCCTCTGTTAGCTGCTGGCTCGGTGGCAGCGGGGGGCACAACCTCTGGCACCACCGCAAGAGGGGCTCTACGGGGTGCAGTCTGGGATAGCAGGGCTGGATGGACGGTGTTAAAGGCTCTTAACAAGCCTGCAGTAGCTGCCCTGCGCCTAGGGGTGTTCGCTCTCACCACCTGTGCCCCCCGTGGCCTACGATAGGTGTGTGGGGGACTGGGGCTCAAACGTACGGGGGCGACGGGCCGGCGTACAGGCCTACCAGCCAGCCGGCTGGCAGATCTGGTATGGGGCCTAGCCCCGGTCTCAGGGTTCCCAGCCGGTGAACCCCTCTCCAACACTTCCTGTAGCCAACCCGCCCCCTCCGCACTGACCCTCTCCCTTACCCTGTCCAGCAGCTGCTCAGCGTTCTCCATAGCTTGTAATCGCTAAAATTCTGCGTGAAATCGGTACTATTTGCCGGTGTTGTGTTGCTCAGAGTGGGAGAAGATCCTTCTCCCTGCTAGCACTCAACAAAATTACGCCCGAGCCTCGTGCTCCGCCCCTTTAAATAACTTTGATGACGTCACCAACGACGTCATCTTCCCGCCTCTCGCGAGACCGGCCGCGGCCAATCCAGGCTCGCGTAATGACGTGATGACGTCATACGTGACGCCGCGGCCGGAATCTCGCGGGAACACGCCAGGAGGTGGCCGCGACCGGGACTACACCTCCCAGCATCCCCCGCTGGCCCCGCCCGCCTCAGGTCAGACGCTCCGGTCCCTACCGCGGGCCGGAGCTACCATTTTCTCCGTTTTCTCCAGTGTTTCCTGTTGATTTTCCAAAAACTGCACACACATGCCAATGGACACACGTGGAAAAATACATAGAAAATCGCATGTCTGTTAACCTGCAAATGAACCGGAACGTGGGCAGAATGCATTGTCCTAAACACATCAAAACATATAGCACAATGCAACGCACCTAGTGGGACCTTGGCCTTAGGGCTGGCACACACAGGCCTCTAATTCAGGGCAATTGACCACCCAGCATGATATTTTCCTTTGATGGCACAATGATTGGGCATTAAAGTCAAACAAGGACAATCATTTTCAAGTGACTTTAAGAGAAAAAGTAGGATTGGATATGATGTACATACACATAAATTGGTAGATGTTGGTTTGGATATGGTGTGGTCCAAAGTTGACATGTGTGTACCAGGCCTTAAGGGAATTGTAGGGCCATTTATCTTCCATTTCCAAAGTTTAGGATTTAATTATTTGGGCAATTGCCTAAGAAAGGATCCCAACTCATATCAATTAATTAATATGGCTTGAAGAGCAAAATTCCTGTTCTTTCTATTTCTACTTTTTTTTCTTCTTCTGTTTTATTCTTCCGCTTTTTTGAACTGTATCTCCTCCCACAGTTTTTGAACTAGAGACGTACAGACGTGCAGAGCATATAGGAGAAGTGTGCTATTACCTATCAAAGGAATCCGCGGAAGCGTCATGGCGTTATCGGCGAATTACGGGACATTTTTTCCCATAGACTATAATGGTAACAATCCTCAAATGTGAATATTTCAAAACAGTTTGTTTCCTGGTCATAAACACAATCGCTGATACCCTCAACCCCTCACACAGACACAGGTACACCCACCTACTGACCTACCTTTCCATTCCCATGGAAGCCACACTTAAAGGGTAACTATAGTCAAAAAACTAATTTTGATCAATCATCAATAAAAGTTAGTTTTATGGTCATACATGCAAAAACACATACCCCCAACCTCATACAGCCACACACACCTAATGACCTACCCTCCCATTCCTCTGCTTGTTGCAGAGCGTGCCTTCCTATTGGCCTCAACGCCGACGGGGAGGAGGGGGCAGAGCCTACCAGAGCAGCGTTGCTCTGAGACCCTGCTGTAAGTTACGCAAACCCAGGGGTGAGAACCTAGTGGTTCAGGTCCTCACCCTGGGTAAAAGCTAATGAACAAAGAAGAGGAGCAGAGGGAAGGTGAGTATAATTGTCCTGTAATTAGAGCCAGTGACATTGGAAATTGTGTTGAAAAAATTAACATTTTGTCCTGACGTTTTAAGCCCAAATTGTTGCTGTTCGTCTTATTATTAATTTTTATTTATTGATTAATAATTTCCAACTTTCATGAAGTGGCCGCCAATGAAATATCAAAACCCTAACACATCATCCACAATTTGGAACACTTTCTATTTCTAGGACCTCCAGGTTCAAACGTTTGCAATATTTTCTTAAATTATTTTTTTTATAGTATATTAAAAAAACTCTCATTGTTCCATTTCATTTCCTTGGGACACCTCTAGGAATAGACACAATTTGGCTTGAACACAGGTTACTGGCATATAAACTGTAAAAATTGAAAAGAGCTCATTTAATTCAGCACTAAAGTCAACAGAAATTGAGACACAAGGCCATTAGAAAGCTTTAAGAGAAGATAGTTTGACAGCAGGCATAACCAATCCAAACTGGAAAGAGTAACTAGAAAAGTTCAAAATGATTTAGAGATCTGTCATCAATCCATAAATCAATGTAATGGTAGAACATGTATATAGAACTTGTTTTTATACAGTAAACATTACATTACAATCATTTACAGACGCAATGAGTAGCAGTAACATGGCCTAAGACATGGCTCCATTTAGAACTAATTCAAATTTAGTAACTCACAAAATTATTTTCATATCCAGAATTTCCAACCAAGTAGGACACATTGTTTTGAGAGCAAAACATTATCCTGTATTTAACAATGGTATATAGTAGACAGCATGTCACTAATAAACATATAAAGAAAGAGCAAGGTCTACAGGAGTGCGTTCTTCAAACTATATAATTGCTAAAGAATATAGTAGACAGCGTCTAATCTTCAGTTTACCAAATGCTATTTGGCCACCATAAGGCACAAGGAATGCCATAAAAATAAAATTTCCTGATAATAATAATTCTATTTTACAAAAAATACCCAAATTATGTTCCTTTGAATAGGAAGTTAAAATAATTTAATTTAGTATTGATGTGCCAAATTCAAATGTGCCCTATATACCGTATATTTTTTGTGCCATTGAATTATGGAGCGGCCATCCTGCACGTTTTCGGAAGTTTAAAAGATATGTCCACCCCACCCCAAAAAATTTTCTGTGAATAGAATCACCTCCAAATCGTAGACCTCACTAGATTTAAATTGCTCAAATCACCTCTATACATACTTACCAGCCCTCGTTCCCTCACAGACTTCTGCTTGTCTCCCGTGACTTTTCTGTGCACAGAAGCAAGCAGAAGGGGCTAGACCAGCATCCGCGTCAGTGATTGGCTGAGACATCACGTCTCAGCCAATCACTGAGATGTGATATGTCAGCACCCAACCCTAACCAGTTCCCAAAATCCAAGATACCGAGCATGGCAGGATTTTTCTTCTCATAGCCAAGATATAATTTAGATCATCTTTTGGCAATGGTAGTGAAGTGTTAAGGTCCACAGTTTAAAAAAGCAGGTTGAACATTTTGCAAGGAGTTTGTATGTTCTCCCTGTGCTTGTGTGGGTTTTCTCCGGGCGCTCCGGTTTCCACCACAATCATAAAGACATACTGATAGGTTGTATGTGTCAAATAAATGAGCTTAAATTGTAAGCTCTTTGGGGCAGGGCCTGATGTGAATGTGTACATGTAATTGTAAAGCGCTACGGAAGATGTTAGCGCCATATAAATCCACAATAATAATAATAATAATAATAATAAATAGACAATAAAATTGCAAAAGTCATAAAATAATACGAAAAACAATGTAAAATAGAATCACTATTCTAATACGAACATTGGGGTCAGGCACATTTCCAGGTTTAGAAAAGGGAGAAACTCTAGATAATAAAACTATTGTTTAATGAAGCAGAGAAGGAAATGTCCTGAAGTGAAAGATGAAATGTCCTTTTTGTGCACAATGGTCTTCTTGATTCCCAATGTGCACCTCTTCCCCGTGTATGGTATGGGATGGATTTATAGGAGGTTAAAAAAATAACCTTAAACCAGATGTAGCAATTCATCCCAAATTCACATTATTCTTGAATGACCGATTCATGACTCTGAGTAGATATACCTAGTTGCAAAGTAAAATTTAGGTTACTTTTTTGGCATTTACTCAGGTAACATTAGAATTATGAAAATTTGCACTTCTGTGTCCCTTAGTGTGATAAATAAAAGATAAAAATATATAGTATTAATCATCATAAGACATAATACTACAGAGGAAGCTGCATAAAACAGTGAAACGCGTTGAGTACTGCCTAACTACTGCATCACAGCAACAGATGCATTCTATAAGATTTTTTATGTTTTAAATAGTCTCAGTTTCTTTACACTGACACCAGCATTTAGTTATACCAGGAAGCGGTTGTGAGTTTTTCTTGATGGCCATTTCTCAGACTGTGGTGCAAGTTCTTTTTATTATTGTGTTTTAATCTTTGAATATATAGTATTTATTATTGATGTATCATGATTTTAAACTGATAATGGACACTTTTTAATACTATATTTTAATCATTTATTTATTACACTAAGGGACACAGTGACCGTGTTGCACTAAACCATTAAGTGCAGAAACTGTTGCTAGAAAACCACTATATTTAGCTTATGGGTGAGGTACAGCTGCCAAAAACTCTGCCACATACAGAGAATCAGAGGGAAAAGTGGAGGATCAACATTTAACAAAGATGCCACTGATTTACATGTAAGGGCATGTCCACCCCTAAATTTATAATTTAACCCACTACTGGCCCCATTCTGTAGTGTAATAAAATCCTTACCTTACATCCCAGCTCCAAATGGTTCTCCTGTAATCCCCCCCAAAGTAAAAAAAACTGCCCACCAGGAGGATAGCAGAGTCCATATAGGACTCTGCCTCCTGTCTCTCCTCCGGGGGAATTTTGCCATGCGCAGTGCAGACCTCCCCCCCCCCCTCTCCCTCTCTCTCCCCTCTCTCCCCCCTCCCCATCTACCACCCGTTTTCATCTCCCTCCCCCTAGCATAAATCCCCTTTTCTGTAGTGTAGGGATCCCTCCCCACCTCCAACCACCATAGTTATATTTGCAGAAACTCCCCTGAATCGTACTTACCTTACCTCTTTCCCCCGGTGTTCTGGATAGTCAGAAGCCACGTCCGTGATTGGGTGCCTCTCAGCCAATCATGGACGCGGCTGCCAGTCCGGCCTCCTGCTTGCAGTTTCATCCAAGAAGAGGGCTGTGACAGAACGTCGGAGGAGAGAGGGAAGGTAAGTAATGGTCGGGGGAGTTTCTGCAAATATTACTGTGGTGGTTGGGGCTGAGAGAAGGAGCCCTACACTACAGAAAAAAAACTACAAATGGGGTGGACATGTCCTTTAAAAATATTATTTAAAAAATTGTCCCCATAAGGTTCATCACCTAAACTTTCCTTTATTTTTGAATTTGCATCCAATAAATGTAGCTTCACTTTAATGTTCACGATTGTAAAGAGGTTTACCTGCAACAAGCCTCAGTTCATGTGGGGCCTCTAGTTGGGGATCGGAGGGCAAATAAAATAGAAAATGTAAATCACCACGATTTGGGGGGCTTATTCTGAAATGGGGGGGTTTAAGATCCTTTAGCCATATGGTTAGCTGTTCGGGGTGCCAATTCTTGAGCCATCTAATGGGTGGATCAGGAAGTACCACACCGTCATAATTATTGTTGTTACTGCATTGGGCCATTTTATTTTGTTCTATGCTCTAAACTGGGGTAAACCATTCACCCTTCACTCAGTACACTGCTTGCATTCTGTTCTGTTTCCTTTTTACATATTGGAATATTGTCTTTTTCTGTAAAGTGTTTCCTTCAGTAAATTTGTAGGTTTCTGCCAGAGGCCATACAGATGTATTTCAAATATTGCCAGAAAATCCATAGCATTTCTTTCAAGTGCCATATGCTGTTGATTTATTTTTCTTTTTTTTTAATTACTTATTAATATTAAACCTTCTGCGCTTTCAGAACTGTGCCTTGTTATTACAGATTCATTAAAGGAAATACATTTAACAGATAAACACACTTTGATGGGTTTTTTTCAGCTTTTCTTTCGTAGTCTGATACATTTAGGATTGGGAATTTGTTTATTTAAAACCAGAGAGGTAACATTCATAATCATGAAACAACATGAAAAGGTTCACTTGCTTTCTGACCCTAGGATACTATGTGAAGCTATAAAACCGTTACCTGGCAGATTTGGTAGATTAGCGTTTGCTAAATTAATGGATTAAAGGTGAATCAAAAAGCTAATACTTACAGAGAAGCTTTATCATCAGCCTAACACACTTAACTTCTTCCCATGAGAACATGAAACCAGTCCAGAAGGCAAAGCAAATACTAAATATTAGTCACTTTTATAAACTATATCTGTTGTATTCAGTTAGATCAATTCTGAATTGAGAAAGCCAGTCGGATGACTAGCGAAACATCTTCAAGAACTAAACTTTAAGTCCAGTTGATCTAATTGAATACAACAGATATACCATGACCTGGATGAATGAGCATTTTATAAACTACTTACTAAATCAACAAAAATCAGTCATTTACCACAGCTATTATCAAATAGAAAGGGAAAGTTTAAAGGAATAGTGAACTATTCCTTTAATGTATTGAATGTAGCTTGGGAGGTTAAGGAGCTATGCCTTCCCTCCCATTCTTCAATCAAGCAAGGAACAAGGGACGATAGTAAGGCTGGGTACACATCGGCCTATTATTTGTCCTGAGCGAGCATTTGGTCGTGGCAATAGTGGCCGTGGGAGACAGTCCACGAGATCGATTGTGCGGTCCAGGGCCGCTTCTAGCCATTTTAGTGCCCTAGGCGCCCTCCCACCTACGTGCCCCCCCCAAAAAAAACTTGACCTGTCAAACTACAGCTGGATTTCCTCCTTCTGCTTCTGACACCGTCTACTGCGACTGTTCTTTATAGTGGAACCGCTTTACTAGTTGGTAAGAGGCACACACTGTACCAGGTGAGGCGGGTGTGAATACATACATTTGTATGAATGCAGCGACACTGGCCACCAATGAAATACTGATTGGAAGGACAGGATAGGTTTCAGTGGATGTGCGGTATGTGGCAACAGGGAAATACGGTGAGATCTGAGATGTTTTACTCACTTTCAGTGCTTTTCCAAGAATATTGGCATTAATAATTTCAGTGCCAGCAGAACATTACCATTAACCCTTTAGTGCCAGCAGACTTTACTATCAATACTTTCAGTGCCAGCACTTTTCCAGAGAACTGCTATTAACCATTCAGTGCCAGCAGACTTTCCCATAGTATTGCCATTAACACTTTCAGTGCCAGAAGAGTATTACCATGAACCATTCAACGCCAACAGACTTTCCTATTAACTCTTTCAGTGCCAGCACAGTATTACCTTTAACCCTTTCAGCTGCCAGCATTGCCATGATATACAGTATGTACCAGCATTGACATGATATACAGTATGTACCTGCTTTCCATGTCTCCTCCATTGAATTGTTCATTTCTCACCCTTTCTAAGTTCTAATTGGAGAGTTGGATGGAAGGAAGAAAGAGGCAGGGACAGGGATCTCATGGCTGCTAGTCACAGGGTCACTGTTATAAAGTCTGCAGCAGCTTATACCTAGCATTTCAGAATTATTCTCCTCAGTCCTATTAGCTGAGCTAATCCTCCTCCCTCCTTCCTTCACCTTCAGTTCATTTGTAAATTGCAACATTTGTTGCTATGTGGAGTGTGTGGAGTTCAGGCTCTGTACTAGATACGATGTTGCAGGTTACAGCTAAACAAGGAGAGCAGATCTAACACAGCAAGTAACAACTGACAGGGAGATGATAGGGAGAACACTGGGCGCCCTGGATCAACATAGGTGCCCTAGTTCTTTGCCTAGGTGGCCTATGTCTAAAAACGGCCCTGGTGCGGTCCCATAGGGAACCGCACGATTCAGGGAACTCCCAAAACAAACAGTAAATTATGGTCTATCTAAACACCTTCTTCTTGTATCAGAAGTAATACATAGTAACATAGTAATTGAGGTTGAATAAAGACATATGTCTATCTAGTCCTTTATACCTTACTCTTTAACCCTACCTAACAGTTGATCCAGTTATCATAGTTATCGTATCTCAATATTACTCCAAATCA
Organism: Hymenochirus boettgeri; assembly: GCA_019447015.1. Taxonomy (NCBI): domain Eukaryota; kingdom Metazoa; phylum Chordata; class Amphibia; order Anura; family Pipidae; genus Hymenochirus; species Hymenochirus boettgeri. Next base: position 60,210,828 of record CM033470.1, on the reverse strand, counting down.
GAGGTATAGAAATAACGTACATATAATTGCAGTCCTAGTATATACATACTACTGGGACACTAACATAGACCACCAATCCACCTATACTGTCTAATTCTACTTTATACAAGGAATAATGTGCCCCTAACAGTGTAATATAAGAATATAAAGACACAGAGGAGTTCCCTGACCATATAATTTGAATTTATACAGGTCAGGGAACTGTATAAACTGTTTTGGGCGATTTTTCATTTAAAATAGTTAAAGGGCATGTCCACCCCCTAAACTAAAATTTAATCCACTACTTGCCCCACTGTGTACTTACCTTACATCTTACCTTACCTTACTTCTCTACTTCAAAAAACATTTTGCTGTAGTGTAGGCTACCCCTGCCCACCCCCAACAGCTATGTTAGTTTACTAAGATAAGATTAAAAACCTTACTTAAAGCCATTCTTTCCCAAGGCGCACTCCATTGATGGCAGCTGTGTATGTGATTGGCTGCCTCTCTCAGCCAATCACAGACGGGGCTGCCGGCCAGGCCCCTGTCTGCTTGTTCTGGCATGCAGGGAGCCAGATCAGTGCGCCACAGAAGCATTCTGAATCTTTTTTAGCAATCTAATATAACGGTTGGGGTGAGCAGGGATTTGCACACTGAAGACTGAAGATTAAAGGCTGCCCAGGCAAGTTAACACTGAACTAGGGGGGGCCTCGGGGGGAGGGGGGACAGTAATCCCATAGAGTAACCCCCAATTCCTTGGCACTGCAATTGTTTGGAAACTACAACTCCCAGCAACTAAAACATCTGGAGTGCCAAGGAATTGAGGGTTACTGTATGGGATTATTGTCTATTTAAAAAGCAACTAAAACAATACAGAATCAGGAGGATGGTATCTATTGTTAAAAAGATTGCCCTCTGATTCTGTATTGTTTTGATGCTTTAGTTGCCCTTTAAATGGACAGCAGAATACAGTAACAGCCTATTGTAAAGTCAGAGTTCAGATAAATATATTATTAAAACATCAGTGATTTCTTGTGCATTTCTTAAACAAATAATCTGGGTTATACTATCCGTTTGTATTCTCACAGCTCGATATGACTTATTTTGATATTTACCTAAACTTCTACATATTAGAGATCTTTATAATATATAAATTATCTTAACATTGAAGAGCAACAGTGACTTTGCGCTGGTTCCCAAGATATCTGCAGAATGGTGCCAATTTTAACTACTGGCCAATCACAATAATTACATATTCATTAAAAAGGCAAGAAAAAATAATCAATATTTAAATATAACTATTAGTACCGTATATACTCGAGTATAAGCCGAGATTTTCAGGCTTTAAAATTAGCCTGAAAACCTAACCTCGGCTTATACTCGGGTCAAGTCCTAATTGCTGCAATTGTGGATAGTAACCAGTAGGTGGCGCTGTGTTTAAAAAACCTTCACCTGCATAGAAAGTTACAGGAGCAGCTGAACTGTCTTTACATTCCTTTCTGCTTCCTGTAGTCTAGCTGCTGGACTCACTTAGCACTGTCACTGCTCATCTGGATGCTTTAAATATGATGGGTCTTCTCAGTTGAGGGCAAAAAATGGCTGCTAGTTCAGTGCAAATGTCAGCTTGAAACTACAACTTTCAGGTGACATTTTTTAACTATTGGGGTCAAAGTGCCCTTTACTATATGGGGGCCAGAGGACCCTTTACTATATGGGGGCCAGAGAGCCATTTACTATATTGGAACCAAAGTGCCCTTTACTATATGGGGACCAGGAGAATTGTAAATGATGGTAAGCTTAATTAAAATTATATTGAACCTTGCCATTCACAAATGTTAAGAAACTACAACTCCCAGCAACTAAAGCATGCTGGGAGTTGTAGTTTCCAAACATCTGCAATGCCAAGGAATTGGGGGTTACTGGTACTGCATATGGCTATTACTGTATGGGATTCATGTATGGGCAACTTGAGCCTCAAAACAATACTGAATCAGAAGGCAGTAGTGGTGATAATGTCTACCTTCAGCTTATACTCGAGTCAATTAGTATTTACTAGTTTTTCAGGTAAAAATAGGTTCCCTTGGCTTATACTCGGATCAACTTATACTTGAGTATACACGGTAAATCCCACTGCAAACCTCATTCTGTACAAGCTCCCCAACCAGGCTGTCATATTCATTAAACTTGGGGCTCCAAAAAAACTTTGGAAACTTTCGAAAATTTTAGAAAATCTGATTTGGTTTTGAAATTTGGTTTGTTCAGCTCTACTAATTAATTGATTTTCATGGTCTATATAGTTATTTTTGGACAGAAATTCCCTTTAATAGCTTTAGATTACGATGTGAAGGGAGCATTATCCTGAATATTGACAGTGTGTCATGTTTAATTTCTCCATCATGTACAGCACCAAAATCTCATCCTTGTAAAAGGTCAACTTTAGTTAAACCATTAATAGGAACAACTGTATTTTTACAAGTAAAATTGCGAGGTGTTAGGGGAAAAGCAAAGAAAATAATGATAAGAAAGCTGTACACATTTGAGATAAATAAGCAATAGTCTACCGGAAAAAATGTAGTAACATTTCTATATTTTTCCCCCAGTGTAGCCGTCTTGGCATGACATCAGAGCCAACATGCTGTTATTAAACAGAACCTTTGCTAGGCAGATGGGATTCATCAAGCTGAGACAATTTTGTATTGTGCATCTGCCTGAATTCTCTCTGCAAATATAAAAATATAACCAAACAGAAATTGCCTACATAGTCAAATTAATTATTTTTGTTCAAAACATATCAGCAAGGTGTGGTTACCAAATAGCAGTGTTGGAGAAACTAAAGTCATCCTTGCTAGGCTGTGGTCATTATTTATTCCATTGCCTTCCAATCTGTGTAATACTATAGTTATTGCTGCTCACCGCATGGAAAGTATTTGACATGGGGCCCACTGGACAATGTATTTTTCCCTCATTTCCCCACAGAATTAGAAAATGTTCTAAACTTATTTATCTCCAAAAATAGAATATTACAAAATCGAAAAGTAGATATTTTTTTTTTGAAAATACAAAAAATGTATTATACGAAAATTGTGATTGAAAACATTCAATAGGTTCCACGGAACTGCTCTCATATCAAAACGCATTTTAAATTGGGTTAAAATTTTTGTTTTAGCAGTGATGATCAAAGTCAAATGCAGCAGAATTTTTAAAATTTTCAATATTGAATTTGCAAAGTTCCACTTTTTGGAATTTCCAAAAAGTTTCTCCTGATTTTCTGAAATCTGAAAACACGTTGAAGTCAATAGGAGCAAAAAATCGGAAAATTTTGTTTAAATTTAAGGTACTGCATAAATAGAAATAGTATGTTAGAAATGGTCTGGGGAACATGTACTAAAAACGGATTAAAAAATAACTTCTTCACCCGCTATTTTTGAGGTTCTGCATCACATATTCAATCATTTGTGAACATAGAGGGCTCGCAGATTCGCTATTTCTCCCATATTCCAAATCAAGGGTTCACTTATTCAGAGTTGAGGGTTCACGTATTCAATATATTTCTTGATATCGGTATGTATATTCAATAATGTTACAAAATTCGATTTCAAAAATTCAATAATTTTAGTATTTTCAATTTATAATTATCAAAAATCCAGGAAAAGTTACGCAATCCGAGAGTTGCAGGTGTTCCATCGCAAACCAGACTTCATCCCTACTCACAACCAGGTTTCAGTTCAAAACTTGGACCACTTTAATATCTTCTCCATGGGTGAATGTGTGTGACAGAGGGTGTCCCTGATGTCCTGATGGGCCTGTACAACCTAGTGTTGGGCCTGTACCACACAGTAAGATTTCTGTCTCCATGTGTACCAGGCCTAGTAGAATTTTTTTTAAATGTTATATGTTTGGGGAAAGATATTCAGGGTTATTCAATAAAAGTTCTTATCGTTTAAAATGGTGCTAATTTTTCCTCAACCAATCAGATCTTATTTAACATTTGAAAGCTAGCATCTGATTGGTTGGGGCAAAATTAGCACCATTTTAAACGATAAGAACTTTTATTCTGATTATTTGCTATAGACAGTGGCTATCAGTGTCCATAGCTGTGACATTAATATTTGTATTGAAAGCAGCAATTCTAACAAAAATACTGTTCAAGACTTTAAAACATATAAATTGTCCTACAGCTGTAAATCATAACATCAACTACCACCCAAATGAAAAGAGCCTTTGTTTGATTTAACTTACGGCTATCAGGTCAAGTTTTCCTTGCCTAAGGACTGCATTAAAATAACACAGCATAAATCTATAACGGAACCTTTCAATAATCTGTAGGCTTTTAGCATAAATAACCCCGTTTACACAGTTAACTCATCACCTCAATGCCTAGTCAATAGTATTAATACCAATCTGGTACAGACAGCTCCATTACTGAGTAATTCAATATTTTCTGCCTTACGTTTCTCAGATTGCAATCTACAGAATGTGTCACTAATAATATGTATATGTATAGTATGTTTTGTGTATTGTTGAGCCCTGCACAGTGGCATAACTAACACACTGGGACCTCCAGCAAAATTTTGATAGGGTCCCCCCCTCCTTGCTTCATCTACAGTGATTTGTTTCAGCTCCCCCTGTGGCTTCAGGGACCCCTGTGGATGTACAGGCTGCTCCCCTGGTAATTACGCCCCAGGCCCTACAAAGTCATCTAGTAAATAAACTGCGTAACGGTGGAATGGTTAGATTGAAGATTTTTTTTCTTGATAAGCGATCTGCTATATTTAACCAAGCAATTCAACTTTTTAAGCATTAACAGGTTAAAATTCAAAATGAACTAATATGGAAAAATAGAGCTGCATGAAGGTCGGGGGGGGGGGGAATGGAGCAATAAACTTAAGCTGGCTATACACTTATCGAAGCCTGCATGATGATGCAACCTATCATTACTTCCTGAAATTCAAACAGGAAGTAGCAATTACACCACTTGGCCCAACAAAATCCTAAAGCTAGGTACCCACACTAGCGATAAAGCCCTGATACCGTTGGATCCGACAGTATCGGGGCTTTAATGGCAATCTAACCAATGACTGGCCACCGAATGTTCGGGTCGGCCTCACGGCCGTTCAGGAAATCCTAAAATTTCCCTCGCCCACGGTAGACTCCCTAAAGGGGAAACGGCTGCGGTCGTGGGAAACATACAGTCCTGAGTGTTCTCCCTGTGCTGTGCATAGAGAGAAAGCTCTCAACTGTGTTCACTGATCTTTGAAAAATGACAGACAGGATCTTGCAGATTCTGTCTGTCATCTTTCAAAATCTTTACTGTGTGTACCCAGCTTTAGGAGATTTTAATTTGAAATCTCAAGATGCTGTAAACACAGTTGGGATTGTTGAAATAACCTGCTTGATGAGCAGTCTATCGGACAGTAGTGTGAACTGGAATCAATTGAAAAGAAAAAGTGTGTATGGTAGTAGTTAGAGGGGATCAAATGTAAACATTCCTGGTTTATTGGTGGTATTGATGGTAACTTCTACAGAGAAGATAAAAAAGTGATGTTAAATTAAAAAAGCAACAATATATATATATGCTCCAGTGTAAAGGCTCGTACACACGTGCAATAGCAAGAATGAACGTTTTGGACGATAATCAGCCGTGTGTAGGCGCTTTATCGGCCAAAACAGTTGTTCTTTCGGGGATCATTGAACGACTGACATGGCGGATCTCCGAACGAATGTTTGATCGTACACATTGTGCATTGCGGGTCGGACCCTGTGGTCACACGCGTGTAAGTGCCTTTAGTATTCAACAATGAAGATCGAAGATCAAAGGGTCACTCATCCGGAAACCATTTAAAAAGTTTATTTTTTTGTTATACACTCAATCAAAGAGAGAAAGAAAAGATTGAACAATATAGTAGCACAGATTTTTTTAATCAGTGTATTTAAACATATATAGTGGCAATGTTTCAGCCCAGCACTTGGGGCCTATATCGAAGCACAGTGCCGAAATGTTTCCACTTTATATCTTGTTTAAATAAATTGATTAAAATTCCTGCAGTGATTTCCTATATTGATCCCTAACTCTGCATGAAAATCACCCAGGTCAAATATACCTTTTGGAACTGAGTACTGAGTGCTACCCACATTGGTCAGTATATATATATTATATATGACCAACATTAGGGGTAGTGTGCACTCTAACTTTGGATGCTGTATAGGCCTGGGTGCTGCTGTGGTTCATAAATATCCAATCTTGAAACAAATTTGCAGAGCACTCACAGGACTTGTGCAGAAGTTCCACTTTTATTACATGTGCAACAAAACAGAGCGCGACGTCTCAGTCGTGTTTAGACCTTTTCAAGCTATCCAACCTTTCAAGATTGGATATATATTATATATATATATATATATATATATATATATATGGAGTGGTTAGTTACATATATTATAAAATATATTAATATATAATAAGTGTAAGCTACCCGCCACTTACAAGGCCCTCCATATTAGGGTAGTCCTATCTAAGAATGACATATATTAAGTAATAATGCTGTTATTTTTGTAGTGTAATTATTATGATACGTTTTTACCTAATGATAACTTCCCACGGCACTTGGAGCCTTTCCCGGTAGTTCCGTCTTCCAGGGGTAGTTTGCGGCTGGTTGCAGCTGAAAACCAGGCTCCCAGGCCCCGCCGCGAGTGTTGGGAGGCTCCGCGGGGCTTCCCACGGCACTTGGAGCCCTTCCCGGTAGTTCGTCTTCCAGGGGTAGTTTGCGGTTGTCCGCGGCCGAAAACCAGGCTCCAGGCCCCGCCGCGAGTGTTGGAGGCTCCGCGGGACTTCCGCGACTTGGAGCTCTTCCTGGTAGTTCCAACTTCCAGGGGTGTTTGCGGTTGTTCGCAGCCGAAAACCAGGCTCCCAGGCCCCACCGTGAGTGTTGGGAGGCTCTGCGGCACTTGGAGCCCTTCCCGGTAGTTCCGTCTTCCAGGGGGTGTTTGCGGTTGTTCACGGCCAAAAACCAGGCTCCCAGGCCCTGCCGCGAGTGTTGGGAGGCTCCGCGGGGCTTCCATCGGCACTTGGAGCCCCAGACCAGGTGCTGTCAAGTTGTATACATACAATACTGTACACACATTAACTCCCTCCTCCAGCTAATCCCCAGGGCTCTCAAGCAGGAACAGGCAGCGTCTCAATACCTAGCAACAGCAGGGATCGCTCACCATTTCTATAGGCAATGCCTTCTCTCCCAGTTAAACGGAACACTATTGGCTTTTACCTGGATTACGACCAATGTGGAAGGGCTTTGTTAGATGCTGTACTTTACACACATGCGGCAGTAAGGAGGAACCTGGTGCTTGTTTAATATGGGGTATTCCTATTGGCTGCTAGAATACAGTCGGCCACTATTACAGTAATGGGACAATTTATAATAATTGTACTAACCTGGAAGCTGATCATTGTGAGCACTGCTGCTAACAGAATAGGAGAAAGAGACAGAGAAATTGACAGAGAGAGACAGACAGAAAGAGAGAGACAGACAGACAGACAGAGAGACAGACAGAGAGACAGAGGGAGAGACAGAGAGACACAGAGGGAGGGAGGGAGAGACAGAGAGAGAGACAGAGAGAGACAGACAGAGAGAGAGAGACAGACAGAGAGAGAGAGACAGACAGTGTTGCTTGGCCACGCCCACCCGCTTCGACTACACATTGCATCAGGATGTGAAGCACTCTCCCACAATGCAATACAGCTGGATATCATCTACACTTACTGGGAAAGCAAACTTTGTTTGGATTGGCCATTAACTCGCACATGCTCAGCAAGTCTCTCCGACAATGCAATACAGCTGGATATCATCTACACTTACTGGGAAAGCAAACTTTCTTTTGATTGGCCATTAACTCGCACATGCTCAGTAAGTCTCTCCCACAATGCAATACAGCTGGATATCATCTACACTTACTGGGAAAGCAAACTTTCTTTTGATTGGCCATTAACTCGCACATGCTCAGTAAGTCTCTCCCATAATGCAATACAGCTGGATATCATCTGCACTTACTGGGAAAGCAAATTTTCTTTTGATTGGCCATTAACTCGCACATGCTCAGTAAGTCTCTACCACAATGCAAAGCTAAAGGATGTTACTGTAAAGCATGCATTGCATCAGTATGTGATGTAGTGCTACAGCAGCTACCAGAAGCACACCTATTGGATAATAAGGACAATAAGGAAATGGCAGCAAACTTCCATGCAGAATTTAATAAATTTGAGAGGTGTGTCTATAGCTCCCATTTTGACCAGTCCATTCAAACGTGGCGAGATTCTGTAGGTTAGTACTTTTTTATTTTTTATTTCATATGCCATTTACACACTGTTACACACTTATATATCTTTATTTTGTACATATTAATAAACTAATTCATGTTATACCTTTTACATTACAATATACACTTTTACTATGTATAATATTATTTTAGCCTACCCCCACCTACATAGTACAGTCTAAAAACTCAATGCAATCTCCACAAAATAGAAAATAATTTTATATAAAGGAAGGATATATATATATATATATATATTATATATATATTGAAATGATGCAGGTGCACTCTAGGGACTTCATTCAAACCTTTAATGGGTATAAAACACAAAAGCGTTTTGAAACGCGAAAGCGACATTTCGGTCCTCTTACTATGACTTTCATCAAGCTTTTTATATATATTTCCAATGGAGAATGCAAAGGAATATTATCTGATTCTGCTAACCATTGTAAGGATTTATCAGCTACATACAAAATATTAAAAGCCATCTGGATTGTATTGCCATTTAATCCTTAAAACCTTGTTGAGTATTGTAAGTATTAAGTCTACTTTTTGACATGCAGCCAACTTTACCCAGATCTCATTAACTGCAGATTATTGCAGCATAATAGACTACAAGGTTGTAATCGTGAAGTGGACAAAGGTATAAAGTGGACAAAGGTAGACTACTGTTCACAGTAGGAATAGGAGAAGGTTTGGCAGATTAATTGAAACTTAGTAACAATGATAATAAAGGGCAGGTAACTTTAAGAGACACATTTCCAGTCATAATTTTGAGATTTGAGTATTGTAGTGTGCCCAGAGTATGGTCCACAAAGCAGCAACATTTCTCAGATTTGATTTTATGGATGATAAATTTCTCAGATTTGACTTTATGGATGATAAATATATGGTATTCATAAACAAAGGGAATCTTTGCAGTTTATTTCTAGCATGGATGTAAGAAACAAAATATTAACATTTCATTAAAAAATAAAAGTAAGTATGGAGAACGAACCTGCAACCTTCTATACTGCTTAGAGGTAAGCTTTTTACCTCTATCCAAAAAGGGCTTCTAGGTGGGATATTAGAAAATTTAAAATTTTTAGTTTTTGCTAGGAATATAATAGAAACAAGAAAAGGGAAGCCTGGGGAATGGAACCCAATGGTCTGTTTGTTTCCAAAACCTGCACTTTAGCAGCTTGTAGCAACTTTATATTTTTCTAGAAACATACAGGGAGATTCAATAAAAGTTCTTATAGTTAAAAACTGTGCTAATTTTGCCCCAACCAATCAGATGTTAGCTTTCAAATGTTAAATAAGATCTGATTGGTTGGGGCAAAATTAGCACCATTTTTAACGATAAGAACTTTTATTGAATAACCCTGATGGTTTCTAGAAACAAACAAACAAACAAACAAACAAAAAAAAGCAATCAACTCAGGCAGTAAATTATGTTGTATTGTTTCACAAGTAAACTACGGTATTTAAACTTGTGACTTCTTGGGCTGTGTGTTCCTAAAAACATTGCATTTATATGGTGCGCCACCAGCAACTCAACAATGAACACGGGTCCATTTAGATAATGTTTTATTTTACTAAAAAGAGAAGCTAGAAACTCTGCATAGAGACAGTTAATCCTGGGGTCAGGGGGCGTGGCTCTTTGAAGCCAACATGGGCTATGAATTGTACTGGAAACAACATAGAAGCCTTCTTTATTACAGGATCTATTACTTACATGTACTTAATGCAGATGTATAGGTGTTCTGGGAAGAAAAGCTTTTCTTTTAGGATTTTTTAAAAATTAAGTTTAGGTACTTTAATATAATTAAATTTAAAAACTATCGGGGAGATATAATTATAAGTGGCAAAGGGACGAAAATAAGTTAAACCCTCACGCTTCTAGTAATGCCACAGGTGCCTGATGCAGTACAGATAATGTTAGTTTATTCCATTTTCAGAGGACACGCAATCACCATTTTTTGTGAGTCACATGCACTTCAGCAACAGATTGACAGAATTGCAGCGCAAACCAACGTTAGCCCGAGTGAAACGTGCTGCCTTGTGATTTTTATGGACATTACCATCCGTTATAGCGTGGCTGCATCCGAGAGTCTGATGATAACTTAGATGACTTCAAAATAAAATGAATAACCTACTTGTAAAGGTAGGCACTGCACTTCCTCTTCTTCTAATGCTCCAAAACATGGGAAATAACCAGAATTTAATGTATTATTAGACTTCATTACACCAAGATCAATTAAAGACAATCTTAAAGGATTGTTTTGTTTACATAAACACATAAATTACATGACATTTTAGATACATTAACACATGTTGTTCACACATTAACTTTTATGTGGCCATGCAATGTTTCCAGGTATTTAGTGCTAAATTTAACATATTTATAGGGAAATTCAGTAAAAATTCCTATCATTAAAAATGGTGGTAACTAACCAATCAGATGTTAGCTTTTAAATGTTAAATAATATCTGATTGGTTGGGGCAAAATTAGCACCATTTTTAACGATAAGCAGGGTTATTCAATAAAAGTTCTTATCATCTAAAATGGTGCTAATTTTGCCCCAACCAATCAGATGTTAGCTTTCAAATGTTACATAACATCTGATTGGTTGGGGCAAAATTAGCACCATTTTAAACGATAAAAACATTTATTGAATCTCCCTGAAGATCTTTTACTGAATTTCCCTGTAAATATGTTAAATTTAGCAATAAATACCTGGAAACATTGCATGGCCACACAAAAGTTAATGTCCATCCCCAACTTTAAAATCTTTGCTTACCTCTCCTCCAAACCCCAAGATCGTTATACATACCCCCCTGCAGTCCCTAAAAGTTCCTTTCACTTGCTTGTCTCCATTAGAGTAAAGCCAGCATCTTTTTCCAAAGTTGTCTTTCTCCCTAGTTGTACCCATCAGTTCACATGGCTTACTGCTGCAAACCGTTGCAACTTCTCTGCAGCTGTGTGAACTCTCTAAGAGCTCATTAAGCTTGCAGAGGAGGCAAGTACTGGGAAGACCAGCGCCAGTAAGAGAGCTAATTAGACGGAGCTTTAGGAAACTTGAGAAGGTTTGTGGGGGAGGCGAAGTTACATATAGATTTAGTACTGGGAAAGGACATGACCTTTAATTTTGTAGATTTCATTCTGTAAACAAAAACGTCCAACGCAAAATAATCTGCTCCTAATGATGTTTATTATTCATGTTTAATGCCAATCGGTGTTTGTTGTTTGTTTGTTTTCTGTTACATTGCGTGAAAAGACTTGCAATGTTTTCCATAGAGGACAGGCCTTTCAAGTTTTATTTGAATCATTTCTGTATCCCGAACAAATCGTCCAGAACAAGTGAAGCATTGATGTTGTTTACTGCATTTGTTGTCGCTTGTCCACTCCAGTCAGGATCATACTAAAACCAATAAAAATAAGAAAGTAATTGAGAACAAAATGTAGATATACCAGAAATCATCTATTCATTAAATATTCATTTCAACTTGTTTTTATAAAGCATTTTAAGTAGTTCCAAGTGTTTATTTGAATCAAGAAAAGGAACTTGGTTTCTCTGGTCTGGTTGAAGTTTTCTGTCATTTTCTTCTCCCTCCCTAGTTGTGGATTGAACAATAAAAAGATTTCTTAAGGCAACACAAAACATCTGAATAAAAAAAGTGTCCACTTGAATCTGAAGACACTATGTGATGCTGAGCAAAGCAGCAAAATACTACAAAACAATGATTCAGTTGTTCTTGTTACACTAAGAACTGTAATAATCACAGAATAAAGGAAATTCGCACTCCCAAGACTTACAAGTGGTTCAAAGTAGTTTATTACAAATTCACCATTTCGCCTGTTACACTAGACAACCCAGGAAAATGATGCCAGCGTGACATCATATCCATGGGACATAAATAGACTCCAATACAACTACCTAGTTACTGTACATTATGTTTCCCATCATTGTGAAAAATGTGATACCAGTTCATAGTAAAAAAAAATGAAAAGGTAATCTTCACCCAAAATCTTCCTATTTATAGGCCATGAAATGTTAATTAACTTGATATGTTTTGTATGTTTCTGTGAGCGATGGTCCCTGAGATATTTGCAGAAAATAAAATGTTTTGTTTGAGGTTTACGCCCCTTTTTTGCCCACTGGGCCGACTGTTGTCTGCTATTTCTAGCAGTGAGCTAGTTCAGAGGTTTACAGTGATTTACTTATAGAAGTAGTATTTAAAAATCCATTTTTTAGATCTGTTAAAAACCATTTGCAAGAGTAAAATATCGGTCAGATAAAGATTAACTTAAGAACTAAAGACAACACAGTACATGTTTTCTCAATGTCCTTTTAATAACTATTGTGACCTTGACTACTTTTCCCTCTTATAAGAATCCCAAGGTAACAGAGCACAGTATGGATAATGGGCCATGCTGATAGTTCGGTATTTGTAGATCACTGGTATAGCAGCAGGGTTGGCAGCGGTTGTATTTTTGACTGGGCTCCTACTCCAGCCCAGATGTAAGGAGGGGGTAGAGCTGAGTGAACACACTCTACTACACATGGTAATAAATACAAAACACAGTCATGTATCACTTTTACCATGCTCTGTGCACTCCAAATAAATATGATGGTCACTCTCCTTATTTTTATTAACAAATCACTAGTAATATGATCAGTTTTTAAGTGCCAATTAACCATCATCCAAATCTTATTTAAAATGCTGCTTTGTGAACTATTTTCACCAGTGCTCTGGCTGTGCATTTTATTAAGCAGCTAAAACTAATGTTTTTAACTACAGCACATTTACAATTCACAGCCAAATTGCTTACTGATTGGATGCACATTTTTTAAAAAACAGCCGTCCTTGTCTTCCACACCCTCTGCTGTACAGTGATATTGTCAACATTCTAAAAACTTCCGTATTGGCAATGCCTGTGGGTTTTACCTTAATTGGTGTTGTTTTCTGGGCTGGAATCTGATTTTCTTTCCAGTTAAGGCCAGCTACCAGTTTGATGTAATTTACATGATCATCATTTTCTGTATATCTTTGTAAAACAAATAAAAGAAACGTGAAGCATTAGGGTACAACCTGAAAATGATGTTTCAGTTATTAATCATTTTCTAAAATGGCTGAATCAGCTCCAGAATGCACATGATTGGATATTTAATTAACTAAATTTACAGTTTTAGGATTCCAGTTATCTGATCTAGGGGCTGGATTACAAAAAGTAAAACAAACGAAAACCAAATGTGAAAAATGTAGATAAAGTATCAGGGCTTTATCGGCAGTGAGTGTAGCGGCCGTAATGAGCGTGTGGCCGCCAAATGTTCAGGTCTGCCTTGGGGTCGTTCGGGGAAGACCTAAAATTTCCCTCGGCTGTGTTAGTCTCTCTTCTGTGCATAGGGAGAATGCCCGGGACTATGTGGACCATGATCTTTAACAAAATGGCAGACAGGATCTTGCAAATTCTGTCTGTCATCTTTCAAAAATCTTTATTGTGTGTACCTAGCTTAAGGGCTGCAACACAACATATTGAGCATGTGGAAATATATGTCCTGTCTGTGACCCAAAAGGGGGTGTGATGACTTCTCCACACTGCTTTCCACCTCATAGATGGGAAACACAGCTAATTCTTTGTTGCTTAGAGTGAAACAAAAGCACTAAATGCAGTCAGTATGGAAATACATTTAACATATCTCTCAAGGCTTCCTTAAAGGTTTGCCTACAATGTCTTTAAGACCCCCTTAACCAATAGGTTTACCATTTTTTGGAATCCATAAAACATAAGATGAAAGGATTTTTTTAGAATGAAACCATAAAAATAACTGGTGCTTACTTTTCAAGTAAAACATGAAGTAAGTCATCTTCTAATGGAATTCGAAAGGCTTTGCAAATTGTTCTGGCTTTCTGGAAGGGAAGCAATCCACTCCTGCAAAAAAGCATAAAAGCACACTTTTTAAGGTTACCTTTATAACAGAGCAACACATCTCAGCGTCTATTCATGGATAGTAAATGACAGTGGCTTCACTATGTTAAAAGAATCTTGGCATCTTTGGCTTTACCCATGCCATTAATTTGCCAGCTTGCTGTAACCATGCTTTAATATAACAGATTATAGCCACTTACTCCCAATTGTAAGGCAATATATCACACTCCACCCGTCCTTAGTGGTAAAGTCTATAGTATCAAAGAAAGTAATGTGAGAGCCTTTGGCACTCAATCAAGAAACTCAATAAAGTTTGGAGTATAAATCTGCCGAAGGCTCTCACGCTACTGTCTTTGATGCTATGTATCATGCTTTACCAAAATTATGCCTGTTTCCGGGACAAACGGAATTTTCAAGGGGGGGTATTCATGAATGGGTTACCACCGAACAACCCCAGAAAGAAGTTCATGACCAAATACATCCATGGACATCATGCGGGTTAGGGGGGAGTAAGGGGCGTTCCCAGGGGCGTTCCGGGGGCATAAATGTGGAGAAGACTAGAGTCTCCTCTCAGTCGCAGGAGACTGGGGTGGTCTCGCGGGAGTGCGGGAAACCATCCCAGAATGAGGGAGACTCCCGGACAATCCAGGAGAGGTGAGATACCTGTATGTATAAAATAAAAAGTGCTTAGATTGTAAGCCCTATTTAGGACAGGTCCTGATGCGTATCAAGGGCTGTTTTTTAGGCATAGGCCACCTAGGAAAGTGCTAGGGTGCCTATGTAAAACCGGGACGCCCAGTGTTCTCCCTAGCATCTCCCTGTCAGCTTTTACTTGCTGTGTTAGATCTGCTCTCCTTGTTCTGCTGTAATTTGTAACATTGTATCTAGTACAGACTCTGAACTCAGCTCCCTCTACTTGGAAACAATGTTACAAATGAACTGAAGGTGAAGGATGGAGGGAGGAGGATGAGCTCAGCTAATAGTACTGAGGAGAACAATTCTAAGATGTCAGGTAAAAGCTGCTGCAGACTTTATAACAGTGACCCTGTGACTAGCAGCCATGAGATCCCTATCCCTGAGTAGGTGAGGAGTGAACAATGCAATGGAGGAGACATGGAAAGCAGGTACATACTGTATATCATGTCAATGCTGGCACTGAAGGGTTAATTGCAATACTCTGGGAAAAGTGCTGGTACTGAAGGGTTAATTGCAATACTCTGGGGAAAGTGCTGGTACTGAAGGGTTAATGGCAATACTCTGGGAAAGTGCTGGCACTGAATATATTAATAAGAAAGTCTGCTGGCATTGAAGGGTTAATGGTAATACTCTGCTGTCATTGAGAGAGGTAATAACAATGTTCTGGGGAAGTCTGCTGACACTAAAAGTGTTGAGTCCAATACTCTTTGAGGGCTAGGCCACATTCCTGCGATTTTAAGCAAAATGGCATTGCGATCTGATCACGCTAGGGCACCAAGATGGCTAGAAATGGCCCTGTGTGTATCCACTAAATTTTAAAGTGCTACGGTACAATATAAATCCACAATAATAACAAATAAATATATAGGGGGTAAAGAAATAGGCAAGTATAATTTGAGGCATTGCTTCCTAAAGTCATTAAAATCCTTTAACGCTCCTTGATACCAGCCAGTTAACATGTATTAAATATCTTTTTACCTTGCTTGGTCATTGTATACAAAAACATCATTAAGTTTACTGAAATTTTCAAATGTCTTTCTCTTTAGTTGTTCTTGGGCAACAGCAGTTAGAAATTCAAGATCAATGTCTGGCTTTTCTCTGGTGCTGTAGTATCGTCCAATTGTCATTATTTCGTGCTCTGTCAGATTTTTCTCAGAAATATCAGCCAGTAGGTTTCTGTGAACAGAAAAGAATATGGAAATCATTGTTAAATTTGAAGGCAAACTTTCAGTAATCAACAATTCCCAGTTTTAAATGTTCCCCATAACTTATCAATAGTTGGAGCCTTGACATAACATACATATAAAAAAGAGCACTGCATAATAATATAACCATTTCTTGTGACCTGTGGTCTATAGGGAGGGACTAGAACTCGAACCCGAGTTCAAGCCGAACTTTATGAGTTCGGACCAATTCAAACTAGTTGGATTTTCTGGACTCGCGGGACTATTTTCGATAACCCTCGAACGTTCGAGAATTTGCAAACGTTCGAGGATTTCCGAAGGTTCGACAGGCCTCGAACGGATGTTTCTGAGAATCCCCGAATTTTCAGAAACTGCCCTTTCTGAAAATAGGCTGGAGATTCCCGATATCGTCCGACAATCCCGCGGCCGTACATTTAGGGGTCCCACACCTCAAAACCGGGACCCCAACCTGGGTCCTTACAAGGACCTTTGTGGCCCTCATAGGGGCCCTTTGGGGCTTAAAGGGTCCCGCAGCTCGAACCAGGACCCCCCCGGCCCTATCAGGGCCCTTGTGGCACTTATAAGTGCCCTTGTGGCCCTAACAAGGGCCCTTTGGGGCTTAAGGGGTCCTGCAGTTTGAACCGGGACCTCCCTCCCTGGCCCTATCAGGGCCCTTGCAGCACTGATAAGTGCCTTTGTTGGGGGTCCCGCATCTCGAACCAGGACCCCCAGTGAGTGGCTCTCAAAAGAGTCCTTGGGCGTGTCTTCTGTCTTCCATCCGGTGACACCAGCTCCACTGAGGCCACCGACCCCGAGAAGTACCCCTGCGGCTGCAAGGGATACCTCCAGCGCCGGTGGCGTCGATGCAACATCTTCAGGCTAGCGACACCAACACCACTGAGGTCACCGATGCTAGGCAGGCTCACTGCGGCCGCCAAGGGCACATCTAAGTGCCGCAAGGGCCCTGATAGGGCCAGGGAGGGGGGTCACGGTTTGAGCTGCAGGACCCCTTAAGCCTTGTTAGGGCCACAAAGGTCCTTGTAAGGACCCAGGAGGGTCTCCCGGTTTTAAGCTACGGGACCCCTGAACGTCCGGCCGGGTTGTCAGCCGTTCGGCAATTCTCCAAACTATTTACCCCCATAGACCTTAATGGGTCCGTTTTTGGACTTTCAAACTTTTTTAGAAGTTCGAAAGTTCGAACACGGAACAAACTTTTGAATGTTCGGCCGTCTCTAGTGGTCTAGAACACAGTAATGCTATAAAGCAGCACTGCATTCAAGGTTAAAAAAGACTTACTGTAAATCCTTAAAGGTCAACCCTTTTACACTATGATTTCTGTCAGGTTGTTCCAGAGCAAGGCAAAAATAGAAACATTGCTCCTGGTCCTATTGCTTATTTGGCACTCCTACTCCTACTCCTACTCTTCGTTAATACCTCTGGCTTGAACCCTTGAGATTTTACTTTCTATAATATATATGGGTATGTATAGGGTATGTTGTCAATTTGGGAAAGATCAAATACAAGCTTTATATATGAGTCTACCAACCACAATCTACCAAACCACAAAATAAAAAGAAACAATTTACTAAACTGTGCAAGATCTAGTTCCATAGTTCCATCTGGACTTAGCAAACCTATACACAGAACAAATATAGACACTGGGTTGTGTGGCACACAAATATGTGTATATGTATATGCAAGAACAAGGAATAGCACACAGTTGATATAGTATATGGCAAAAAATTTACTGACACTGCAGCAACCTTTATCCCAAGAACAAACGGGATCTTTGTCTAGGTGAAATGTAAGGGAGATTCATGGTTTTAGGGCCAAACATGGCTGTTCAATCAATCACTGACTGATGTATTGAATTTGAATACTTTAAATGTTGTTCTTTTAACTAACACAGTTGAAAAATAATATAACTTAAATCATAGAAAGGAACTTTTTAAAATGTGAATGTTCCAAAGATGTTTTTTAGAATTGTGAATTTTCCAGTTTAACTAAAGGTAACATAAGTATCAAAATGACTTAATGTAAATGCAAAAAGTGCTGTCCTGATGACATTCATCATATACCGGAACATTAAGGGGTAATTAAGAACTTGTCCTTTCTGGTCACAAACTGTGCAACACTCCAATTCCCTTTTCCCTCTAAAGGCCTGTACACGCATTAGAGAATTGACCCCCAATGTGTGCACTCAAGTAGGGAAAGAGATAAATAATGGGTGAGCAATGATACACTCTCACTACAGGATGCATACCTGAGGTATGTCACACAGCTAAATTTGATTTCATTAATGACCTCTTTTGCTACTGGAGCACACACCTTAGAGGGAACACTGCCGACCACAACCATCTAAGCCATTAATCCAACTCGTTTGGGGGTGACCAATGGCATCGGTGCCTGTACCCTCAATGTCTGATGCTGGAGTAACGATTGTAGGAGACTTGGACATTGTTCTCCCCTCCCCATAGAGGGAAGAACTGGCTGCTTTTGTGGCAAGCAGTATATCTGTAAACCATATTGGGTTCAAGTGAAAATCATGTTTGCTCTGAACAAAATTTATCTCATGTGTGTACATAGCTAAAGCCATGAGCTTAATCAGTGGGGGGAGTAAATCAGTGAAATGCTGAAAAAAAACTTCAGAAATAGTATATGAGGTTTTGTATTCCAGTTGTGAATTATGTTGTTTATCAACAATCCAGCAGCAAAAAAGTACCTACTCTCCTGAAATTCTAGAGCTAATTATAGTGCAATGTTTATTCAGGCAAGACAAAAGACAAGATTAAAAAAGGAAGTCATGGAGCGAAGTGATCCAGCACAAATACAAAATTTTAGTAAATCTAAGATCACTCAATGTCTAATTAACATAAGTATCGTTATTTTATTGTTGTAATGCTTCGTACTTGTGGACACACCACACACAGTATGATTATTAGAGATGGACTAGAACTCAAACCCAAGTTCGAGCCAAACTATTCTAATTCGAATGAATTCAGACTTCTCGAACTACCCCGGACCCGGATTTTCGATATTTTCAGACTTTCGATAAATATCGCATGTTCGACCGTTCGAATATGCGAGTAAAATGCCTATTATACCTATACACGAGCATCGAATCCGCGAGTAAAGGGACCATTAAAACCTATACGCGAGCATCGAATCCGCGAGTAAAATGTCCATGGTATCTAGGCGCGAACACGAGAATCAAATTTAGAAATGGAAAGGGGGAAAAGGAAGAGGTGAGAGGGATGTATGGTACAGGTGAGGAACCTATGGCTGGGTACTAATTTCAGACCTATCTTCCAGGCCATCAGAATACCGATCAATAAACTGATTTATTGCCTGACGATTGGAAGATCGGCTCAAAATATCGGATCATGTGTACCCAGCCTTAGGTGGGGGGTAGAGATATAAGGGAAGATATCAGGTAGTTATAGGGGAGTCACACAAGGTATATACAGCATGGGACAGTTTTAAGTATTACAAGTATGGAAAATCATACTATGGGGCATATTTATAAAGGTTTGTTAAATTTTTAAATGGCATGGTAAAAAAAAATTTAAATGGCACGGTAACCACTCGATCATACTTAAATGGCGAAAATCGCCAAGTCTGAGGTGGCGAAAATGCATGAGTGCCCATTTATTTAGCCTGCCAATGGGTCCATGGAGGTGTCAGTACATTGTGAAGTGTTTTTCAATACCAATAAGTACCCAGGGGGGGTGTTAGACTATTTTCCAGCATTTATTGTAATACAATCTGAGATTTTTTTTCTGCCAGATTTCACCACAATTTTTAAAACATTGAACTTTTCTTTTCGTCATAGTTATTAAAAAGGCGAATTTTCATCAAAGGCATAAAGTATGTGGCAAAAATTAGCACTAAAAATGCTGAAAATGTGTCAAAAAGTTCAGAGCCAATGATGGTAAAAAGGTAATCCTCCCTGGTGGCCTTTTAAAGTAGCGTCAAAACTCACCCAGGCAAATTTTCTCTATTTTACGAATTGGACAATTTTTTTAGTATTGCTTATTTTCAGCAAACTGCAGCTAATTATCACACCAGTTACATTAAATATGGGAACATAACATAGTGCTGTGTAATAAATAGTCATGTTAATGGAACATTCTAGTAAGTAAAAGAACCCATTTCTGGGCCATTCCACATCAATGCATTTACCTCAGACAAAAATACACATTTCCACACTTTATAAATACTGCTTTGATTTTTGTTTAATGCTATAAAAAATGCCCTAACATAGTAACAGTAATTGGAGTTGAATAAAGACATACTTCCAACCTTTTCAACCTACTCATTAACCCTACCTAACAGTTGATCCAGAGGAACCCAAAAACCTGAGCTAAAAAGGAGGGGGGGGGGGATTCCTTTCTAACTCCAAATGGCAATCAGAAAGTATCCCTGGATCAACCAGAACTACAATATATGTATTAATACCAGTAATTCTCAATATTATATAGTATCCCTGTACCAACCAGAACTGCAGTTTATGTATTAATACCCGTAATTCCCAATATTATATAGTATCCCTGTACCAACCAGAACTACAGTATATGTATTAATACCAGTAATTCTCAATATTATATAATATCCCTGTACCAACCAGAACTACGGTATATGTATTAATACCAGTAATTCTCAATATTATATAGTATCCCTGGATCAACCAGAACTATAGTATATGTATTAATACCAGTAATTCTCAATATTATATAGTATCCCTGTACCAACCAGAACTACAGTATATGTATTAATACCCGTAATTCCCAATATTATATAGTATCCCTGTACCAACCAGAACTGCAGTATATGTATTAATACCAGTAATTCTCAATATTATTTAGTTTTAGAAACTTATCTAGGCCACTTTTAAAGGGGAAGTTCAGTGCAAATACATATGCTTTTCAGAAAAAAGAGCAGTATTTTTTCATCCCAATTACCTTAATCTGCCCATCCAGCATTGTGTCTGTGTATAAATAAATGCAACCGAAATACTGACTTCCTGTTTGCAGGACCCCTAATAGAGATCGTTATGGTCTTGCCCTTGACCCAGCACCTGGGTTGATTCAGTTGCTCAGAAGAGATCTGAGCATCTTTGACCCATCCAACAGCCAATCAGTAGATATTACTGTTAGGAACATTACAAGAAGTGTTGTATCCTGGGAAGAAGAAGGACCATTAGAACCTGAAATGGCAGCTCACTAATGTCAACAGCAGGGAACAGCAAAGGGTATGAAATCAACTGATTTTTCAAAATGGGAGAGAATATGTAGAATAACTAAGAAGGCATTACACAAACTAACAATTTAACAAATATTGATAATTTCCACTGAACTGTCCCTTTAAAGCTATTTAATGAACTTTCCATTACCACATCTGCTGGAAGAGAGTTCCACAGTTTCACCGTTACCAATGTTTGCTGAAAGTTCTGGTAAAACTGCAAAAAATGCAACAAAAGGCAGAAAAGGTGGCGAAAAGGCGAAATTTCATCAATTAAAAATAGCGTTAAATAAAAAATGGCAAAAATAACTCTAAAATTTAACTGTTTTATAAATATGCCTCTAAATGCAAAATATACAAGACCCCCCTTTAATGTTGTAAAATTTTTGCTTCCAACCCTGGTAATGGCCGACGCTAGATACAAGATTCATGATACAAGACAACAGACATGCCATGATACAAGACAACGCAAAATTATTTTTTTTTTATCTGTCCCCTATTTCTTTAGATATCCAGATATCTCTCATTGTTACCTTTTAGGGATTACTGAGCATGCTAGCGCTCAAAGATGCTTGCCCTCAAAGTCTGGCAGGGGCTGGGGGAAATAAGCTTGAGCAAAACAAGTATTGGATTGAAGTAATGCAGCAACACAAACACATCAGAGTAAGTGCTGCTTTTATGTATTCATTTATAGATTAAAATGGGGCAAAGTCATTCAGTGTACAATTTTTTTAATTGGCTAAATTACAGTAATTAGACTTTTAGCCTTTGACCGATACGTAATTATTTAATAAAAGGTGCAAAAATTTGCCCAGCCTGTTATTTTTCCTCAACCAATCAGAAGTTATCTTTTTACTGGTCTACTGCAGTTTGAAAACATTTGATTAAATCTGATTGGTTGCTGCAGATTAAGAACACAAAAATGTTGCTTCTCTTATTAAAAAATCTCCTATATGTGCTGTATATTTCTGAAGCTAGGGTGGGCAGATCCCTTAAGTTGAGGGATTGTGATATGTACTTCCCAGCTAATCTTTATAGCAGCACCCAATCCCAACCCCATCAGCCACAAAGAAGTCACCAGCTAGTCATTCCTATATATGGAGGAGCCAAACATCCCACAGAGTCAAATTAAGCATGTTTCAGTGAGCTCATCCTAGCCATCTGTTTAAATGGGAATTTGCAGGGTTTGTATGTTACAGACAGCAGAGAACCATTACCAAGGAATATTTAAAGTGTAACTACAACTAATGGATACAGTAGAATAATTGTAACTCACACTTTAATTTATCATAAGGGGCTTTGAGTGGATGCAGCCTATTATGTCCTCCTACAGTGTTTCTCTAAAAGATGTGAGACGCGTGCATACATACAACAGTGAATTCTTCTTGCAAATATGCCTTTTCTCATCAGAGCAGGATTATCCACAAGGCAACCTACCTAGGGCACAGAAAACGTCTGGGGGCCCAGCTTCAGAAGCAGTAACAAGATTACAGTCTATACAATATATGTAGCAAAAAAGGGGGCCCTAAATGATGGCCCTACCTTGAGCCCCATATGATCTTAATCCATCTCTGATTCTCATGCCCATTGGTATTGCGGTTGAAAAGAAAGAAAGATAAAATAGGACTGTCTGGGGATCAATGGTGACTCCAGCAGCTAAGTGATCGGTTGTAATTGCCAATCAATCATTTGGAATGATAACCTTGGTGGTAAATTGTGGCTGATCATGGGTAATTCAATTACTTGAATGTTCCATCGGGCTGAGATTTCTGCTGTACCACTTTGATTTCCAGACAGACAGACTACTAAACGTTCTATTAATACATCTTTATATACATTCTCCAGGGGACATACTGTGCACCAGGCCTAAGATTTGAATGCTGGAGTTCGACCTCCTGAAAGTATTCATTCCTCGTTGATTGGGCAAATGTACACTACTTCTGTTTAGAAAAGCCAGGCAAAGATCACAGCACATGTATGTATATGACTATAGCACGCAAATGCCTGGGGCACATGTCCTGGTTGTGGTAATGCACAAAATAGATTTAAACTAAAATACAGTTTCTGTTGCGTGAAGGAGAACAAAGCCTGGCTAAAACATTTCAAATACAATTAGGATCATGCTAGTAACTTCACAAAATGATATGGATGAGTCACCCATGGTAATGCCTTGCATAACAGACTTATTGTGAGGATCAGAAAATTGCAAAAATCTGTAAGCAGTTTTGTTGTTCGAGGTTGAAATGTATTTAATTATCTCATCCCCGTGCATTTTGTAACTGATTATCTAGATATGTGGATATTTGCAATTGAAGCTACTGTTTGTAAGGTGCAATAGCTACAGTATATATATTTCTGGAAGCATTTTATCTAAGTAGTTCAGAACTAACTTATTATCTACATGTTGTTGCTGTTACAATGAAGCCTCATCCAATGCTTTGATTTAAATGCACTCTAATGTCTCCATCCTCCTCCTTAGTGAGAATTATGCTGGCAGTGTGCTAGACAGGTCCGTTCCCAGTTCACCTCCAGTCTCCCATATTGAATTATTTTCCAAACAAAACAGCATCTTGATATCTTGCCCATGAAATCACAAACAAGAAAAGAGACAAAATAGTCCCTCAGCGGAGGCCAACACCCTCCCCAAGATTCTTTTACTTTATGCCAAGTGTAGAGAGACACAATTTACTGAATTCATATAGAGTGGATAACATGAAACAGTAGTCCTATATATTCTAGTTCACAGAATGTGTCAACACAAGACTATATTAGAACATTCCCAATATTGTTGATGTGACTGTACAAAGGAAAATGTAGTACACTGTTCCATGGAAAAGGCAGGATTTGAAATTATACACTTGATTGATAGGTTTAGGCACTATTCAAAGTCTTTATGTGGACACTGGTAAGGATTATACCACTGTAGCTGGAAAGCCTTTGTTTTATCTCCCTATCCTCCCTATAGGGGGAAACCCACCCAGTTTGCTAGTTTAGGGGAGAATCTTTTTTTTATTTACAGTAAAATACTTTTTCCCTTAATAAAATGTGATACTGCCCTAATCGGGCAAAATAATCTAAATGGATGAATGTATCTTGCTAGGACATAAGAAAGGAGTTTTCTTCAGTACTTGTTTATAAATATTTTCCCTTTTCCACATCTTGGTTATGAGGTAAGTACTGATAGTTAGGAGGTAAGTAAGGCTGTTTTCACTGTATAAATAAACAGATATAAACTAAATTTTCACAATGTGCATGAATGTTGCTCTATAATTGCTAGTACACACGTGAACAGTGTCGGACTGTTTGGAGCCCACCAGGAAATTTGAGTCCAGGAAAGGTTTAGGGGCCCAACTTACATTTTATATTTCTATTATCCCTTATTTACATATCTATCTTATTCCTGCTAAATATTGCTTAATAAATTGTATTTCTAAAGCTGGGTACACACAGTAAAGATAAAGCCCCAATATCGGTATCGGTATCGGGGCTTTATCGTTATGTGTGTACGCTCGTTTCCCGAACGAGCACGTGGCCGCCGAACGATCGGGTCGGGAAAGGCCGAAAATTTCCATTGGCTGCGCTAGACTCCCTATAGAGGAGTCTAGCGTGGCTGACGGAAACACACAGTCCCGAGCGTTCTCCTTATGAAGTTCAGGGAGAACACTCGGGACTGTGTGTATGCAGATCTTTGAAAGATGGCAGACAGGATCTTGCAGATCCTGTCTGTCATCTTTCAGAAATCTGTATTGTGTACCTAGCTTTACTGTCCTCTGTATTTAAATTTAAGCAGTCTTTCTTGTGTGAATGGGATGTGGGTCCACCTGAGTATTACCTGTGAGTCAGTCCAACACTGCAGGTGCAGGGCTTGGGACAAAAGAATTCTTCTAAAGATTTACAGATCGAGATATCTATGTATATTTCACAAACAATGCCACTCAAAGGTCTCATTAAAATAGCAGCTTGGATTCACAACATCTATCAACTCGTTTTAGACCACAGTGCTGTCATGTGAATGGTGATTTATTTGAAATAGAAACAGAATTACTATGCACACTCATATATTCAGTTAAAAAAACTTTATCATAACTCAGGGTTATGATTAAAATCAAATAAAAACTGAAGACCTGACAGCCAATGCTAAATTACTTATTTAGATACAGTGTAAAGCATCAATGGAAGCTAATATATCATGGAGGTACACATAAACATATATAAAGTGCGATGTATATAATAGGTAAAAAGGCATAGCTACCATCTCCCAAATAAAAGTAAATCAGTCAGTCACAAGTCATGCAAAGCCCCCCCCCCCGCTATGGGGGCTTCCTCATGTGCCTAGCAAAAAGCTCTTGCTTGAAAATAAAGGTTTTTTAACTGAATATATATGAGTGTGCATAGCAATTTGGTTTCTATTTCTGATTATCTATTTAATTACTATATAGAACCTCTCCCCACTAGTAGCTAGTGCTGGGTATTAATATTATAATGTTGATTTATTTAACAAAAAAAGGATCAGTCACACTATAAACTTCAACCAATATTTTGGCCCAAATTACCAAATATTGACCAGCCCTGCAATGTCACTATGAAAAATGATTTTCTTACCTGAAAATTTCGTAAGGCATAATGCTGGTTCCTGCAGGATCATTAGCAGCAAAAAGTTGCTTAATTTCTCTAGATTTTGTTTCTCCAAGTCTCTTCAACTTACTTGTGATCACACTAATGTCAGACATAGGAAACTAGAAAGAAATGTCAGCACTTTAGTATACTGTATTTTGTGAAATTAATTGAATCCATTATTATGGATTGATTTTGGGCAGCATGGTGGCCCAGTGATAACACTGATGCCTTGCAGTGCTGAGGTCCTGAGGTCGAATCCACCCTTGGACACATCTGCAAGGAGTTTGTATGTTCTCCCTGTGCATGCGTGGGTTTCCTCCGGGCACTCCGGTTTCCCCCACAATCATATAGACATATGATAGGATGTATGTCTAAAATAAATGTACTTAGATTGTAAGCTCTTCAGGGAAGGGCCAGATGTGAATGTATAAAGCATATAATATAAATTAATTGTAAAGTGCTAAGGAAGACATTGGCACTATAAAAAAATCCACAATAAAAATATAACTATATAATATATAATACTATAATATACTATAAAAATCCACAATAATAATATAACTATATATTATATAACTATAATATTAACATATAATACCTTCCACTGCACTTTACAATTTCATTGATACATCCGTGAAGCACATACATGTTATAAACAATGCAACATAAGGAACAATGGGTGCTGTGTAATATTAGAATTTGCCAGAGCCCCTTTTGTACAGGTTATGAAGGTTACTACATAGAATATGCGTGAAAAACTTAATATTTTTGACATTTCAAGGCTAAAGAACTTTTTTTCATTATAGATTTTCCTTTACCAATTTGAATCAACAGCAAACATGTGAGAAACAAGAATGCATTTAAATTTCTAAGGCTTGCTCACCACCCAGTGGTGAAAGAATTCTGTGTATTGTGTCCTTACAGAACAGAAAACAGAATAAAAAGAAAGAAACTGAAAAGTTCTCTTCACTACCAAACATGAATTCCAAAAACGCTTTTGATATAAAGATCACCAAGATGCCAAGAAGATGAAGTCAAATCGGGCAAAAACAAAAACTTTAAAGGATATGTACACTGGGAAATTTGTTTTGTTAAATTTTCCATTACTGGAAACTATAATTCTTCTATCATGGTACAATTTTTTTGTTAGTTTTTCCCCTTTTTCTTTAGATATCCAATCTTAACCATATTACATTTTAGCTGTCAATCAAATGCCTTAGTATCATAAACTATTCTGTTATGTATAGTTTTACTGAAGCTGGAATGGTGACGGTTGGTATGTGAACAGCATCTCTCAATGCTATCTCATAGGAATTACTGAGCATGCCTGCCCTCACAGAGAGTCAGATAGTCTGGCAGAGGGCTGGGGACTAAGCTTGAGCAAAATAAGTACTAGATTGAAGGCATGCTGCAACACAAACACATAAGAGTAAGTGCTGCTTATATGTATTCATTTTTAGATTAAAATTAGGCAAAGTAATTTTTTCAGTGTACAACCGCTTTAAATTTTCCAGAAATATTTACTCAGCCTTTTAGATTAAATGTAGAAACAATTTCTATTTTGCACATTATTTGGTAAGTGCGAATGTCTAACAGGCTCATTTCCCCAAGCCACTTGGCAAATTTAAGGAGTTAGAGTCACGCTAATCAATTCAATATAGGTTAGGTCAACTTTATCTCCTTCTTTGTGATGGCTGCAAGGGTATCACTAAAGACACCTGTGCATCCAGCACAACCTATTTAATGTAGCAGTTGCATCACTTATTTGTGCAAATTCTAATCCCTCAGTGGGTAACAACAGTTTGCGATTTAACCAGATCCACAACTGCTATATTTAATTGCCGGGAGTCTAGCAATGGCAGCTTTCGGTAAATCTGACCCCATCTGTTCTGTAAATGAGTGAATTTCCCAGAATAATTGAATTGTTTATTAGTAATATATCTGGCAGATTGGATACCCTATATACTCGAGTATAAACCGACCCGAGTATAAACCGAGACACCCACTTTTACCTCTAAAAAGGAGTAAAAGTGGTTGACTCGAGTATAAACCGAGGGTAGAAATTATGACCACAACTGCCTTCTGATTATGTATTGTTTTGAGGCTTTGGTTGCCCTTTAAATGGACAGGAGAATTCCCATACAGTAGTCCCTTACAGAAATAGCTAAATCCAGTATGGCTATTACTATTATGGGACTGCTCTATGGGAATTCTCCTATCCATTTAAAGGGCAACTAAAGCCTCAAAACAATACAGAATCAGAAGGCAGCAATAGATACCATCCTCTTTCTGATTCTGTATTGTTTTGAGGCTTTAGTTGCCCTTTAAATGAACATCAGAAGTCCCATACAGTAATAGCCATACTGTATTTGGCTATTACTGTATGGGAATTCTTATGTCCATTTAAATGGCAATTAAAGCCTCATTCCTTGGCACTTCAGATGTTTGCTGGGAGTTGTAGTTTCCAAACATCTGCAGTGGCAAGGAATAGCCACTGCAGGAATTACTGTGCCTTTCCCGCTTCTGAATCCCCACAGTTGCCTTCTCCTACCTGCTCCACATGTTACCCGCCAGGCTGCTCTGGATCCTCTTCTAAGCTCCAGCGGCGCATGCTCCACTTTCCACTGCTGGCTGACGTCACTACTCGGCGTCAGCCTCACTTCCCGGTGATGAGTAGTGATGTCAGTCAGCAGAGGATGCAGAGCATGCGGCCGCCAGAGCAGGTAAATCTTTGACTCGAGTATACAGTTAAAAATACTAATAATACTTTTCTTTCTTTACAGCATTCTTGAAATCGAGCTCATGAATAATGTGCAACCTTATCATGAAACATAGCATCTACACTATTTTAAACTAACCAAAATAAAAGGAAAAGCAGAAGTATTTTAATTGCAGCGTGTTGACATCAACATGCAAGATTATTAAAGTTCAAATTTAAATCAGTCCTAGAGTTTATTCATAAACACGACTCAGGAATTAAATTAGCTGTTGTTGGCTAGGAAGATGAATCAATAAACCTAGGAATGTAGTTGGAGAGGAATGTAAGGTTGTTTCCCATGTATGCTGTGTAGTGATGAATTATAGATAATGAATATTTATTCAGTTAAAAGTATAAACTTTACTTATCTCTGTTAGTTTTCTAGCCAACTTCCAAATGATGTTTATACATCTTTAGCAGTTCTATTTACATGTCACATGGAAGCCAATGTCAATGCCTTGGGTAAGAAATATTTTGAATGGTTTAGGTATGTAGTGTACAAACATCTCCTGTTACCTGGCATACGCTATTTGATAGCTAACCGAGTACTTCAATTCTAGAGGAAACGCATATTTGTTTCCCAAAAATTAAATTCTGGCATAAAAAGTCTAAACATATATAGGGGAATTTCCAGATAACATAGTGTTGTTATTCCCACTGCTAAATTATTTACAAAGGGTGAGAGTGACTTCGCAAAGGATGAATTCACTGAAGACACCCGTGCAGTCGCCACATGCATTATAATATCGCACTTGCAGATTTTTAATGCAAGCAAATCGCTGGTGTTAAAGTCATGTAGGGGATAAAACCTGATCGGAATTTACTCTGAACCACATGTTCGATATTAAATCCACTGTGACTGGAGCCAATCACATGCAGCTCTATAAATTCCCTGTAAATGTAAATAGCGAATGGGTTTGCAAGCAAGCCACAGTATTGTTTCGGTTGGCACATGTTCAATATGTGTTTGGCCATACTTTAAGGGGAAACTATTCAAGACAACATTTTAGTTCTTTTGTTTTATAAAAATGCAGTTTTTAGTTGTGTAACTGCCTTTCCATTAAGCAACTATAATGAACAAATTAGTTTTCCTCATCTTAATCTTTAAATTACTGCATGTAAGCAGCCCTTAAGGTGTGTGGGTTGCTGCATGACTTCAATCGAGTACTTGATTTGCTCAGGCTTAGAATCCCTCCTCCCTCTCATAACTTACACCTTCCATCAGACCAGACTTTATATGAGGGCCAGCATGCTTAGTAATTGCGATGTGGCAACATTGGAAAAGGGAATTTCCCATCATGCAATTCACATACACCATTCCAGTTACTGTACACAGTAAAAGAAGTTTATGATAATAAGGCAATTGATTGACAGCTAAAATGTATGATGTTTCAGATTCGATATCTAAAGAAATAGGTGGCAGATGAGAAAAAAATGGTACAGTGATAATTGGGATGAATTTTAGTCTCTAGTAATGGGCAATGTAATAAAAAACAAATATTTCCTTATAGATATTTTTTCCATTCTAAAGGCAACTACACAAATCAATGATTTGAAACTCAATTCAAAGTATGTCTAAAAAGCAGAAGCGATACAGGTGGGGCTCGAGTCCGAAGAAAAAAAAGAGTAGGAGATGTCTGTGAGTCATCCAGATGCCTGCTATTTTCTTGTCCTTATTGAGGTATCGTCATGAGCAGGGGAGTCCTCCCTCCCCCCTACAAAAAAATTAATGCGGGTGGAGATATCCTTTAAAACCAGACTCCTACATCAGGAAGAGGACTAACATGGGCTGATGCATTTTGCTGAACTTCCGATTCCTCAAAGACCATCTTTTTTTAGAAGGTGTCAAACAGATACTAAATACATACGTATAATTGTATTACATAAATTGTAACATACAAAAAATGCAAAAGATGCAAATTTATATAATTATTACACATATACTGATACAAAACTTAAAACCAAGGGGATACATATTAAATACACACAATTGGATGAACTCTGAACCCTCCAATACTGAGACAAGTGACAGACTAAATTAAAACCCGCATATAAGACGTAAGGTAAAACAGTATGAAGGTGATACTTAGTTCTAAACACTATATCTGATTATAATGTTAATTTTTACATCCTATATGTTTTCTATAGGCACGCAGCACACATTTTCATGCTTAGGAACAATAGAGAAAAAGGATAGATAACTGAATAATTCTTATTATTTATTCATAATCTTTGCCATTTAAATTAATGTAATCTTATATTTTATAAATTTTTTGTTGTTTTTTATTATTGTATTATTCCTATTTTCCCTTGAAACCATTTTAAAATAATAATAAAAGTTATGGCTGATCTTTAGTAGTACATTGTTCTGCATCACAGCAGTTATGTAGAAATGTTCGGTTTACATGAGCTGCTTTAATGAAATCTATACATGTTTTGGTCGAAGTCTGGTACTAACAACTCATTGTTATTAAAAAAAAATTTAAAGGCAAACTGCAATGGCAATTTTCTCTTTAAATACACCCTATGGGCGAGATACAATAAATTTTCCTTACCTGCAGTTGTCCCCATGATGTAGTAACCACTTTGCGACTAGTATTGCATTGTGTGAATGTGAGCATTAGGTTGCAGTCTTTTGCACAGCTTTAAAGCCACAATTGAAAAGGCTTTCATTTTGGTGCAAAAAAACCATCACTAAATTTGCACAAATCATCACTAAATTTATATCGCTTGCATTATGCTAAATGCCAATGCAAAATTAGTACAAAACCCTTGCTAACACGATATTACTTTGGTTAGCATGGGTTTTGCACTTATATTTCTCCCTGTGTGTTTGCTATGCATACATTTAAGTTAATGTGCTGTGGCCATGGCACGTGACCGTGGCATTCCGTGTAGTATTTTCGAAAATATTTCATAAACTTTAACTTAACAAAATTTTCAATTTTAGAAAATAGTTCAGTGGTTTGGAAAACCCCAAAAAAGTCAGAAATCGGTTCTGGTGGATCTGTGAAATCCACTTCCGAACCTGCTTTAGGTTTGGGTCTATCTCTAGTTGTATGAGATAAAGGGCTTAGATTGTAAAATCTTTCATCTTCAAACCTAATATCCCAAGTAATAAAATATCCTCACCTCATTTGCATTCTTTTCCATGTAATTAAAAACATATTCGTCGGCATCCACTAAGATAAAGATGAAGCCATTGAAATTGACTCTGGCTCCAACAAACAGATCTTCAGCTTTGAAGTATTCAGAAAATTCACTCTTGTAAAGCTGTTGTCCGGGTTTCTTAACACGACTTCTTTCTAAAAATTTACCACCAGTTATTCCTAAAAATAAAATGAAAGGTTAGGAGTAGGTAAACCTAGATTCCATTACCATGTAAAATATTTCATCTCCAGTGTTTGTTTAGCCCAATCATTACTTTCTTGTTTATATAGCAACTCAATATTATGATTTACAATAAGTATTCAGCCACTCACATCTATGTCTGGATGGTGGAACAAACAGTGTTATTGACTCAATCAAAGAAATAAAACCAGATTTAGTATATCTGGAAGGAATTTAGCTTATTGGTATATTTTTGCAGTGTGGGACGACAAACACAAGAAACACAAAGGGGCCATGATCAGGGTGAAAGCCAAGGAGTCTACAGATGAAAGGCAATGAAGCTAACCACTGTATTCTTAGATGTCTCCCTTCTAATCTGGAGACTATTGGTAGTTCTGTTTGTGGGTCAAAACTACCACTTTCATGACAGGAATTTTGATGTTTAAAACTACAGACAAAATTGTGACAGAATTATGGAAATTTTGAACACCTAAACCTGATTTTAATGCAACATTCAGTTTAGCATGTAGACTTTCATTTTCAATTTGAAATTCCTCGTGAACCCTGGGTCATTTCAGCGAACATCCAATAGCTCACTTGCTCAGTTGTAATCTACGCAAGTAAGCCCATCAGCACTACCTTGTCAATATAAGAAACCATGTATGAGACAATGATCCAGGGTGCTGGATTTATACATTAGATTGCGGTTTTATATTTTGATAGGAGTTATTTAAAGAGCTATTATTGTTTTTTAACTAAATGAAGAATATGTTGTAAATCGGAATAAACCTACAGGCAAACACATCTGTAGGATTATTACTTTGTAGGCCTAATTTATTATTTATTGTGGCTACTGTTGTCTGTTGTTCTTCTGTTTCTGTTTTCTAACAGTCAACAAATAACAGTCATATGACTCAGTCTAACGGGAAATATGACAGAATAGCCCAGTATGGAATTGCTCAACTAAAAGAAAATTTGTGTGTGAAAATGGTGCACGGGGACAATCTAAAGAAGTTCCTATTCCTGTTTCTGAGGGTTATAATAAACATGTGCTATAATCAAAGAAATTTAAACCCACTGATTCAAAGAAAACCAGTGCAGTTTTGTTGCAGAGGCTTGAAAATCTTCGGAAAAGTTAAGTATACAGGGAGGCACATGCAAATCTCACATTCTTTTTTATGCACGTTTGCTAATATTTGCTAATACATACAGTTGACCCATTTCATGAATACCACCACAGACTTCCTGTTTGTGAATAAATCTATTTCCTAGTGATTGTACTAGATTTCCGGACCAGACACTTCAGCCAACAATGATGTGACCATTTTTTTCTGCAATAAATTTTATATAGATACAAAGTGCATTGCATTACCCTGTTCTGACAGGTTGGCGGTGTTTAAGAACAGCTGATCTTAGACCTCAGTCTGGGGAGGGGAGGAGGGTGGTGGGTCAGGGGCCAGCCTCCAATCTCACCAGGGGGGCGGGCCCCTATAGTTACGCCCTGGCAACTACAGGGGCCCACCCCTGTAGGCTATACACAGGATGGTGCGTGGTTATGGGTGTGTCCTAGGTGAGCCAGTGCATGTCTCAGATGGCCAAGTGAGCAGACTGGTTTCTGCGCATGGTTCTGCTATTGTGGCCTCCACCCCTGCTGTAGATGTAATGTTTGATCTCAAATGTATTTAATATCTAAAGACGCCAGCAGTTTACCTCCCAGCACAATGTTCCCTATACTGGTCCATTTATTTTGTGATCGAATGTCATAAATCCATTCCTTTTCTAAATTTGATAAAAGGGCTGCCACAAAGGCAGAAAATCCACATGAATTTCCAGAGTAGAAAAAAAACAAAAAGATTTCTGCTCCTTTATAATTATGCCCAGAGGGTATATAAACCCCAGTGGGAGTAATATACATAGACAATATACAATCTGCTTAGAAAATGTCTTTAATTAATGGCAACACTTTGTCAATATGCTTGGTGTCTTCTGGGATTTCTGAGCACTACTGCTACTACTATGGGATGCAGTGCACTTCTGATTTTATAGCTTACCTGAATTTCTTTCTGGGGGCTCAAAAACAGAAACTGAATCATCGCTTAAGAAGAAGGATACAATAAATTTCCTCTCTTTGTCAATAGGATTATCTGTGACAAGTCTTGCCACAAACCTGAGTACATTGCTTTCAAGTCCATTGCTAAAACAAAAAAATGATATAGAATAACAGGATTTGCTTTCATCAGTTGTATACCGTAAGTCAATAGTGACTTAGTACAATATGTCTGTAGAAATCTCAACTTTATATAAAAACATAGACTATTTGTATTTTAATACATTTCACATTTCATTTAACAGCAAACAGTATAACCACAAAGATTACTCAGATTTTCTTACTGTAGTAGACCAGTAAAAAAGGTATTGTAGTTGATTGCTGCAAATTTTTGCACTTTATATTAAATTAGTCCAATAGTCATAGTCATTAGGGGGATAGTAAAAATGTAAATATGTTTGAGGGCTAGGCCACACTAGCGATCCCATCGTGCGTTAAATAGCGCACACCGGTGTTGAGTAATTGGTCTGGCCACACTAGGTGTTCTGCCCTGCATTGCGCTGTGATGAACCAATAGGATTGCATGCGATCAGCATTTTTTTTTGCACAACATTGCCAAATCGCAGAGCACATCCACCACACGCACTAAAGCACCGAAAACACGCATGCATTTCTGTGTGCGATTGAACGGCCGTTTCTGCTGCATTACTATGCATTGAAGTGGGACCTCACCCTTAAGGAGTATTTTGAAAAATGCATTATCAGAACACGTTCTGCTTCCAATCATAGCTTTACAACCATACACATTTCTAACCTAAGCATAATGATAACATTTTCCATGATTAGAACTCCATCTGACTCTTTGAGTCTATACTGTATGGCTGATTATCAGTTCCCTTTAATAATGAGTAAAAAGCATTTTAATTTAATGCACAATTAGGCTATGCCACTAATGTTTCAAATTCTAGATACATTCATCACGACAAAAGAGTTGTTAATGTAAGTTAAATTAGAAGTTAATCTACAGCTGAATAGGATTTAATGTATTTTCGACCATGCTAATCAGCAACATTCTACACAGATTTTATGTTATCTTAAAGGAGAACTACA
This sequence comes from Hymenochirus boettgeri, assembly GCA_019447015.1. Classification (NCBI taxonomy): domain Eukaryota; kingdom Metazoa; phylum Chordata; class Amphibia; order Anura; family Pipidae; genus Hymenochirus; species Hymenochirus boettgeri. The sequence continues at coordinate 60,175,648 of CM033470.1, read as the reverse complement.
GTGAATCCTAATGTGAAGGTTTTTCTCCCCAGAACACCTATACAATGTAAGTTTCTTCTCTAGTGAGTTGCATTTAGTACACGTAAGTAGTAGATTCTGTAACTAAGAAGGCTTCCATGCCATTGCCAGTACAGCCCACACCCCATGTAGTCATCTAAGTGCCACGCCCCCTAACCCCAGTAATCAATTTCTGTATGCACAGATGTCTCTTCACCAATATGGAAATCCCTGATAGCTTCATACACACGTGCGATCGTGGTGTCAGCCAAAACCGATGTTCGGTTGGGCCTTGTTGTACTGGGAATATTGAAACAGTGCAATGTAACTGCTTAGATAGTGAACACAAAATCGAAAAATATACCCACTTCCCTCATATGTAACATGAATGTTTCCATGTATGTTTAAATGTAATTGAAAAAGCAGCAAGATGTTGCCACAATATAAATCCTTAATAATAATATAAAATACATATTAAGACTAATCCAAATAAGCTTCACATCCTTGCAAACTAACCAGGGACTGTAAAAATAAAATAAAAATCATTAAAAAAAACTCAGCATCTGCCACAGAAGCCGAGAGTGTTCAATTGAACTTAAGGCAGGCTAGCATTGTAGTAGGTTCTGCCAATTGTGGCTGTCACTCACACACAAGCAATCTGAGCCAAATCAACTTCAATCATCACAGTAATAGTATTACAAAGAGATTGTGATATGTGTATATATTTCTTTCAGCCTAATGTGAAACGGCCTTTGAAAAGAAATATTGGTACAAATGACAATGTGTAGGAATGTGTAGTATCAAAGGCTGTGACATAAGACTTCAAGTCATAATGTGACCCAGAAACATATCAGATGTAGGCCGACATGCAGGATTAATTTTATATATCGAAATACTTCACACTAGATATTCTTGTACAGCAGCCCAGTTAGTGGAACACCCATCAACAAATTCTGTCTGAACTCATGTCAAATCATCCGAATAATTAACCCTTTACAGAATATTAGCAATATGTAAAAATGTTCAACTTTAATGCTATCAATTTAGTAGAAGAAGTTTGTTTTTTTTTTGTTTCTGTAAAAAACTTTTTCTACTCACTCCAGTTTTTGAACGCTGCCTGCACTCGGGTCTAATTTTCCTAGTGCCATTCACCTTGCAACTTTTTCAAGTTTCTATATACATTATTAAAAATCATTGATAAATGACAATGTATAAATTATATTTCTGCTATCATATAGCTGCATCTCCTACCTCTGAAATCATTTTTCAGTTTTAATCAGCATTTTTCTACATTTACAAATTTGGTCCTATAACTGGATACATACTGCAGTTGCACATGCTCAATGAGTTCTCTAGCTACCCTCTCCACCTCCAGAGCTGCCAGTCATCTATTGGGTGACCTGACTGTAACCTCACTGTAATCAAGAGCAGTCAGAAAACCATTTTTTTTTTGCTAGATAGGAAGTAGGGCTGCAGAAACCAGGAAATGCTATAAATTCGCAGGATCAGGGGTGTTCCTAGGGTTTTTGACACCTGAAACAACTTTTAAATGCCGCCTATCAGCAGACTGACTAGTGAACTGGAGGGCTGACTTAACACTGATTGGTACACTGGTGCTGAAATGCGGTATTGCAGAAAGTAGGTTTTTTTAACTGCCGCCTTTTAAGTGTTCTGCTGGGCGCGCCCTGAGAAAATGTTTCAACTTGCTTTATGGTAGGGGCACCACTCCACAGGATTACAGATGATTTTAGAAATGCACAACAACAGAGAAATCATGTGAGATCTTATCCAGCAGGAACCAGATGAGTTTTATCTTCCTGATTTATTACCAAATCTCATGTAGCATTGGAAACTTTTGGTAACTACAGTATTTACCTCAATTTCATAGTCAAGCCAAAAAATTCAGATTTAGGATGAGAATTTTTATTATCAAGATCTGTACTGACATTTAAGTCAAGCAGAAAACATTCTGTGCAACATTAAACGAAATGTTCAGTGGAAAATATCGATATTTTTTTTTAATTAGTTGAATTTATACCCCTTGCTATTCCTTGCAATTGACATTAGTGAGCTGTCATTTCAGGTTCTAAAGGTCCTTCTTCTTCCCAGGATGCACCACTTCCTTGGAATCTTCCTAACAGTAATTTCTACTGATTGGCTGTTGGATGGGTCAAACATGCTCAGATCTCTACTGAGCAACTGAATCAACCCAGGCGCTGGGTCAGGGGCAAAACCATAACGGTCTCTACTAGGGGTCCTACAAACAGGAAGTTAGTATTTCGGAGGCATTTATTTATACACGGACAAAATGCTGAATGGGCAGGTTAAGGTCACTGGGATGGAAAAATACTGCTCTTTTTTCTTAAATGCATATGTATTTCTAATGAACTTCCCCTTTAAATTAAGTTGGAATACAGTAACAATGTGTAATGTCTCCAGCAATGTATATATAGCATGCTAGCTCCAGTATATCTACAAGTCAAAAACTAAATTTGTAGATAGTGAAGCTGACACTTTGGAACCAGATGTTTCCATTTCCTAGTTCCTGCTTTTATGGGAAATTCTCCTACAAATTCCATATATAATGGGCAACAAGGGACTTATGTTTGATGAAGTGACTGGAAATCAATGGGAATCTCCAATGCTTGTAAGGAAATAATAGAACTGACATATTTCTTAGTAGAGGGCATGGAAATTTAAAGGAGTGAATGCAGAAGAAAGGGCAGAAGAGTGTAGAAGGAAAGCTGAACACACAGAAAGATGTTTAACACTTAGCAGTTACTTTTAACTATAGGGGAGCAGATATAGCCTCCTCCCAGAAAACCATGGTGGATGAAGCAGGAATACAGGCCCCATCATAGTTCTTCTGGGGGGCCCAGTGATTCCTAATTATGCCACTGTTCACTTACCTGCCCGAGATCCCGCAATCCAGTAATCACTTTGTGAGATTTATTACCTTACGGGTCACAGGATCACAGACAGGTCAGGAACGCCACCTTACAACTCCCTTCAGATGTTTTCAATATTGCATTGGGTGCCCACGTATTTAATACAAAATGGCACAGACCATGTGGCTGAAGTGTAAAGCCCACACTAGCCCTACAATTAATTGGCCACTAATAACCGTTATCATAACTCCCCCACAGTGTCTTCCATTGTAGTTCTGGAAGACAGTAACTCTGCCTGATACAGAAAATAAATAAGAGAAATGTAAAGATAATGCTATGACCAATAAAGTAAGAAAATCTGCATACCGGTATGTGTTTACAATTTATTTCTTTGTACAGGGTTTCTAAATAACCGGTACATTTCTTCTGTGTCTGGCTTTGTTGCCCTTACCTCCCCCACAATATATTTATAGTTCATGAATAGCCAGATTAAAGTGCAGGTTAAAAATGACTTTCTCTCTGTGAAGTGCACATATTAGCTGAATCAAATGGTCTATCACTTGGCTTTATGTTCCATCTGTTCCCAACATGTGGCCTGTCACAAAAGTCAGAAAAATATTGCAATAAAAGGAGCATTTTGATATCATTTAAATCCTGGGGGAAAGTATATTCATCTAGCCTTACTTCTGTTACAGTATCTATTCTTGACAGCAACAATTTGTGTGGAATTACTAAATAACTTAGTGACTGTAATAAGTGAGACTGGATACATGAATGAAATACTGTCCTTTACTGCCCCATTCCAAGTACCCAGGGTTAGGACCTAAACTATTAGGTCCTCACCCCTGGGTTAAGCGCCCCCATTAGAGTTCCCATGCAGCATCATCCACAGTGTCTTGGAATCCCGTGCATGTGGCGCTCATACACGCGCACATCGCGCGCACATTGTCGCCGTGTCGTGCTTGCATTGAAGTCACGAGTGCCTTGCATTGAAGTGTCAAATGTGTGGGATTCTAAGACACTGTGGATGCTGCTGCTTGGGAACTCTTGTGAGGGCAGTCCTAAAAACAGAATTAGCCTGGAGCAGGAAGCCAGCAACTTTCAAGAACAGAAGGGAGGGTATGGTGGGTAAGTGGCCAAAAAACACATTTATATTTAAAGCCACAGCCAACCAGTTACATGCGTTTTTTTTACAGTATACATATCCTTTAGGTACTTTCAAATGGATAAAGAAAAGATCAGGGCTGAGGAAAGTATCATTCATTGTCCTTTAAGAAATTCCTTTTTTTTTTAATTTGACAGGCTGTGTCTTGGGAATCAGATAAACTTTAAAGTAGGCCATGAACCATATGGTCCAGTTAACATGGGAAATTCAGAAATAAACTTTTTTCAACCTTTTACTTTACTATTAAGTTACTGCTGTTAAACAATAGTGGTTGCTGATGTAATCACAAAGTATTTCTGAGATACAAACAAACAATATATGATAGTGATTGTACATCACAACCATCAGAATATGAAACTGTTTGAATACCTGTCTTTTTCCATGAACTTGTTAAAATCCCTCTGAGGTGGTTTAGGTAGAAGTGTCATGCAAGAACAAAGAGAGTCCTCTTCAGAACCGAACCCATTATATGGTGGAATTTCCTTTTCTCGTTTTGGCAGTGGTGGATCTTTGTATTGAATAGGTGTAAAGTCCTCTAAAACAACACAAAACAAATGATACATTGTATCTGCTTCTATCGTTTTCTTGTCAGCACTCAGTAACGAAATTTTTCGTAAGCTTAAGCATGTGCAATTGAGGCAGTACGGGACACAGCAGTCAATCATTGATTGGGATGTCAGTAGTCACAGCCTTGATTGACTGCATGGTGGGAGAAGCCAGCTTAGGCCGCGACCGATGTCTGAATTGGACTAATGGGCAATTAGACGCGTTGGAAGATCCTCACGCTGTGGTTGAGGTGAGTATAATTGTCCTTTAACAGAACAGAAGGGAAAAAATACTTGCTTATACCTCCCATAAAATTATAGACTTAAAAGGCATGTCCACCCTTCTTAATAACTTTTAACATAATGTTCTGCTTCCTCCCCCAGCCCCAACCGCTATATTTGTATTGAGAGAAAGTGCCCCGATATTAACTTACCTTCCCTCTTTCCTCCGCCGCACAGCCAGGACCGGCAGCCGCATCTGCGATTGGCTGAGAGGCAGCCAATCACAGACGCGGCTGCCGATAGTCCTGAATGGCGGAGGAAAGAGGGAAGGTAAGTTACTATCCTAAGCCCCACCCACTCACAGGTGCTGTGGGCCACTCTGACACCCCCCCCTACCCCCCCCTCAGGTCCTTCACACAGCAGAGAGGAGGAGGGACTTCCACTGAGGGAGTCTGAGGGAGTCTGAGGCTGTGCTCGCCGGCAGCACTGTGCAGGAGAAGCCTTAGTCACATGTCAGCCTCCCACCCATTAACTTTCTGGTCAGTCATTTCTTTATATCTTGGGCTGTGGTGCACGTAGAGAGGTGGTTGATGGCTCATTTTAAAGGTAGAGAACTTGTTTGGAGACCTGCCTTGCCCACCCTCAACCGCAGTGTAAAAAAAAACAAACTTTCAGATTCATACTTACTGTCCCTTCACTCCCACGGCTATATTCTCCCACTCTCTGCTAACTGGAAACAGCAGAGAGGGGCTGGACCGGCAGCCGTATCTTTGATTGGCTACTGGCCAGCCAATCGCAGACGTGGCTGCCGGCTGTGAAGATAGCGGTTGGAGGTGGGCAAGGCAGTAGAACTTATATTAAAAGGGTTGTACGCTAGGTGAAAGAGCAGCCAGATAGGATGCGGAGGGAGGGAGGGGGGGAGGGCTCCCCTCCACATGCCACTGTCCTCTCAGAGGACAAGGAGGAGGCGGAAACCTTTCACACAGGAAGACCCCTACTACTCTTCAATTTCCTGGACTTTGACCATGGACTGCAGGAGAACCATAAGGAGCAGGGATGTTAAGTAAGGATTTTTTTAAACTACACAGTGGAGCCAGTATTGGGGCAAATTTTAGTTTGGGGGGTGGACATGCCCTTTACGTTTTCCAAGTTCAGTGTTAAAGCTTTGAACCAGATTGTTTTGTATTTCAGTGTGAAATGCCTTAATAAAATATTATTATACAAGATGCACCATTGAAAGCAATAATGACATTATGTGTTGATTGACTCCAGTAAAGCTCTAAACAAATTCTTACCTATCCCATGTTTTGTTCTGTAATAATTCTTGGTAAATTCATCACAATCACAAAGAATTATCTTTCTTCCCCAAATGTTGATTGCTGCTCCTAATGTCAAGTCCCAATCCTTGTAAAACTCTTTCTGTAAAGCCCCTGTCTGCAAAATATGATCAATATCTTGCATAATAACATAACATTTGACTTCAAAATACAGAGATTTAGGGAGTTATTCAAGGAGAGTTCTCATTTTTAAAGGACACGTCCACCCCCGGAAGAAATTCTAAATCTTTTCTACCCCTCCAAACCCACATATCATTATAGGTACTTACTGTACCTATAATACTTATATTCCTCTGCCACGAGAAAGCCTGCATCAAACACAGACTTGACAATGGCGTCACAGCCAATAACTAACTCTGCATTTCGGTGCTCCTCCTCTACCCTGCGCACTTCCACTGTAAACTCTCTCTGAGCCTAAAGAGTAGAAGATGTCCATAAAGTAGAAGTATGTATTCATCAAAGGCTTTGATACTGATATTGAATAGGGTTTTGACAATAAGGCGTTTGCATTTTTGCGATTGCAACTCTCGGTAAATAACCCCCTTTATGTTTTAGCTATTCAAATTTATCTCTGCGTGTACCTAAGATATGAAGGTCTAAAGGTGGCCATACACACGAGCGATAATAGGTAAATCCTGTTGTTCTACAACGGGATTTACCTATTATCGCTCGTGTGTAGGGGACATTCCCGGCTGATCGGAGTGCAGACGAAAAACCGTAGTCGGCACTCCGATCGATTGGGAAAGACGGAAAATTTCCGTCGCCGTTGACTCCCTTTACTTTAATAGAGGGAGCCAATATCGATCATGTGGTGTGTGGCCGCATGGCCGACCGGTCCCCACGTATGGGAATCGGTCGGTTCCATGTGTGCAGGTTGACTTTGCAATGTGCCGACAGATACCAATGTGATCTGGCAAATTGCGATGGAAATCGCAGGTGTATGGCCACCTTAAGACTCTCTCTGGGACAGAGGAGAAGATGCATGCATCACTTAACAAACTGCTGTATCATCAGCCACATCATAATCCCCACCCCAAAAATTCTTTATCATTTTTTAAAGCTAGCCACAAGCCTGAAAACAAAAATGTCTATCCATAAGGTGTCTGTACACAGAGGAAGGCCCAGAAAATAATTACAGGAATGTAACTAGCTATATAAAAGATCACCTTTCATCTGTCTGTCACAGCAAGAGAGGGAGAGTTTTTTCATGCTATTAATTTGCATCAACCAGTCAGATGTTAGCTTTTTGCTGGGTTACTGCAGTAAATAAATGATTTGTTGCTACAGATTAATAGAATGGCAAAACGTTTGCACCTTTTACTGCCCAAAAATGATTACCGTATATACTCGGGTGAAGTCCTAATTTAGATCCAAATGCTGCAATTGCGGATTGTAACCAGTAGATGGCACTGTGTTAAAAAATCCTTCATCTGCATAGAAAGTTACAGGAGCTGATCTGCCTTTACACTCCTTCCTGCTTCCTGTAGTCAGGCTTCTGGACTCACTCAGCAATGTCACTGCTTATCTGCATGCTGTAAATCTGATGGGTCTTCTCAGTTTGGGGCAAAATGGCTGCTAGTTCAATGCAAACGACTGCTTGAAACTACAACTCTCAAGTGACACTTTTAACTATTGGGGCCAGAGTGCCCTTTACTATATGGGGGTCAGGAGAATTGTAAATGATGGTAAGCTTAATTAAAAGTTTATTGTTTATTTAAAGGGCATCTTAAGGCACAAAACAATACTTAAATCAGAAGGCAGTAGTGGTCATGATATCTACCCTCGGCTTATACTCGAGTCAATCAGTTTTTACAAATTTTTCAGGTAAAAATAGGTACCTCGACTTATACTCGGATCGACTTATACTCGAGTATATACGGTAATGCTTTGTAGGCATGTGGAAGGTAAGCTGCTTATAAACTAGGAATTAGAGATGGTTACTTTCGAGGGTTAGCGAACAATACATTTGAAGTTTACAGAAAACGAACAATACTTTCGAGGGTTACCGAAAATTGAAGGCTACATTTGAGGGTTAGCGAACGATACATTCTAGGGTTAGAAAACGGTCCATAAATTCGATAATTATCGAAAATACAGCCGGTAAAAAAAAACTAGTTAAAACTCTGGTTCGAGTTCGGTTTTGTGTCCATCTCTACTAGGAATGACAACTGATCTCTGTATCTCACCTTAATGTTATCCAGAATATAACGACCTCCATGTCCCATAGGTCCAAACACATTTAGAACTGTACGTGCAGTGACCTGACCAGGAAGTGGCAATGATTGTACACCCCGCTGCAAGAAATAAAAACTGAGCCAGTGGCATACAAAATTCTTTCATTTCTACAGTAATATTTGTATATGTACCATAATGCTTTGAAAAGAAAATGATGATCAGGTGTAGAATGTAATTATTCAGAAAATAAGTATTATCAAATATATATCCTGCAAGATGCAGCTAACAGACAAACCAAGTGCTTAAAGGGACGCTAAACTGTAATTTTAAGTGAATGAAATCTGTGTCTATTATTCACAGGGAGGTGAGAACACTTATATCCACTTCCCTGTGAATAAACGTACACCTAGATAACACTGCAACACTTACCTTACCGACGCTCCACTCGCAGCTCCTTCTCAGCTGGCGCGCTGTCCTGATTGCACGCATATCTTTTGTAATGGCACGCATGCGCCAAAGATAGGGGCTCAGTCGCCACATTGCGCCTAACAGCTAAGAAGGAGCCGAGTAGAGTGCCAGTAAGGTAAGTCTTGCCCTGTTCCACGGGTGTTGTATTTTTCACAGGGAGGTGAGAACGCATATTCCCACCTCCCTGTGAAAAAAAACCCAAATATATATATATATATGTCCAGTAGAAAGCTAAGCACTCCAAGGATTCTTTAAATATTTATTATACAATGGTAGGTCAGTAGAGCCTACGCGTTTCAGCCCGGAAGTACAGGGCTGTCATCAGGGTTACAGACCTATAGGAAAGCAAACAATAAAAACGCGTTGTAAGAGAGCTCTCTTACGGTCTCTGCCCTCGCGTTCAGGCTCAGTCTATAGCCATCCATCTCATTGTGGTAATAGGATGGGCCATAAGTCTAAAGTGGCATGCCACTGATTGTTCCCCGAACTTATCCATAGCCCCTTGTGTGGCCTCTGTGACTGATCTACTAGCCTGAAGGCCAGCTCTAATAGCAAGTCTGTGGTTGGCTAAACGCTCACGGAGGGTGGTTGTAGTTTTACCCACATAGTACTTGCCACACGGGCAAGTTATGATATAAATAACGAATTGGCTCAAGCACCTGATATTAATCCTCCGCCCATGATGTGGATGGGGGAAGTCAGGCCCGGTAAGGGCGCTTCTACATGCCACACTGCCAAACTGTTTTACTTTTTATATATATATATATATATATATATGTATATAATATATACATATACTTAAAGAACTACATGAAATCTGTATAGTGTCCCTTTAATATAATATAAAGTAATATGGTTCCTCAAGCCCCCTAAAATTTTAGGTAAAGTTTATTATTTCAGCTAGAGTCTTAGACACTTTTACATACTGTAGCTGCACATGCTTAGTCAGACTTTTCCCATAAGCCTTTGGCGAACTGTAAACACTGGCGACTTTCCTGTGGCCTATATGTTATCAAGACTGAGTAGTCAGAAACCAATCATAGCTTTAATTAATTAAAGTATAACCTTTACAAATTTAACAAAAAGATTGTGTTTTTAATTGATCATATGGCAAAAGTATTTAGTATAGTATAGTATTTGAGGTTGAATAAAGACATACGTCCATCCAGTCCAACCCATCTAGCAATATCCTCATTTCCTGCCTAACTGTTGATCCAGAGGAAGGCAAAAAACCCCCACCAAATTTCTGAAGGGGGAAAAAATTCCTTCCTGACTCCAAGTGGCAATCGGAAATTTCCCTGGATCAACTCTACTTTATGTATCAATACCAGTAACTTGCAACATTCCTTGTTTGCAGAAACTCATCCAGCTTTTTTTTGAAACTGACCAATGAACCTGCCATCACAACGTCCACTGGAAGACCGTTCCATAGCTTTACCGTTCTTACAGTGAAAAACCCTTTCCGAACTTGAAGCCTAAACCTTTTTTCTTCAAGTCTTAAGGGATGTCCTCGTGTCCTTTGACATGTTCTATTGGTGAACAATGCCCCAGATAGTTTATTGTATGGCCCGTTAATGTATTTATACACAGTAATCATATCCCCACGCAAGCGCCTTTTCTCCAGCGTACATAATTGTAACTTTTCCAGTCTCTCTTCATATTCAAGCTCCCCCAATCCCCTTATTAATTTAGTTGCCCTTCTCTGAACCCTTTCCATTTCAAAGATGTCCTTTTTGTACACAGGATTCCAAAATTGCACTGCATATTCCAAATGAGGCCTTACCAATGCTTTGTAAAGAGGGAGAATTACATTTTCCTCCCTTGAATCCATACCTCGCTTTATACAAGACAGTACCGTGCTGGCTCTGGCTGTTGCCGCCTGGCACTGCTTGCTACCTTTAAGTTTGTTATCCACCAAAACTCCAAGATCCCTTTCCAACAGGGATTCACTTAACACAGAGCCATTTATAGTATAAGTAGCACAAGGATTTTTAAGTCCAAAATGCATCACCTTACATTTATCAACATTGAATTTCATCTGCCACTTAGCAGCCCAATGTGATAATCTATCTAGATCCCCTTGCAACCATTGCACATCCTCTGAAGTTTTTAATGGTCGACAAAGTTTTGTGTCGCCAGCAAACACAGAAACCTTGCTGACAATACCCACTTCCAAATCATTAATAAATAGATTAAATAGAAGCGGCCCCAACACAGAACCCTGTGGCACCCCACTTAGCACGTTAGTCCATAATGATGAAGCCCCATTAACAGCTACTCTCTGCATCCTATTCTTTAACCAATTTTCTATCCATGTACAAATGTGACTCCCCAGACCAACAGACCTTAGCTTATTCATTAGTCGCCTATGGGGGACTGTATCAAAAGCCTTTGCAAAATCCAAGTAAACTACATCTACTGCTATACCAGAGTCTAAATTTCTACTTACTTCCTCATAAAAGCCAAGCAAGTTAGTTTGACAAGATCTATTCCTCCTAAATCCATGCTGGTTACTACTTATAATGTCAGTCCTTGAAACATACTCTAGAACATGTTCCCTTATTCCCACCACTGAAGTTAAACTTACAGGCCTGTAATTACCCGGCTGTGAACGACTACCCTTTTTGAATATTGGAATAACATCAGCCTTTTTCCAATCCAGAGGCACACCACCGGACATGGGACATGTTGGAATCAGCAAAAATAAGAAACAATGGCCTAGATAAAACTGAACTTATGAGTTCCTAGTCTCCACCATAAACTTTAAAGGGAAACAGCTCAGTGGAAATTATCAACATTTGTTAAATTGTTAGTTTGTGTAATGCCTTCTTAGTTATTCTACATATTCTCTCCCATTTTGAAAAATCAGTTGACTTTCTACCCTTTTGCTGTTCCCTGCTGTTGACATTAGTGAGCTGACATTTCAGGTTCTAACGGTCCTTCTTCTTCCCAGGATGCACCACTTCCTTGGAATGTTCCTAACAGTTATTTCTACTGATTGGCTGTTGGGTGGGTCAAACATGCTCAGATCTCTACTGAGCAACTGAATCAACCCAGGCACTGGGTCAAGGGCAAGACCATAACGGTATCTAATAGGGGTCCTGCAAACAGGAAGTCAGTATTTCAGTTGCATTTATTTATATACAGACAAAATGCTGAATTGGCAAAAAAGAAAAGGTCATTGGGATGGAAAAATACTGCTCTTTTTTCTGAAAAGCATATGTATTTGCACTGAACTTCCCCTTTAAGAATTAATCATTTGAACTAAAAAAACTATCATTAAGTACCTTTGGCAGCTTTCCCCTGTGGAGAAAGACAGGCGTTGTATCTCTACCAGAATTAGCTGGTATGTTTTCCAAGAGTTCGACAGTGTCATCTGCTAAGTAATAATGTAAAACAAGCTCTCGTGGGTCACCAAAAAGACTTGCTGTGTCATCCCAGAGACAATAAAATCGCAAAACTTGTCTGTCATATTCAAGGAACTGCTTCAGTGTATCCATCCGTTCATAAGGACGCAAAGGCTGCATCTCTTCCATCTAAAAAGGTTAAAATAGACAATCAATCAATAAAATACTGGTAAATGTGTATAAAAAAAAAAGCAGGGGATTGCACACTTAAAGCAAAGGTTTCTGGCAGCATCTCTAGGTGCATCCATACATGGGAGGTACCTTTTTATTCAAGGAAATGTGGTAGATTTTTAGGCTTACCTGGTAAACAATCCTATAACAAAACAAAACAATATATATATATATATATATATATATATATATATATATGTGTATATATATATTAGCAAATGTGTGCCCGTTGGTGCACAGTAAGAAATATGTGGGTGTATGTTTAGCTATATGTGGATACAGATGATGTAAAATCTTTATACACACTACTATAAAATTTAGGGATTTGTACAAACAAAATAAAGGCAAGATGTTAAAAATAAAAAAGAAATCCTATGAAATCCTGATTCTATTAGTGTCACATCCCCTAAATGAATATTTTACACAATATACAGAGGCAGAAGGGAACCTATTGGGTGTACCCCAATAGGTATTAGAGGGACATATATACACACATCTTTTGGATTGTACTGGAAGTGTCAGTGCTTTAGAAATACATGTTAAATATACATAAAGTGCAGCCTAACATCTAGTTAAGACAGACATTATCCATCTTATATTTGTTATATAACACTATCACACTTCTGTTTTGTTTATTGATTTGTTTTGATAAATCTATACAGGAAGATGCTTGTGAAGGCTCTCATTCATCCAGGTCATGGTATATCTGTTGTATTCAATTAGATCAACTGGACTTGAAATGTAGTTCTTGAAGACGTTTCGCTAGTCATCCGACTGGCTTTCTCAATTCAGAATGACTTGTACAAGAATCTGTGGCAATTATGTACCCTGGAAAATCCCAATTAGCATATCACAGCCAGGTGTTAAGGGTGTGATTAGATAGTGGCTAAGAGGTGTTATAGGAACGCCCAGAGTAAGGCGTTAAAACAGCATTGTACATGGCAGACAGTTGAACCCCCCCACCTCTACTCGGTGTAGAAGAAACTATGGTGTCCTATGATGTGACATCTCTCTTCACTTGTATACCCACCAAGGAGGCTGTGGACATGGTGAGAAAACGGCTGGGCCAAGACAGCACTCTTACCAGCAGAACTGATCTCAACCCAGAACAGGTGTGTTCCTTACTGGACTTGTGCCTGAATACCACCTATTTCAAATACAGGGATAAGTTCTATAAGCAAAAACATGGATGTGCTATGGGATCTCCAGTTTCACCCATTGTAGCCAACCTTTACATGGAGGAGGTAGAAACACTGGCGCTTAATACCTTTAAGGGCATAGCACCCAGCCACTGGTTCAGATATGTGGATGACACCTGGGTTAAAATCCACCAGAAGGAAGTACAAGCTTTCACAGAACACATTAATGCGGTAGACCAAAACATTAAATTCACAAGGGAAGAGGTACAAAACAACAAACTGGCTTTCTTGGACTGCTTGGTAGAAGTCAGGGAGAATGGTAAACTGGAAGTAGAGGTTTACAAAAAACCAAAACACACAGATCAGTATTTGATGTTTGACTCCCACCACCCTTTAGATCACAAGCTGGGTGTCATCAGAACCCTGCAACACAGAGCCGAGAACATCCCCACTAGCACAGAGGCGAAGGCTAAAGAAATGAAACACCTCAGAGGAGCCCTTAAAACTTGTGGATATCCAGACTGGGCCTTTGTCAAAAGAAGTAGAAGGAAAGAAAAGAACACGAATACCAACAGTGAAGGGGAAAAGCAAGACAGGAGGAAGAACTTGGTCATCCCATATGTAGCAGGGGTCTCCGAGAAATTAAGAAGAATTTTCAAAAAACATCGTATCCCTGTCTGCTTTAACCGAACAACACACTGATGCAGCAATTGGTACATCCGAAAGACCCAATACCAAAACACAAGAAAAGCGACATCATACATGCAGTGCAGTGCAGTGAAGAATGCTCTGATTTGTATGTGGGGGAGACCAAACAGCAACTGCATCAACGTATGGCCCAGCACAGAAGAGACAATTCCTCTGGTCAGGACTCAGTCGTGTATCTGCATCTTAAGGATAAAGGACATACCTTTGAAGATTGTAATGTTAACATACTGGCGAAGGAACGTGACTGGTTCAAGAGAGGTGTTAAGGAGGCCATTTATGTGAAAATAAAGAAACCAAGCCTAAATAGAGGTGGGGGGGTTCGACACCAACTGTCTGCCATGTACAATGCTGTTTTAACACCTTACTCTGGGAGTTCCTATAACACCTCTTAGCCACTATCTAATCACACCCTTAACACCTGGCTGTGATATGCTAATTGGGATTTTCCAGGGTACATAATTGCCACAGATTCTTGTACAAGTCATTCTGAATTGAGAAAGCCAGTAGGATGACTAGCGAAATGTCTTCAAGAACTACATTTCAAGTCCAGTTGATCTAATTGAATACAACAGATATACAGGAAGATATTTAAATCCAGGGTTTTGAGAGATGGGTGAAACTGCTAAAATCCATTCCGCCTGTGGACCTGGGAAATGGTCTGGGAAAACCTACATACATCGAGAAGTTAAAAAAAACAAAACTTTCCTCGGGATCAAACTGTTTTTCGAGATTACGCATTGTATTTTCGAGGGTTACCGAAATTTTCGAAAATTAGAATTTTAAAGAAATTTTCAAAAATGTGTAAAAATGATACAGTAACTTACTGTAAATGTCTCTGGCGCCTGGTAAATGGTCTGGGGAACGGAAAATCAGATTTTTTCAGAAAGAAACGGATTGGTATACTAACCAATCCAATTCTTTCTGAAAGAATCTAATTGTAACCAATTGTAATTGGGAAAAAATCTGATTGGTATACTAACCAAACAGAATCTTTCTGAAAGAATCTGAATGTAACAAATTCTGTTTAAAAAGTAATCTGATTGGTTAGTATACCAATCAGATTCTTTCTGAAAGAATCTCATGTATCCAATCAGAATTAGTTACAATCAGATTCTTTTAGAAATAATCTGATTGGTATACAAACCAATTAGACTCTTTCTGAAATAAGCTGATTGAAATCAATTCTGATTGGTTAGTATAGCAATCAGATACTTCCTGAAAGAATCTGATTGTATCTAATCAGAATTGGTTACAATCAGATTTATTGAATTCAGATCGCAGGTCTGTAGAACCTACGCGTCTGTAGGTTCTACAGACCTGCGATCCGTTTTCAGTAAATGTTTAAAAAGTCTGTGAAGTGCTCCGCATATGTTACTTCTACATTTACCTTTTACGGCAGCACCCGGGCACTCGTCTTGAGTACGTGAGATCCTTCTATTACCTATACATATATATATATATGGAACAGATAGCGGAGGCACTCACAGGAGACTTGGTAAAACTTAAACTTTTATTCAAACATGTTTAAAAACGCTATAACATCAACGTGTTTCGGCTAAAGAAACAATGCAGTGAAAGTTGCTCATTTAACCCCTTAGGTGCTAAATTCCCAAGCACCTAAGGGGTTAAATGAGCAACTTTCACTGCATTGTTTTTTGTGAATACTGGTGGGATTGATACATTATGTCTTTTCCTAATCATGTCTATGCAGCCCCTTTTTGATACATTGTTGCTTGATGCCTTGTTTCCAGTAGCTGTATTTTACTTCCTCTCTGTGTCTTGGTATTTTACATGCAGTAATACTTTGTAGCTGGATTACAGCTTTTATGTAACATTTGTGCATTATGTCTTATGGATTTTTAATTGCTTTTATTGTTTTAATCTTTTGTATGTGTTTCCTCTCACAGTGGGCTGGGTGTTCAGGGTATAAAGTTGGGTTACGCACATGGTACGTCACATCCTGAGGACGGCTTATTCTTTAGCCGAAACGCGTTGATGTTATAGCGTTTTTAAACATGTCTGAATAAAAGTTTAAGTTTTACCAAGTCCTGTGAGTGCCTCAGCTATCTGTTCCATTTGTATCTACTGGAGAGCACCCGGGCGACTACAGTTTAAGGAATGGTGTGCCGATCGTCAACCCATATATATATATATATATATATATATATATATATATATATATATATATATATAAAGGAAAAATAAAGACTGACACTCTCTCTTAAAGTATAAATGCCTGGGTGCTTTCAACGGATCCAAAAATATAATAAAGATAGATATCAGAGCACTCCAAGGATTTGATAAAGGTCCTAGACCAGGGACCGAAACGTCGCCAATAAAATTCACCTGTTCATAAGTCCTTGGAGTGCTCTGATATACTAGCAAAAGTGTGCCCGTTGGTGCACAATGGAAATTATGTGTGTGTATATTTTAAACTGTTACTCAGACTGTTAGACAGTCACCAGCTTCCAGTGGAACCAAATAGGATAATCCTGCAGGTCTGAGAGTAGACCCAGGCAATCCTGCCACACTGTTTGGTTGAAATTAAACATGCTAGGTTAATACTGATGGTACCTCATATATTATAACAGAAGGTACCTCACAGCATCATGTTATTATAATAGCGTTGCCCTAATAATCTAACGTATAAACATTTCTCATTCCCAGTTTACCTAAAGAAATGGATTTATCCTTTATATACTGTTTTATACAGATCTAATTGGAAAAAAACTGCTTCACAGCAATTTTTAATAAGTGACAACTGCTTTTTATTTCAGTATTACAATAAATCCTTGGTATACCTGCCTGGCTTTACCACTAAGCAAAAGGCTAAGGACTTGCAGGCGAGCACCTTCATCCCAACCATTAATAGTGTCTGCCAATTCAAATTGTTCTAAATAATCGTTCTAATAATAATTGTTCTAAAATAATTATTCTAGCCAATCACTCCACTCCCTGGTTACCCCATCAAATGGATCAGGTTTAAAAATAGGTTTGGCAATTGGGCCTGGTAGAGCTACGGAGTCTAATTGGGGCATTTCATCTGCAGGTACAAGGACAGGAGGGTTTAAATCAATACTATCAGTAGCAGCCTCCATAGCTTATTACAGAGAACAAATATACAGAGAAAATAGGGAGAATAAATGGTATTACCAGCACCGCTGCCACCAATGTAATAGATCACTGCTTTATGAAAGGATTATGGGTAGCTTGGCACATAGTGCGTTACACTGGTGGTCTGGCACAAAGAAGACAGTGCAGATAAACAGGTATAGATAACCTGTGCCCTGTCTATGGTGCACCACTTTGAATATTGACCGGGCCTGTATTTGTGTGTCCTTGAAAGTTGGTGTACACTTCTGTTGCCTCAGAGTTTTTATCCAATAAGGTAAATTGTCTGTCCAATAATCTGTCCTCCCAACAGGTGGTAACAGGATCTTATACACAGGGTCTTGCACACAGAGTCTTACACACAGGGTCTTATACACATGATCTTGTGTTGCAGTCAATATCTCTCCATAACACAGACTACCATCTACTTTCACTTTCAATCCTCCTAGCCACAGAGAGCAGGGATATCTTGTCTTTTATTACTCACTGACACCACCTGCAGGCTGGAGGTGGTATATGAGGAGCCTTGGTGTATATGTCCATTACAATACACATCACATCCTGTGTAGCAGACAGAAACTTTTTCTGGATTACACTTCCTTTCACATGGTACAGACACAGGGGTGTGGTTTAACCTCCCATTTGACAATTTTATGTTGAAATAGGGATCTCAGCTCTGTAAGTAAGTTTATGTATTTTGTATATTCTGTGTAATATCTAATATAAGTCATTGCTATTCTTTATATACATTTACTGATGGTCATTTAAATGATAATAGTGAGATAGTACACACATACATATACACCTTTCCTATATGTAATATCATATACCCCCCACCACATTGGTAGCTCCTAAAAACTCAATGCAATCTCCTATGAAGATATAAATATATTTATATAATAATATTAGGGATATACAGTAGATAGAGATGATTGCAGTCCTGCCAGGATTTCCAATCGCCTAGGTGCAAACTCAGATGCATAAATATATAAAACCAGAAGAGGTGCACTCATAGGACTTGCAAGTCCTATGAGTGTACCTCTTCTGGCTATATATATATATATATATACACACGCATATATACATGTTCCGTTATTGTACTTACCTTTTTACGAGTAGTTATGTAGGAGTCAGACGGGACAGACCCTGGAGGATTTACTCTGACTCCAAGCTTTCTTAGAAAATTTCTTGTAAACTCATCACAGTTCACAATTGTATATATTTTGGAGTAAACTACAATATCTTTATTGATGTTAAAATGATCAACAGTGTAAAACTGCTCATCGTTTGGAGCTGGAAGTGGAATGCGGTGACGCCGAATTATTGTACCTATGAAAACACATAACAAAAGCATAAAAATATATACATATATTTACATAGTAACAATCATATGGCTGCATAAGTAATGCCCCCGTACTTCCCAAACTATTCAGTGCCCTGTGGGCCACATTGGGGCTCGCCTTGTTTAAACTCTAGTTCACGTATCTCGTGCCAAGCTGTATACAATGAACACATATCAAACTCCAAAATACAGCAGCACTGACTCTTGCATTTCTTGCATATATATGTGCTCGTCCAATGATGATGTGCTCGCCCTATAGCGGGGTGAGTTGAATGGGATGTATCCCTCCATTCGTTTTGACATGTCAAATCAATATAAATATTTTTTGGGATATTGGTTCATGATAAGGATATAAAAAAATACACAGATGGAAATGATGTGGCAAAAATGTAGGGAGAGGATATCCCAAAATGATGATAGATGAAACCAGAGACACAGTGACACATGATAGTGGGGAACATAAGGCCCGGAGACACAAGGTTAACATTTGTCACCTCATTTGACCCATACAGCCAACAGTTGGTCAAAATAATGTATAAACATTGGCCGATGCAGATGGAGGAATTTAAGAATTCTCCTCTTGTCTCTTAGACAAGGGAATACTATTGGAGCCATCATCAATGGGTACAATAAAAGGGAAACAAATTATCGGAAATATTGGATTATGGGGAGAAATACTTGTATGTACTCATGTGTAAAATGTGTGTTTTCCTCTAAGGTGATCATAAGAAATAAGTTTGTACATCAAGACACGGGTCAGAAAGTAAGGGCATGTCATACTTGTGACCACATTGTAATTTATGTTTTAATGTGCCTTTTGTTCCTTTTATACTGTATATTGGAAAGACTACACATAAGAAAAAGATGCCAATTACCCAACACAAGTCCTCCATTCAATCTAAAAATACTTCTTTGCCAGTACTAAAACATTGTGCAGAGATGCAGCATAATGTTGGCGATTTTAAATTTATGGTTGTAAACCAGGTTATGGTCAATCTAAAAAGAGGGGGTGATGGGCAGTTACACCTCAAACAAACAAAAAGAGGTCTGGTTTACCCGAAATTGGGAACATTGCTGCCCAGGGGTCTTAAAGGGTAAAAAAAAATTTATATACTATTAGGGTTATTCAATAAAAGTTCTTATCGATTAAAATGGTGTTAATTTTGCCCCAACCAATCAGATGTTAGCTTTCAAATGCTAAATAAGATCTGATTGGCTGGGGCAAATTTAGCACCATTTTAAACAATAAGAACTTTTATTGAATCTCCCTGTATATCTGTTGTATTCAATTAGATCAGCTGGACTTGAAGTTTAGTTCTTGAAGACCCTGAACACACCAGGCTGTGATATGCTAATTGGGACATTCCAGGGTACATAATTGCCAACAGATTCTGAATTGAGAAAGCCAGTCGGATGACTAGCGAAACGTCTTCAAGAACTAAACTTCTAAAAAAGTCCAGTTGATCTAACTGAATACAACAGATATACCATGACCTGGATGAATGAGAACCTTCACAAGCATGTTTATATACTGTAGGGCAGCGCTGCCCACCCCCAACCGCCAAGTTAGATTAGTAAAAATAGAAGCAGAAACATTCTTACACTACTTCGTTCCTGTATAACAAGTATCATTGTCTTTATAACTGTTTGTAAGTCTGGTAATTAGGCCTGCAAAATCGGCGCAAGTGTGCCTTCCAGTTCTCACACAGCCGCCGCAAACCGAGGCTTAAAGTCGAACTAAACGATTGTAAATCATAAAGAGCACAGCGTGGCCACTAAATAAGCCTGTGTGTCTTTAAAACTGTGCGTTGGTCTGATATGTCTGAAATGTGCACTGATCATGTTTCTCATTCTCTTTCTTTCTGTCTATGATCAGAATCATAGACTGTGCATCTCAATCTAGTCTCTTACCTGTCTATCTCTCTCTTTATATGTCGTTTTATCTATCCCTCTATGTATCCCTGTTTATCTGTTAGTATCTCTGTATCTGTCTATCTCTCTGTCTGTATAGAATTCACTTCTTTCATAAATAAATGCAATTTACTGTAGTATCCTACAATGCATAGATGTTCTGGGGAGTACAGCCTTCACATTAAGGGTAAAAAAATTAATTTAGTTCTCCTTTAATATCTTTTCCCTCCACCTGTGGTGTCCAGAATATTTTAAGGCCCTAGCAAGCAAGCCCCTGTACTGGATATCCTCACACCACTGTAAAAGGTGGCGTAACCAGTGACAGGCAACTGGGGAACATGTCCCAGATTTACTCACTTCTCTCCCCCCCCCCTCCGAACCCAAGATCCCTTGTATACATACCCACGATCGTGACAGGTACTGTACCAGTTTCTTAAATCTATTAAATTATTCTGTCTGTCAGTCTATTCTATTTGTCAGTCTATTCTATTTGTCAGTCTATTCTATCTGTCTGTCTTTCTCTCTGTCTATCTATTCTGTCTGTCTTTTTATCTGTCTATCTCTCTGTACCTATCTATTTAATCTATATCTACAGTATTAGAGAAAAATAAATGTTTACAAGGCATATTTCCATTATGTCACACTATTCTGTGTTGTATTAATATTGTATTAATATAAAATGAAATAGGCAAAATTACCCTTCAACCCCAATACTTGTTTAAATGTTATATTATGTTATATTTATATTTTTTAACATTAAATTTTCCAAACTATCCCCTTACCAGGCCATGCCTATTCCACAAGGCCATGCCTATTTCCTTGACAGCGGCGCACTATGCACGCTGTTATTTTTCCCTTGTGTCCCCCCCTTGAAAATTTTCTGCGGATGCCCATGGCAGTGCGGTCAAAGCTCTATTGTACGCTTGGCTCCCTGTGTGAATTTATTCCCTGCCCCCTTAAGGCAGTTCAGATAGAAAGAAGGTATATAAGCTCTGTAAGCTCTGTAAGCTCATATGGTTCCCTGGAAAAGGTCATACTAAATAAAGAGAGAAGCAGGTATGGTCTTGTTCGCCCCTGTGATTGTATATTTTTCTCACTAGGTTAGGACTGATGCGGGGATACTGCCTTGGAGTGGAGCATTTTAACTTTAGTGCTGGTGATTACCCTTCATTGCTTGCATATATGTTTAATTCCTATACCTAATTCATTTACAATTATATGTGTAGTTGAGTGCTGGAGTCTTTTGTATAATATATATACTCAGGACTTCCAGAACATAGTTTATTTTATTATATCAATTGCTACCTGTCGCAACAAAGTAGCTACTTGATATAATAAAATAAACTATGTTCTGGAAGTCCTAAACGCTATATTATTCCACATATACTTACATCATGGTGTGCTACTATATATATACATATATATATTTATATATATATATATGGACACTAGGGATACAACACTGTTTATGATCAGTTTATAAATAAAATAATATAAATATACACTACAAACCCTGTGGCATTCCGCTGTTCTTTACTTGGGGTTCCACAATTTGAATTGTGTCATCTTCCAGATAGAAATATATCTTGCACGGCCTAATTCGATAGTTTTCTTCTCTACTTTGATGAACCTCCTCTTCAAAATATGCATCAAAAGAAAGAACCTAAAACAGAGATATTGTAAAAATAATGTAAATATACATCTGAACCAATAGATTATAAGTAATACAAGGCTCTGAATTTGATAAATACAATATGAGCCAAGGCAGCCAGTGTGTTCCTATTCATTTATAACTGTGTTGTCAGGGGTGTCTCTATGTTTTTGCCACCTGAACCAAAGTTTGAATGTTCAAGGTATTTATACAGTTACTCAAGTTGACATTTATCCCCACCATAATTCTTAAAGAATAAAAGATTTTGGCTAAATAATTTGTAAGCCTGCCACCACTTAAGGTAGACTCTTTAAGTCGGGCCCTAACTAGTCTAACCTAGCCTAATCTAACAAACTAGCTAAAGCTAGCCTAAAGGTGCCCATACATACAGCTTATCTGGCAGATCAATCCCACGACATACAATTTATTTTAGAGGAACTGCCCCTTGCCGCATCTTCTTTGCAGCCGACACATGACCACAAGGTTTCATGGTCACAAAGAACAACAAGCAAGGCGGTTCCTCTGAAATTTATTTTATGTCGCAGGATCAGTCTGCCGCGTAGGCTGTACGTATGGGCACCTTAACCATATAAAACACATTTAGTGAAGAAAAATATGAAAAAATAACATCTGCAGCAAAGTATATCTGGTTGAGCAATCTAGTGCAATTTGTAGTCCCCATCATATCTGTTATTTAGTCAAGTTCAATAGGAGCCATATAGTTAAATATTTTGCTCAAAAGCTTTCAATGCTATGAAACAAAATGTAAGTGCAAACAAATTAGAACCTATCAAGTGTAAGCTTTACTTTACATTGGTGAACAGGAGGGCTGACTTTACACTGGCTAGGGAACTGGACTATACTGTATTTACAACACAGATTGGTAAATATAAAACGTCTACACGGGTTGGTAAATTTAAGGTATGCCTACACAGACTGGTAAATAATTTAAAATAATTTATCCTTTTAGGCTGGGTATAGACGAAGGGATATCTTGTCCCGACAGAGCGTTCGCTATGAGTAAGCGCTCAGCTGGGACAAATGACTGTCAGTCCCAGCAATAGTGTCCGCAGCTGACAATTTGTGTGACCTATCTTGCGGTCCCATAGGGAACTGCACAATGGGCCGTGATTTACCAACACAACCAATCGCCAAAAAGGAAGTATCGGTCGATTGGGCCAAAAAAACTGTCCGTGTGTAACCAGCCTAACATACACATCAACATCCCCATAAAAACTAACAGGGAGATTCAATAAAAGTTCTTATCGTTAAAAATGGTGCTAATTTTGCCCCAACCAATCAGATGTTAGCTTTCAAATGTTAAATAAGATCTGATTGGTACAGGCAAAATTAGCACCATTTTTAACAATAAGAACTTTTATTGAATTTCCCTGTATATGTGCTGTGCAGCGTCTGCTATCCTAAAATACCATCTAAAGATAGGAAATAAACTAATTACAGGGCTACAGACATTACAGCACATTTTAAACAAACAAGCCTCTTAGACCGTGAAGGTTCCCATAAAAGGGTTGTTTTGTTCAGCTAACCTAGTAGAAAAACACAAGCAACCATAACTATATTTTATAGATACAATTTAAACCAGATTTAGTAAGCTTGTTCTTTTATAATCCATATGCACAGTTTTAATGCACATACAAAGTGCATTACTATTTCTAATCTAATGTAGGTGAAGTATTAATAAGCTCAAATAAGTACAGTAAATATACATGCAAAATAGACATGAGTTTGCTATTTATTCTTAGTCCCTTAGGAGTCACTATTGGAAATATTAGATACACAGTGGGTACAGTAGGAGGATCCAAGGTGGCAGCCTCCATGGGACAACTGTAAAACCATGTATCTTCCCTATCATTTTGCTGATATCACTATCAGTAGGTGCATTACTGAATGTTCAATGCACTTTGTACTTCGTTTGTAGCTTATGTTGTTTTTTCACTTTAGTTTCCCTTTAATAATGATTAGAAATTTTCACATGTTGACAAACTTTTTGGTACTCAAAAACAATGGAACCTAAATAAATTGAGAGAGGCGCCACAAAACACCAAAGTGCCAATCTTATAAACTGTTCAAGATAGGTGGTGGGATTCTCTATATAGAAGAATCCGCAAATATAATCACAGAGTTCATTTAGGCTTGATACAGTACATTTATTTGCTTGCTATTCCTACTGACAGATCTATGGTCAATTTAGCAATAGGTAGTCTGAGGTTCAGGAATTAATGTGACCACACAAATATTTCAGCTTGACCAAACGGGCATTCTGTTAAAGATGTGTGAGTAATCAGAAGGGTCAAAAGCAAACATTTGGCCTGATAAGTCAAAATATCAGATCAAATACACTCTAAACACCTGCAGTTCAAACCAGTACCTACCGACCCTCAAATTGATTTTCTTGCAGCTTAAGTAAGATTTTTTATATATCCCAGTTATGTGACTATAAAATATGTCTATTTTTCAAGTAGTAAAGATTAGGCTAAGTCCATTGGGTCCACAACAGTCAAATTCCGTTTTGTTCCAATCCAGCTTCAGCCTTCGCTTGTCTTCTGCATGCGCGGTGCACTCACGCGCAGGGGTGGTGTGTGCCACTCGCTACAGGACAAGGAATCAACAATGTGATATCTCCTAACCTAAGCTCTGTATGCTGTGGTGGTTAGTGCCTGCTAAGTATTCACACACTAGTAGTGGTCTTTGTGCCAGCCTTGCTTTGTCTTCTTTTGTGCCAGCTGCCAACCATGATTATCATTTACCACTGCCAATTTGCCAACCATTTGCCAATATTGAACCAAGTAGGACCTTCCAGACTGGGGTTACCTTGACGTGGTTGGAAGTCTTTTCATTTATGTGATCACAGTAATGTATACTAAAACCCCTTTATTTATAAAGTATGCCAGTGTGCAGATAATAATATTGTATGGGGCCAGGAATGTGCATTAATGTGCAAGAATGTGATTATCTTTTCTTGTACAAGTCATTCTGAATTGAGAAAGCCAGTCGGATGACTAGCGAAACATCTTCATGAACTAAACTTCAAGTCCAGTTGATCAAACTGAATACAACAAATATACCATGACCGGATGAATGAGAACCTTCACATGCATATTTAAAGGGCATGTCCACCTCCAAAACTACAATCTCCCCCACTACTGGCCCCACTGTGTAGAGTTTAAAAAATCCTTACCTTACCTCTCTGCTCCAAATGGTTCTCCTGTAATGTCAGCCCAAAGTCCTAGTATAATGGTATAAATGTATCAAGAGGTGGAGATTTCCTTAGAAAAATTGCAATGTCTGAGATAAATTTAAAAACAAGCACCAAAAAATGTATACTTTGGTGTTTATGGTCTACTGACTCCAACAGGCTAAATTATTGGTGTTGGTGAGAGCTTCACGTTAAATAAAACATTCCCTGTTCAAACTTCATAATTTTGCTCAGAGCAGCGTGAGGAATGTGAAGTATATTATGTGATAGTATTTTTTTGCACTTACGAAGTGACTTTAAAAGAAGCAAATATTTCACAACAGAACAAATCAAAGAAGCATACTTAAGTTAGCATATTACAAATAAAACTGAATTGTTATGTATTGATTTAACATTAAATGGGTATAATTAGTTATAAATGTCAGGTTTCCATTCATTCTTTATTCCCTTACACCTGATGTATATTGTTAATTATAAAAAACATAAATATGTATGGAAATAATAATAATATGGTAATAGAACACTACATTTATTATAATCAAATCTTACTAATAGATATATATATATATGTTGTATAAAATATGGGTAATTACAACATCAAGTCCAACATTGGAAATATGTGTGTGCTGTAAGATAAATGCATTGCCAAGCGTGTCACAAAAAAGTGTGGGAACCACTGACAGCATCAGACTGGACTGTTGGGGACCACCTAACATTTATTAATTAATTACATTATTAATTACATATCTAATTTGTTAATTATAATGCATTTCTTTTTGCCCTTTTGCTCTGAATTTAAATTTTAAGAGTTTTCTCTGATTTCATGGGTGACAGGTCTGTGGGCCCACCGGGGAATTTCCCTGAAACCCTGTTGGCCAGTCCGACACTGACCACTAATATACAGTAATGTTAATTACCAGCCAATGCCCTGGCATGTTGAGAGGTAAAAGAAACATATAATACTGTACCTGTTTGTCAAATGCTACCCAGGATGGAGCTTCACTTCCAACTCCTTTAGGGAAGACACTGAACTTGGGTTTTAAGTTCTGCCCATGAAGTGGTTCTCCCCCAATTCCGGGCTTCTCTTCCCCAAGCAACGTGGAAATGTCATTGCTGTAACCGAAATGCTGAGATTTGTGGAATTTTTCTTTCCCCAGCTAAAAATAATTATAAAACATTGTGAATATAGAAAAAGTAATGAGTTTTATTAAAATTGTAATTATTGTGTGTAACGTGGATACATCAGGCAGCAAATAAATACAATAAATCAATATTATAATTAATCAAACATAGTTATTCATCTTTATGTAGAAGGAAAATGGTTACAGGTGATTAAAGAAGGATATTTAAAGTAGCCTGCTGTTTCATTGTTAGCTGATCACCAACCCATAGAGAACCTAATTGCTATATTAAAGCACTTACCATGAAGACAAAGTTTTATTTGATAATTTTTAAAGAACATGATCCTTTGCTTCCAAATGTAACCAAAGAGATCACCTGCGTGCAAGTCAATGTAAGCTTGAATGCTCATCTCATGTGGAAGAATCGTGGTATAGCAAGTTCCACTTAATAAACCCCCAAACCTTTTCTTTATATTTAATTTTTCTAAAGATAATTCTAAACTTACTTACAGAACCCTATCCTTGGCCAGCAGGCATACTTCTCCTCTGCGTGCTTTCTTTATGCATGTACAGCAGCAGAGGAGGCAGCTTTGGTAATGGCTGTCAGCCATTAGCGTGACATCAATGCAAGCAAGGTTAGAAGCATTGACATCAATACAAGTAAAGTTAGAAGCATCAACATCAGTGCAAGAAAGTTTAGAAATATCCTTGGGAAAGTTAAGTGTAATAAAAAGTAGGTTTGAGGGGGTCCTTAAGCTGTATGCAAAGTTTAATGCAAGACTGAGGCCCCACTGCAACACACAAGAAACAAATTGCCATTATAGCAATGTGTTTCTGTGTGCTTGAGATTCTCTCCATAGTCCTAAATCTCAACTTGCTTGGTTTTTATAAAACTGTGAATAAGAATTTAGATTTTTGCATAGCAATGAATTTGGTATACGTAGATTTTGCTAAGACTTTTAATACTGTAACACATAGGAGACTTATGATTAAGTAGGCCTGTTGAACTTGATAAAACAAAATTGTACTTGAATAAAGAAAAGGTTGATTGAGAAATAACAGGGAGCAGATGTCCATGGTGCTTCATCTATGTGGGCTAAAGTGGGGTGCCTCAGGGTTCTTTACTGGGGACAATTTAACCTGTTTATAAATGACTTAGACATGGTTATTGAGAGCCTGGTGTAGTCCATACAACAGTATTTATCCTTAATTGGGAAGTTCACCTAACAAAGACCTAGGCTGTAAATAATATACTACAGTATATGCAAATAGTTGATTGACCTTTTGAGTAACTTTGACCTTTGATAACATAGAAGAATCATACATTTAAAGTCACCCGGGCGAGGAGGTCATCATTTTTATTTTTTGTTATGCCATTATTCACATCTTCAGGGACTATGCACATGCCTAGTGGTTCCTAGGCTTAAGGACTGTCAAAAAATATCAAACTGAATGAGTTGACATTTATAAAATATACTGTACATTTTTGTGGCTGATGAGTATTGGACAAACAATTTATTTAGGAATAAACATGAAATGATTGCAGCAAATATAAAGCATCAAAAAGGTCATCTTATCACTGTGTCTTTGATGAAAACACAACAGTGCTTCAGATTAATAAATAATGAATATTCTTTACCCTCACAGCAATGTAATCGTGAGAACTGCAAACATAAATCAGAAATGTTGTGGTATATAGTTGTGAGTAAATCAAACACACTGTGCATACAGGCAATAAAAACAATGAAGATGTATAGAAATAAAAGTATCCCCAGATCAGAATGATCTATTGTCTTTATTATTCTGAATAATTACTTTGGGGTTCAAAAATAGATTGGGTTATTTCTGGAACTATTGTTCCAAAAACAAATGTTTAAAGATTCACGTACAGCCACTGACAAGCAGCCTGCCATGTTTGAATGGAAAAGGGAGAAGAGGAAGTGTTTCAGAGACCTTCCGCAAAATTGTTGATGTCAGCAGGTATCCCATCTCTCCCAGATCGTCCGGGAGTCACCCTCAGTCTGGGGTGGTCTCCCGCACTCCCGCAGGTGCGCTAGCTCCTCAATGAAACAATATTGTGAAACAGGAATAATCAATCCTACTTCCCTGCCCAGGTACTTTTTATTTTTAAAAAGTCAATTTTAAGAGTACAGATATCCTTTAAGCAAAGTTTTACTCTGCCCCAGTGTTTACTACAGAGCAACAACTTCCAATAAATCTTATAGGCAATCCATTCTAATGATGTGCACGATGGGTTACTTAGATTGTAAACTCTTATAAACTCCTATGACCAGGGGCTAAATAGGTAACTGATATATAATGTAATTTAAGTTTTAAAAAGCACAAATAAATAAAGAAAGGGTTATACACAATATCTCACAAAAAAGTGTACACCCCTCACATATTTGTAAATATTTTATTATATCTTTTCATGGGACAATACTAAAGATATGACACTTAGATACAATGTAAAGCCATCAGTGTACAGCTTATAAAACAGTGTCACCTTGCTGTCCCATCAAAATAACTCAACTCACAGCTATTAATGATTAAACTGCTAGCACCAAAAGTGAGTATACCCCTTAGTGACAAATGTCCAAATTGTGCTCAATAGGGTTTAAGTCTGGAGACCTGCTTGGCCAGTTCCACACTATTATCCTCAATTTCTTTAGCAAGGCAGTGGTTGCCTTGGAGGTGTGTTTGGGGTTGTTATCATGTTGGGTGTACTCACTTTTGTGAGATACTGTAGACATATACACATAGAACAGCATAAAAACATTCTGAAAGGTCCAGTGCGTTATATTAATTACTTAGGCTGGGTACACACCACTTTTTCCGTCGTCAGCCAGGACAAGTCACTGTTGGAAAAGTAGCCACGTGACCGTTTGTGCCATTCATAGGGGACCGCCCAATGATATACACGATCATCTTTTTGTCAGATATTGATCGCATCCACCTGCAAAAAGCTTTAGATTTTTTGGGCCTAAAAAATCTGTTGATGTGTACCCAGCCTATGATAGCAAGTTCTTCAGGGCAGGGGCAGATGTAAATGGATTGACAAATATAGGATAATAAATGCATACATCCATACAAAACATTTTATGATAAGTCACCTATGTAATACCTATTAATCTGTAGTCACAAAATAACTTTATTATTATAATTATTATGGATTTATATAGCGCCAACATCTTCCATGGCGCTTTACAATTACAATATCATACATTACATACATGGTACATAGCAATACAGAGAATACAGAGAAAAAAGGAAAGGGGGAGGAGTATGTGTTTATGTTAAAAAAGAATTGAAGCCAAATTTAAAAGAAGAGAACTGGCGATATGGATGTTAAAGTGGAGTCAATATGGGGGGAATTAGGCAACAGGAAAGGAGGTAATGTCATTGTTGGTGTCTGCTATAAGCCGCCAAATGCTAGCAGGGAGGAAGTGAGTCAGCTTCATATGCAGTTGGCAAGGGATGCAAGTTTGGGGAGTGTGCTCATTATGGGGGACTTTAATTACCCTGACATTGATTGGTGTAGTGGAATTGCCAACACAGAAAAAGGCGATGAGTTCCTGAATTTGCTGCAGGATAATTTTCTCTCACAGGTGGTTGAGGTTCCTACTAGAAAAGAAGCTCTCTTGGATCTGGTCATATCTAAAATTGTGAAGCGCATTATAGATATAAAGGTCACTGGAGGCTTAGGGAATAGTGACCATGAAATAGTGTCGTTTGGAGTATGTTATCAAAGGAAAAGTGCACTGGGATAACAAAGACTTTTCATTTCGGGAAGGCAAATTTTCCCAGGTTAAAAGTAGCTCTTCAGAATGTCAACTGGAATAATGTATTAGGTAAAGGTACTGAACAGTGGACTGTGTTTAAGGGGATTTTAAGCCATTTCACATCTAAATTTATACCCTTGGGAAATAAATGTAAAAAAAATAAATCCGCGCCCATGTGGCTGAATTCTGATGTAAAGAGGCAAATGGAAAGGAAGAAAAAGGCAACAAGGCAAGAGTGTAAAAAAGCAATCAAAATGATAGCTGAACAAAGAATCATTAAGCCGAAAAAAAATTCTAAGTATATTAATAGTAAGAAGATGAGGACTGAAAATGTGGCACCATTAATTAATAGGGATAAGTTAGTTACGGAGGATGGCGATACACTATAGAAGGTCACTATAGAATACACTATAGAAGGTCCAAGTACAGATATCATAGTATATAATTAGTCTAGAACATAGATGTAAACCCTCTGATGCACTGTAACTCATTTAAAACCCTGAGTATGGGTAAATCACATATGAAATATATATGTAGGACCTTCATATAAAACCAATGAGGTACAAAATCCTATGCAAAATTGTATAAACACAAACAGTTCCATATTCACTTAGGAGTTGGAATGGCCCGGGTGTAATATACCCCGGACCCTTTGCTTCATATGAGGTTCCTGCTTGTACTGACAAGAAGGCACTATTGATGAGTGTCACTCGTGAATAACACTGTTAATAGGATACTCACTCCTATCGGGTGGTGACCCGGGTGCAGCTGCCCCGAGTCCCTCTCTAAGACTCAGTAAACTTGGATAAAGCAAAGAGCATTCAACGTAGTGGTAGCGCACACCGGAATCATATGTGAACACATCAGCCGTCGGACATCACTAAGGTAAGATAAAATCTTCTTTAATGGTGCTCAGGAAGCCACATAATAAAAAGACACAGCCTGACGCGTTTCAGACCTAACAATCAGTCCTTAATCATAGGCAATATAGTAGCAATAATGATATAAATGATTCAAGTGCACTTTGGTTAACTGAGGATATGGTCCTCAGGTACTTAGGGAGATAAGTTCAGTTTTATCTAGGCCATTGTTTCTTATTTTTGCAGATTCCCTCCTGTCCGGAGGTGTGCCTCTAGATTGGAAAAAGGCTGATGTTATTCCAATGTTCAAAAAGGGTAGTCGTTCACAGCCAGGTAATTACAGGCCTGTAAGTTTAACGTCAGTAGTGGGGAAGATACTGGAAAATTTAATAAGGGAACATATTCTAGAGTATGTTTCAAGGACTGACATTATAAGAATATCTGATGTATTCAATTAGATCAACTGGACTTGAAGTTTAGTTCTTGAAGACGTTTCGCTAGTCATCCAACTGGCTTTCTCAATTCAGATTGACTTGTACAAGAATCTGTGGCAATAATGTACCCTGGAAAATCCCAATTAGCATATCACAGCCAGGTGTTAAGGGCGTGATTGGATAGTGGCTAAGAGGTGTTATAGGAATGCCCAGGGTAAGGTGTCAAAACAGCATTGTACATGGCAGACAGTTGGTGTCGAACCCCCCCACCTCTACTTAGGCTTGGTTTCTTTATTTTCACATAAATGGCCTTAACACCTCTTTTGATCCAGTAACGTTCCTTTGCCAATATGTTAACATTACAATCTTCAAAGGTATGCCCTTTATCCTTAAGATGCAGGTACACGGCCTGACCCGAGGAATTGGCTCTTCTGTGCTGGGCCATACGTTGATGCAGTTGCTGTTTGGTCTCCCACACATACAAATCCAAGCATTCTTCGCTGCACTGCGTATATGATGTCGCTTTTCTTGTGTTTCGGTATTGAGTCTTTCGGATGTACCAATTGCTGCCTCAGTGTGTTGTTTGGTTTAAAGCAGACAGGGATACGGTGTTTTTTGAAAATTCTTCTTAATTTCTCGGAGACCCCTGCTACATATGGAATGACCATGTTCTTTCTCCTGTCTTGCTTTTCCCCTTCACTGTTGGTATTCGTGTTCTTTTCTTTCCTTCTACTTCTTTTGACAAAGGCCCAGTTCGACACCAACTGTCTGCCATGTACAATGCTGTTTTGACACCTTACTCTGGGCGTTCCTATAACACCTCTTAGCCACTATCCAATCACGCCCTTAACACTTGGCTGTGATATGCTAATTGGGATTTTCCAGGGTACATAATTGCCACAGATTCTTGTGCAAGTCATTCTGAATTGAGAAAGCCAGTCGGATGATAAGCGAAACGTCTTCAAGAAATAAACTTTAAGTCCAGTTGATCTAATTGAATACATAAGATATACCATGACCTGGATGAATGAGAACCTTCACAAGGACATTATAAGTAGTAACCAGCATGGATTTAGGAGGAATAGATCTTGATAAACTAACTTTCTTGGCTTTTATGAGGAAGTGAGAAGAAATTTAGACTCCGGCATATCAGTAGATGTAGTTAACTTGGATTTTGCAAAGGCTTTTGATACATTCCCCCATAGGCGACTAATGAATAAGCTACGGTCTGTTGGTCTGGGGAGGCACATTTGTACATGGATAGAAAATGCAGAGAGTAGTTGTTAATGGGGCTTCATCATTATGGACTAAAGTGCTAAGTGGGGTTCCACGGGGTTCTGTGTTGGGACCAATTCTATTTAATCTATTTATTAATGATTTGGAAGTGGGTATTGTCAGCAAGGTTTCTGTGTTTGCTGATGACACAAAACTTTGTCGACCATTAAAAACTTCAGAGGATGTGCAATCGTTGCAGGGGGAACTAGATAGATTGTCACATTGAGCTGCTAAGTGGCAGATGAGATTCAATGTTGATAAATTTAAGGTGATGCATTTTAGACTTAAAAATCCTTGTGCTGCTTATACTATAAATGGCTCTGTGTTAAGTGAATCTCTGTTGGAAAGGGATCTTGGAGTTTTGATGGATAACAAACTTAAAGGAAGCAAGCAGTGCCAGGCAGCAAGAGCCAGAGCCAGGATGGTATTGTCTTGTATAAAGAGAGGTATGGATTCAAGGAAGGAAAATGTTATACTCCCTCTTTACAAAGCATTGGTAAGGCCTCATTTGGAATATGCAGTGCAATTTTGGAATCCTGTGTACAAAAAGGACATCTTTGAAATAGAAAGGGTTCAGAGAAGGGCAACTAAATTAATAAGGGTCTGGAAAAGTTACAATTATGTACGCTGGGGATATGATTACTGTGAATAAATACATTAACGGGCCATACAATAAACTATCTGGGGCATTTTCACCAATAGAGCATGTCAAAGGACACATGGCCATCCCTTAAGACTTGAAGAAAAAAGGTTTAGGCTTCAAGTTCGGAAAGGGTTTTTCACTGTGAGAATGGTAAAGCTATGGAACTGTCTTCCAGTGGACGTTGTTATGGCAGGTTCATTGGTCAGTTTAAAAAAAAGCTGGATGAGTTTCTGCAAACAAGGAATGTTGCAAGTTACTGGTTTTGATTCATAAAGTAGAGTTGATCCATGGAAATTTCCGATTGCCACTTGGAGTCAGGAAGGAATTTTTTTCCCCTTCATAAATTTGGTGGGGATTTTTTTGCCTTCCTCTGGATCAACAGTTAGGCAGGAAATGAGGATATTGCTAGATGGGTTGGACTGGATGGACATATGTCTTTATTCAACCTCAAAAACTATAACTATATATTATACAAATCATACATATTACATACACAGGTAATACATAATATAAGCACGCTGTTATTACTTACAGTTACGAGTTACTAACAGCAATACCATGATACAATAGGAGAGAGGACCTTGCCCAGAGAGCAGGAAAAACAACATAGGATGGAGAAAAAAATGGAAGTTTTAGATGTTTTAAGTTTATTCTTGGTTCTAGGTCCTTAATACACTTTAAATTCTGGGTCATGGATATGTCAGGTCGTTTTAACACACAATCCAATCACATGCTAAAAAGCACACACTAGTGTGGCCCAATTGGAGTGGCCACACAAGGTGCGCTGGTGTGATTCGCATGAATCCCCGAAAATAGGGATTGCAGTGCAAGCGGACACCAACGTATACGAAACTGCACACTTAGTGTGGCCTCTGTCTGAATGTCTGCAAAATCTGTGTCACATTTCTAAATGGTTTCTTAAAAGAGGTCAATAATAATCTTATATATTAACCGGGGGCTGTAAATATGCATGGACGCTTGAGCGCCACATCACAGTGTGGGAGGGATGGAGGAGGTGCGCCCAGGGGGGGGAGCAATTGCGCAGGCGAGGTGCATGCGACATGGGGGTTTGCTAGATATGGGGAGAAACTAAAACATGTCAGGATATATTTTTTTATTACCATTTTAAAAATCAATCAATAAATATCAACATTTTAAGAAATCCCCAATAATATACTCACGTTCCTGTTAAAGGAATTTCCTGGCAGAAAAGGTAAAGCCATGTTCAGAAGAAACTAGGAAAGTAGCTGGTGACTGCACTGCCCTTCACTGTTGCTAAGACTCTGGGATATCACACTAGTCAGGCTGCTATGGAAAAGTAGAATTGTTTTCCCATGTGTCCTAGCAACAGCTGGACCTACACTACAACTTCCTTTGTAACAGTCTTTTTTTTTGCTGTGCAACTTTATTTGTTGTAGCATCAATAACAATAGGGTTGGAATGTAAAATAGGGTTCTTTTATCCATTGTTACCGACACCTCTACATGTTTTACTGATAGATTTGATAGGGATGATTTACGTCTCTACTTTATATTAATTGATTTATATTAAATACAGGGTTCTTGTTCTAAAAAGCATGGCTGGATGGAGGTACATTTCTAAAATCATCCAAATGACACTATTGGGTAGATTTACAGACAACCGCAATTGCTCCCCCGTGTGGCTGCAATGGGGATCTTGAAAAATAATTATTTTTATATTATATAAATGATTATATAGTATGGGCTAGGCCACACTATTGCGCTTGCGAATGCTATTCTTTCTAACACTGCAATCGCGGCAACGCATGCGTTTGTGATTGCGTTTGCGATATACAATCGCACGCGATCGCCAATTTTTTGCACAGCCGCATGCTTTTCCGTATTTCAAAAGGCGAAATTGCACGCGCAGCGATTTTGTGTGTGATCGCGTTTGTGTGGCCATGCCCTAAGAGCTGCATTATTTTAACACCATCCAGTTTCCTGGAATAAAATTGCTTTGCCTGCTACTGGAAACTCTTTCTGACCACCATTGTAATGTTGACCTGTGCCCTATTTCTTTAGATATCCAATCTGAAGCATCTTACTTTTTATCTGTCAATTAAGTGCCTTATTACAATAAACTTTTCTGTAGTCGCGTGACAGCTGCGGGGCTGGATTTATACTTTCTTATCTCCTAGGTCAGCTTGACTCCTTAATAGTTTCACACTAGTGCTGTTTTCACTTAGGGCACGGCCACTCTGCGCCGCAAACCCAATCGCACACGGAATCGCATGCGATTTCATGTGCGATTTTGTTGCGTTTGCGCATGCATTTTCTTCATAAGGTATAGGAAAATGCATGCGATTTCAATTAAAAATGCGGAACGCAAATCGCAATCTCATGATCAATCGCCGTTTTTGGTGCGTTGCCTCATTCCCAATGATCTGAAAAACGCAAGCACAAACGCAGAAAAAAACGCTGCAGTGTGGCTTAGCCCTTAGTCAACATTTTCTAAGCATTTACCAGGAGTTTTGGGAGGTGGTCACCATTGACAAACCACTAAACATCTGACCATAAAAGCCATCCATTACTTGGCATTTTGAGATACATGTGCAGCCACTACAAACCCCATATTAAAGTCACGCCAATCTTTTTAATAGTAGTATTTAGCATAGGAGCCAACAGTGCATTTCCCCCATAAGTAGCTTAGTCTTTTGTATAGTGCAGTTTATTTATGATTGGGACCTCATGTCTGAAGGCAAGGCTTGTCATAAGGTGCATTAAATTGCACACAGAGCAAAAGTTTGTTCAGCACCATCCAGCATTAGGGCAATATCCCACTATTTGCGTTACGTTGTGTTCTCCATTTAGCGTACAAGTAGGACAATGCGCTTTATCTGTATATGCACATAGTGGGACCTTACCCTCAATAAATAAATAATCCTCTATTACATGGGATTGTATTAAAATGAATTAACCATGTCCCAATGCAATTAATAAATTAATAAGTCCCCACCATAAAGTGAGATACAAGGCAGGTCCATTTACTGCTTTCCTTCACTTTACATTAGGAGGTGACAGTGTAACCAGTTGAACGATTAGTTACTATCAATGAGGTACAAGGCAGGTCCACTCACTGCTTTCCTTCTCCCTACATCAGGAGGTGACAGTGTAACCAGTTGAAAGATTAGTTACTATCAGTGAGGTACAAGGCGGGTCCATTCACTGCTTTCCTTCACTTTACATTAGGAGGTGACAGCGTAACTAGCTGGAAGATTAGTTACTATCAGTGAGATACAAGGCAGGTCTATTCACTGCTTTCCTTCTCCCTACATTAGGAGGTGATAGTGTAACTAGTTGGAAAATTAGTTCATTTTGTTTCTTTTCAATCCCTTGGCAGGTTCAGCCTTTACCAGTTGTTACATTGTATCTATCTGCCCTGATTTAGGAGATATATTTAATAGATACATTGTCTCTGCTATTAAAGGGCATGTCTACCCCAAAATTTAACTTTTGATATGTGGTAGGGCATGCTCCCCCAGCCCCAACCGCATTAATATAATTGTTAGAAAGTCCCCCGATTCTTACTTACCTGCCCTCTCTCCTCCGCTGCAGTGTTCAGGCCCTCTGCTTGCATGGAATTGAAAGCAGGGGGCGGGACCGGCAGCCGCATCCTTGATTGGCTGAGAGGCAGGGAGGGCTGCACTGAGCATGCCTCAACCTTGATGAGGTTGAGGAAGTCTCAGGCACAGCATGAGTCACACACTGCTCCTGCACAGCAGTTTCCTGGACTTTGGAGGGGCACAGCAGGGGAACTATTTTGAGCAGGAATGTAAGGTAAGGATTGTTTTAAACTACTTGATGTGGCCAGTAAGGGGTTAAATTTTAGTTTTGGGGGTGGACATGCCCTTTAATGCAGTAAGCAATTCATATTTTAGTATAAACTGAGGGCTTCAGATTTGCCACCCCTGTGGATCTGGACGCCCTAGAGGGCCTTATGGGAAATCCAGGCCTGGACAGTTGATATGTGTGAAATGCATTCTGGAAAATTCCCTCTGCCAATGCTGGCTCATAGTGCTTACGGAGCATGCTTGCCCTCATAGTGAGTCAGGACTAATAAAGTGGCACCCAGGCAGCAAGAGAATGGGTCTCATAAGTATATTCAGGAGAATCTTTGGGGAAGGTAAGTAAAACAAAAATGGGGTTTGGGGAATGCTGCACCTATAGATAAAATGTTATTATTATTTTTTTTAAATTCTAATGTGAATTATCTTCCCATAACACCTATACATTGTAAGATTCTTCTTTAGTAAGTTGCATTTACACACATGTAAGAAATAGATTCTGTAACTAAGAATGTAATATTCAAAGAGCCTTATTAGCATGTGCACCTATTGCCATAGCCCCAGACCACACTATGTACAGCTTCTATGTACAGAGTATACAGATGTCTCCTTACCAATATAGAAGTCCCTGATAAGACTTTAAAAGCGGCTTGTTATCTTGCAGTTAATTAAGCAGCCAGCCTTCATGGAAATAAAAAAATAAAAATATTCAGCTTTTTTAATTGTGTTCCTTGTAAAAGATAAAACCTCAACATGTACTGATTTTTATATGGATGCTATGTTAGGATAGATAGTGGTATAAAGCTCTTCTTTATGCAATACAGGTTAAATGAGATTACAAGTTTAATTTCCCAGACTTAATTTACATTTTTAATGAAATGTCAATATTCTGTTTCTTACATCCATGCTAGCTGAGAAATGCACTGCAAACATTGTTTTATTTCTATTTAAAGCAAAGGAATGTATCATTGTTAGGGACAAGATAATTTATACTAAACGGTTTATACAAAAATGGCCCTGAAATCCCATTTCTGTGTCAGAGAGAGGAAGGATCTCTGTGCTGTTATGATGGACTGTCAGCATCTAGAAAGCCAGGCTGCAGCTTTTTTGTTCTGATCTGTTGAGCACTACAGAGCATGCAAAGTATACTGTGTACACTTAACAGGGTGCCACCCAGCTAAGATTATGGGAGCTGATCCTAGTACCTGCAGGTTAATTTCACTTACTATAAATGGAATATTGAATTTATAGATTACAGAGATGCACTTTGAGATTTCACTAGGTGCTGCACCACATATATATAAAACTTAAAAATGAATCAAAGCAGACGGTTTAAACCAAAGAATAGATGTGTAGATTTAAATTCTGTGTATATATATATCATTAAACCTATATTTATATTGTGTACTCTAAAACACTGCTTTTTAACTCTGATATGCAAGACTAATGTGCTAGGTCATGTATGGGTACATAAGCCAGTGGCTATCTGCACCCAGCATATATTATATGATTTCCCCCCCTGCATATTGGTGTGCAAGGTATCTCTATGATCTATATTTACATTGCACTCAACAAACACTGCCTCCTCCCGCCTTAGACACTGCTCTCCCTCCTTGCTTTGCCAGGTGACACCCATAAATACTTTCAAATGTAAACTTTTATTCTACCTTTCTGAGAACCAGCACAACAAATGATTGAGCACTTTATACCCCTCCCCCCCACTTTAATCTATATGTTGTCCCACTCACATAGGTTGTAAGTGCTTCAGGGCAAGGGTCTTATTCCTAATAAATCCTTAAAGGATAAGTATACTAAAAAAACAAATTAAGTTTAAATGGAAGCTGTATCTTTAACTAACCTCCCCCCCCCCCTTTTTTTTTAGGTCCCTTCAGAGCTTACCTGTGCCCCAGTAAAGGTCTGTCCATCTTGGATAATGTCTTCAGTCAGGTAAGCTCTGCCCCAAGAGACTTGCTGGATCTCGTTGTGGGCTTGGGTCTAAAAATCCACTGGCAGTTTGTTCGTGACGTGACGTCTGCGTGCGCATGGACTTGTGTGTGTGTGTGACGTTGCCACGGAACAAACTGCCAGTGGATTTTTAGACCCAAGCCTGCAACGAGGTCCAGCAAGTGTCGGGGGCGGAGCTTACCTGACTGAAGACATTATCCAAGATGGCCAGACCTTTACTGGGGCACAGGTAAGCTCTGTCTCCTGTCTCTCCTCCGGGAGAATTTTGCCATAAGCAGAAGAGCCCTCCTCCCCCTCCCGTTTTGGTCTCCCTCCCCCTAGCGTGAAACCCCTTGGCCGTATGTTAGTGCTTCCCCCCCTAGCCCCAACCACTATAATAAAATTATCAGAGACTCCCTCGAATTCTACTTACCTTACCTCTTTCCCCCGGTATTCTAAGCAGCCGGCAGTCGTGTCCGTGATTGGCTGCCTTTCAGCCAATCACAGGCGCGGCTGCCGGTCCCGCCCCCAGCTTGCAGTTCCATGCAAGCAGAGGGCCGGGACAATGCGGCGGAGGAAAGAGGTAAGGGTAAGTAAAGATCGGGGGAGTTTCAAATGATTTCATTATAGTGGTTGGGGCTGGGGGGGGAAGCCCTGCTATATGTAAAAAAATTTTTGAAAGGGTGGACATACCCTTCAAAATATCAACAGGAACTATCCTGAAATATGACAGTCCTGTCTGCTTACTAGAATAATTTTGTCTTGCATCTATGAATAAATGTTTTCAAAAAATACAGACTAAATCTACTCTTTTGTTCTTACAAATGGAACAAATATTACAAATTGAAAAAACAAATGAGCTCCAAAATGAATGCTACTTAAAGCTAATTTCAAAACATGAACTTTAATCTTCCAGCTTTAATTCACTTTTATTTTCTCCATCGCTCCTCTGCATAATGCCGTTCAGTTTCAGAACATGAAAATCTCTTGTATCATTAGACTAGAATAATAATTTTTTTAAAGGGCATGTCCACCCCTTTTAAAAACTTTTGATATGCAGTAGGGCATGCTCCCCCAGCCCCAACCGCATTAATATTATTGTTAGAAAGTCCCCCAATCCTTACTTACCTTCCCTCTTTCCTCCGCCGCAGTGTTCCGGCCCTCTGCTTGCATGGAATTGCAAGCAGGGGGCGGGACCGGCAGCCGTGGCCATGATTGGCTGAGAGGCAGCCAATCATGGTCGCGGCTGCTGGGAGTTCTGAACAGCGGAGGAGAAAGGGAAGGTAAGTAAAGATTGGGGGACTTTCTAACAATTAAATTAATGCGGTTGGGGCTGGGGGAGCATGACCTACCGCATACCCAAAGGGTTTAATGTTAGGGGGAGGCAGAAAAAAACGGGAGGGAGAGGGAGGGCTGCAATGAGCATGCCTCAAACCTTGACGAGGTTGAGCCAGACTCAGGCACAGCATGAGTCACACACTACTCCTACACAGCAGTTTCCTGGACTTTGGAGGGGCACAGCGGGAGAACTATTTTGAGCAGAAATGTAAGGTAAGGCTTGTTTTAAACTACTTGACGTGGCCAGTAAGGGGTTAAATTTTAGTTTTGGGGGTGGACATGCCCTTTAATCTCTTACTTTTGTTGTTGCACCAAATACATTTTAGCTATGCAGTGAAAATATGCACAATATCGCAATAGATCTTTTTCTGAATTTATTTTTGCAACAGCTATATTTCTGTAAAAGGACTTTTAATGCAAACTAATTCTTTCCACCTTTTTAAAAAAAGAATAACAACTAACAAGCCAGTAACAGTATACAGTTTGGCAATGGCCAAAGAAAACAGCAACCAAATTCCCCATACCCTTAAATAAATATAAAGATCATGGAGTTGAGGTATCCTTAAGGATTTATATGTCTATCAAAGCAAAAGACATAATACATCCAAGGGGAAAACAAGCCGGTAGTAAATGATAACAGTGCATTGGGAAAAAAAAACCATACGGCATTGCCAAGGAGTCCTTCAATGTATATTAGGCACGCAACTATGCCACAAACTCTTTGCATATGTCCTATTTTATAAGCATTTATAGTAATAGTCTTAAAATGCAAAAACAATGATAAACAATGTCTCTTATCACAGATGTTCCACTCTCAATCCTTTTGTAGTTTTTAACCACATAACCGTTGATGTACACACAAATTTCAGTCCTTATTCAGAGGTTCATCTTGTATTCTTTGCCATAACACGTTAAGATGCGAGACCAAGTAAAAACCCTCCAGCAAACCCACCAGATAGAACAATGTTTTTCTTGACAAAGTCTGAGGACTGAAAAAAAAAAGAGAAAAAAGGTGAGTTACGTGATCTGCATTTCATAAACATCACCATGTAATTTGTAAGCTTATATACAGCTATTACAGGGTTTATTTTAACTATTAGTGTTAATAACTTTCTTCGTTTGACTCACCTTTGACTCACCTTCTATATTGATTTTTTTAATATTAGGGGAGAAACCCCTCCACAAACCCTAAAACTGTAAATATTTATATACAGAGCACCAAAGCTCAGATGGAGAGAGTTATCTAGCCCTGCCGCAACTTAACAGTACCAGTAGTATGCTTGTGAAGGTTCTCATTCATCCAGGTCATGGTACATCTGTTGTATTCAGTTAGATCAACTGGACTTAAAGTTTAGTTCTTGAAGACGTTTCACTAGTCATCCGACTGGCTTTCTCAATTCAGAATCTGTTGGCAATTATGTACCCCGGAAAGTCCCAATTAGCATATCACAGCCAGGTGTTATTGACATTATGAATGCAAGGCATAATTGCATTGTGGCTAAGAGGTGTTATAGGAATGCACAGTGTAAGGCATCAAAACAGCATTGTACATGACAGTTGGTGTCAAACCCCCCCACCTCTATTCAGGCTTGTTTTCTTTATTTTCACATAGATGGCCTCCTTGACACCTCTCTTGAACCAGTTCCTTTGAAAGGATGTTGATATTACAATCTTCAAAGGTATGCCCTTTTTCCTTAAGATGCAGGTACACGGCAGAGTCCTGACCCGAGGAATTGGCTCTTCTGTGCTGGGCCATACGTTGATGCAGTTGCTGTTTGGTCTCTCATACATACAAATCAGAGCATTCTTCACTGCACTGCGTATATGATGTCGCTTTTCTTGTGTTTTGGTATTGGGTCTTTCGGACGTATCAATTGCTGCCTCAGCGTGTTATTTGGTTTAAAGCAGACAGGGATACGGTGTTTTTTGAAAATTCTTCTTAATTTCTCTGAGACCCCTGCTAAATATGGATCCTATAACGACTCTTAGCAACAATGCAATCACGCCTTGCATTCATAATGTCATTAACACCTTTCTGTGATATGCTAATTGGGACTTTCCAGGGTACATAATTGCCAACAGAATCTTGTACAAGTCATTCTGAATTGAGAAAGCCAGTCGGATGACTAGCGAAACGTCTTCAAGAACTAAACTTCAAGTCCAGTTGATCTAACTGAATACAGCAGATAGTACCAGTAGTAGTTTGTCAGTCACATACACAGTTAACAATAACAGGCAGTGAAATATAATATCAAGGAGCATAAAGGCAAAACACATATAACAAATAAAACATATACTACACTTCCAAAACAGTTAACAAAATAAAATAATAACTTAGCTCATAATACACTATTACCAACACCTAATAAAATAACTTAGCTCATAATACACCATTATCAACACCTATATATATAAAAGCCTGGGCATATACAGATTTAAAATAGTTATAGTCTGTGGATAAAAGCTCAGCCTAAACCTTTCTGTCCTGGTTCTATTACAGAATCTCCCTGAATCTAGTAAATGGAGCCACCCATTCCCTGGATAGGAACTATCCTCTAAAAAAATTTTATCGTCTGCATCCTACTTTGCATAAATACTAGAACCTAAATGCAGTTCGATACCAATTCAACCTTCTGCTGCTCTTATTACTCTGAATCTCCCTACAGTTATAACCAGAGCAGAAACCATGAAGTAATACTCATAGTTAAGTTCTATCGCTCCCGTGTAAAAAGTCTTAAGGACCTCTGTATCCATACCAAACCTTTTCAATTGTCTCAAAAAAATTATAGTATAGTCCAGGTTAAGTCCTCTGCAAGATGTATCCCCAGATACTTAAACTTTCCCACTCTTTCTTCTGAAACATTATTTATGCAAAGAGGTCTATACAAATGTGCACTCCTACTATGTCTTTTTTTCTTTATGTTTAACTGCAGCCCATTCTTCTTATACCATTCTACAAAGCCTTCCACTTCCTTAAAATACTTACAAGGAAATGTAATAAAAGTTCTTATAGTTAAAAAGTGTGCTAAGTTTGCCCCAATCAGATGTTAGGTTTCAAATAGTAAATAACATCTGATTGGTTGGGGCAAAATTAGCACCACTTTTTAACTTTGATTACATCTTCCTGTTAGACTCATCCTCACTTGTTATCTAGCCCAATACAACTTTATCCTCTGCAAACTTTACAATCATGTTAGAGTCTAATTTCTGCAAGCAATCATAAGTATATAGACTATACAACAGAGGGCTCAAAACGCATCCCTGCGGAGCACACGTACAGCCATCGCTTTGGACATCTTACCATCTAAATCACACGTGACCTACCTGTGAAAAAGCCCAAACTCCATCTACATATCTTAGTATTCAACCCCAAATCCTTCAATTTTCCAACCAACACTTAACAATTTTGGTATTAATGTATTAAACGCACAACTTTAGTCTACAAATAATAATCTTGTGTAATTTCCTGTTTCACCCTCTGCATGTTTTAAAACTGCAAGTAGAATATGAGAAATGGTATCCTCGGTAGATCGGATTGAAGATATAAAAACTATAAGGGGTCAATAGAATCTGAAATAACAGCAAATACTTTCTCATAAACCTTTCAAATACCTTCATAATTAATAAAGTAACAGCAACAATAATCATTGCTACTTCTGGGAACGGAATTGCAATAGTTGCTGGACCAGCAGCAGCATCTATGATTGGCCGAGAATCAGCCAATCTCAGATACGGCTGCTGGCTATTGTGAGAGCCGAGGGAACGAAGGTGGGTAAGTCTGTTTCTGTGCACTTTTAATGTTATAAATCCCCCTACACTACAGAAAA
This sequence comes from Hymenochirus boettgeri, assembly GCA_019447015.1. Lineage (NCBI taxonomy): Eukaryota > Metazoa > Chordata > Amphibia > Anura > Pipidae > Hymenochirus > Hymenochirus boettgeri. The sequence continues at coordinate 60,131,165 of CM033470.1, read as the reverse complement.
GATAATTATTTTTAAAAGAAAGGAAGTACCAAGGTATCCGGAGGGAGCAGGACTCCCCTGCGCAGAGTCCTCCAGGAGGACAGGGAAGGGTCAGATACCAGATTACACAGAGGGTCAAATTTTAGTTTTTGGGGGTGGACAAGCCCTTTAAACTGACTGCACTGTGAAGCAACTGTGACTCTTTGTAAATGTCCCCAAGTTTATTTTAATGTTTGGCAAATCTTTACTGCAATAAGAAAGATCTGTTGTGCCGAAAGTTACATTATCGCAATCTATAATAGTTTGTGAGGTAGGAGTCATTATTCTACCTACCTACCCCCCCAATACTATTACTTTACAGAGAGCAGAAGGAAGAAGATTGATCAGCCCATGTACCAGCCTTTTCTCTTCTTACACAGCTCAACACTGTGGTGAAAACAATGAATGTCTTACATCTTTGAGCAGCGTGACAGATTTGGTTGGGGGTTTGGGGACGTGTTTCCCATTTAGAATTTCTAATTAATGGGGTAGTATCTTAGTTGGTAGTATCCATATATATGAATCACGTGCAGTCCTTGCCTATAGGAGAAGCTGGTGGACCATATCACATGACCACATACATTTGTATGTCTTTATATATGGGTTATGGCTGTAAAAAAAGAAACATTTTGCATGCAACATTTAGACACTTAAAGCTTTGCATATTTCTCTGTTATAATGAAGGGAGAGAATTAGGCTTTGCAGCTCCCCTTCAGATGGAGGAAAAGCATTTTGTAAGGGGAACCATTGAAACATTGAAATTACCCAGAAGTCTCAATTCCTTATTTATAATGAAGGGGGAGGCTGATTATTTTCTTACCTCTTCAATTAAATTATTAATTTCCGGTACAGATTTGTTTGCCTGCTTTTTTATCTTTTTTTTTGCATTGTTGACATCTTTCTCAACTCTTTTCCAATCTACTTGTATATATCCACCGTGACTGGCAATCTGGAGAAACAACAACAAAAAAAGAAACGTTAAGAGACTGCGCTATATCATTGAACCTTTTTAAGTCTAACATGCTCAAGGACAACACATCACATAACCGACTGTAAAGATGTCAAACAAAAGGTAGTGGATACTGGGAAACAAGAAGATATATATATATATATATATATATATATATATTTAAAGGAATAGTTTACTTAAAAAGTTAACTATTCCTTTAATGTACTGTTTGAAGCCGGGAAGTTAAGGAGCTATGTCTTACCTCCCATTCTTCAATGAATTGAGCAGGAGCCCAGGATGAAGGTAAGTATATTTACCTTTGGCACAATCCACCTCTGAAGTGATTAAAATCCCCGACCTCTTCCTGGTTCTAATCCTCCATAGCACACATTATTGCGCGTGCGCACTATAGAGGATTAGAACAAGGAAGCAGTCAGAGATTTTCATCTCTGCAGCGGTGGATCGCATAAAAGGTAAATATACTTCACTTCGTCCTTGGCTCCTGCTCAATTGATTGAAGAATGGGAGGTAAGGTATAGCTCAGGGGTTCAATCAATACATTAAAATAATAGTTCCCTTTTGAGTGAACTATTCCTTTAAACAGAAATACAAAATATTCTTGTAAAGTAGTGGGTTACAAATCCAAGGCCAAAAGATAAAGGTGATTAATGTACAGTATATAGCTGTTGGACTTGGTGTGAAGATTGAAAGAAAAAGTCTTATTATCTGAACGTGTTTTATACCCTTTATACCATTTCGAAAACTCATCTTTTACAGAATACGTTTCTGCATCAAAATACTACCAATTAAAGAGGAAAAACCTTTGGCCAAAGCAACTCATATGTAGTTCAAGTTGCTGCCGTGCAGGATACGGAAAGCACACTGTTTCTAAGTTAGGTTCCAAAACAATAGAACACGTGGACCACTGCAAACAACCTGCTGAAAAACTAAAGATGAGTGTGTTGTGTAAATATTTCTAACCAACAGACCAATCGCCAATTTCTACTGGCCCAAAATATCAGCCGATTGTGTGGTCCACTGAAGGCTGCACAATCAGAGGAAATTTACAGACATTTTTAATTGACCAAAATATCGGTTGCCTTTGAATGAATTGCTATTCCTGCTACAGAACTGCTTATACAGTAATGCTACTCATACACAGGCTGATAGTACTAAAACTCAAGAGCCATTGATGTTTTTTATCCAAACTCAGAGCCATTGATCGTTCTAATCATTGTTATCACACAAGCAAATTTATTTTTGAAAAAATCTTTTTTCTTACTTAGAGTATAGGCTTTCTGGTTCTAATCAACTATAGAACGCGTTATCACGTGCATAGTTTATTAGTACCAGGGAGCGGTCGGTAACGGTGGATTGTGCAAAAGGTAAGTTTCTTCTTAATCTTCGTCTCTGGCTCCCAAGATATTGATTGAAGAATGGAAGTTAAGGCATAGCTCCTTAACCTCCCAGGCTTCAATCTATACATTAAAGGAATAGTTCACTTTTCAAAAAAATTAGTATGTTAAGAAGGACCCCCCTAAACCTAGTGTCTGTTTTGGTGTTTAAATCTGCTCCCAGCAAGAGAAATCATACTTTTTCTGTTCCAGAGCAGCAGCAGTGGAGGCTCGTCCGGGAATGGCAGTCAGCTATTGGCCGTGACATTACTGTCACGACCATGACTAACTGCCTTACCCAGAAGTGGAGTGTGAAATGCAGAGCTGCAGCGGTGGATCGTGGAGCTTGTAAGTATGAGATCTCTTGCTGGGAGCAGATTTAAACACTATAACCAAAACGGAACGGACTCTAGGTGTAGGGGGGTCCTGCTTAACATACACATTTTTTTTCTCTTAGGGTTTGACATACCCTTTACTGCACAAAATAAGTGTTTTCTTCCTATTTGGTGCAAGAATTGTGGATTGCTAGTGAAGGGTTTAGACGGGAAATTATATACTTAAAGAAAAAGCTAATTGTTGCACTTATTTCCCTATCAACTTATGTACCCTTCTAATATTCTAAGGATTTCCACTGCAGAACTGCATGAGGACTTGATTTATGCCATCAACTAACACAGGCTCCAAATTTGCTTTGTTGCAAAGTACATTTTTCCACCGTGGCAACTTTTTGAATGTTTTGTTCCATGTTTTATGATATTTTTTAAATAAACAGCTCCTCCAATTGGATGGGATTTAAAAAAAAAAAAGAAATCTCAAAAGATCAACTTAAGCTAGCCACACGTGGACAGATGTTCTTCCGATTATATTTGCAACCGAGTGCCACAACCGGAAATCTGATCAAAAGAACCTTGCGCTTTCTATCTTTCTGCAGATTTTCCCTTGAAAATTGAGTCAAGGAGTAAAATTTTTCGCTGGTCCAATCTTCGTTTCTCTGATAAACTGTTCAATATTTTCAAGCGGTCGATTGAAAAAAGGGATTCCATTAATTTTACATTGCTCAAAATATCGAGCCTGTGTTTTGTGGCGGGGTGGAGGCATAGAGTGGGCGGGGCAATCAGAATTAGGGGGAATTCCAGGGAAGGTAGTGTGCGTTCTGGGGCGGGACTGCCAGGTCTGTACCTAGGACCGGATTTTGCGGGACTTTGAGGTGGTTTCGCCGGATGCAGGAGAACACCCCAGAATTTGGGATAGGTGGGATGCCTGCTGTCACACATGCTTTAGTAAGCATTTTTTTTTGTTGTTGCTGGATTAACCTGAGATCTATTGGTCCCCTGGACCTGGGACCAGTAAGCCTGTGTGGGGATCTATTTATAAACCCATTTATAAATGTATATACAATTTTTGCTATGAACTTGTGTGCTTTACGGCCCTAAAACAATGTCACCTCCTCAACGCACAACTATGAAATGCATGACATACATAACCAACAGTGCACTTCTTTTTCCCCGTCTCTTCCATCTAAGCCAAACACACACCTGCACGTAACAAATATTATATCCACATGTGCAACGCCAAATATTATATCCACATGTGCAACGCCAGGTACAACTGCTAGTGTGTGTGTGTATATATATATATATATATATATAAATGTATGCATGTATGTATGTATGTATATATACATATATAGATATATCACACTCACCTGAAGAAGGAGAAAACCTCCACCTACTGCTGTTGCTGCAAGTTTGCCAACTTTCTGAAACAAAAATCCTGCACACCTACACAAGAAATACATTTTTAATTAAGGATACAAAGAGACATTGGACTTGTGTGAAGTTCTATTTACACATCTTTACAGATTTGCAAATAAATATCTGTAACTTTTCAAACACAAAAAACACCAGATAACTTAATTTTGCACTACAGTTTGTCATTTTTGCCTGACAGAAAAATCTGTAAGTCGGTTATATTTCATTTTCAAAACAATATAACCCAAATTGGGTTGAGGCTCGAGAAAGGGCAAAGACTTGCCTGAAATGTTGCCATTTATTGTATTCAGATCGGTAAATAAACCCATCTGAATATATATAATACATTTCAATTTTAGATTACTGTTGATTTTGATTGGACATTGATTTTAATCGGTGGGATGGATAGAAACTGGAGGAAAAACACTCGTAAAACTTTTTTAAGCCCAAACATGTAAATATTTTGTTAAAACATTGCTTGACAAGTTTTGGGCCACCTTAAAGGACATGCCCACTACCCCAACTGAAATGTGCCAGTCCAATGGGCCAACACTAGCGTGCACTTTTTAAAAAGCATTTGGATCGCTTGGTAAAACGCGTCAGTTTGGTCTAGCCCTAAACCTAAAACAAATGAGCCTAAATAAAAAAAATAACAGTAATAAACACCAATAGGTTAAAACAACTACAATGATGCGTGAAAAAACAAAAGTGACTAGATGCCCAAAAGGGCTTTAGAGGGAGAGATAAAAGACAGCAAAACCCTTGTCTCTACCCCCTGCCTCAAGACCCCTGTGTAGCCAGTCACCATTACATAAAAACTGTTTTGAAATTGGAAAATATTCTATCCTACCAGCCAGTTACTCCTCCCATTACAATTTGCGTAGCTACAGAATACTTTTCTGTTAGTGGCCCAGAGTTCCGTCCAAACAAGCGATTCCACCAATTATGGCGTCTTGCATATTCTGAAATATCCAACACTTCATACGATTCATCATCACTGCTGGGATCTGGAAAAAAACCCAAAAAAACAGGACGTATTAATCCAAAGAACAGCAATGTCATAATGAATGTTAAAGATTTTAACAATTAGGACTTCTCAAGCATTGGACATTTAGGGTTACTGAACCCTAAACATGTGGTGTTGACTCCAATAAAGCCAACTTATTTGTAGTATATCTGCCATAGTTTACAAAATGTTGCCTATTGTACTCAGATATTGGTGAACAGGTGTACAGTGGTTTTGCTTCTAAAGAACGCAGGCCAGCCATCAGAAATTTCTGGGCCCTCCTATGTCACATCCATCCAACACCACTGTGCAGCATTCCCCACAGACACCACTTAATTGTTACCCCCCTCCCAATTCTCCTGCCATGTATGGTATAGTATGCAAACATACATTGAATGGTATGAAATTAAAAGCCCTCTTTTTTCTGTGTGTAATTAAAAAGCCATAATACAAACTTGGGTACGGTCTTCTTCCCAGAAATGCAATCACAGCTTAAAAATAAACTTTTATTCAAAGTGCTTCACAAGCGCTTAATCATACGCTTAATAAACACAAACAGACCACCATCTTATATACCCACCATCATTTAAACTGAACATTTCTTAAAGGAATACCATTGTTAAAGGGGCATATAACAAATGTTCTGTTTAAATGATGTGTATGTATCTTTAAGGGAGGTGTGTCTTCTCTAAGCATTGTGGGTATATAAGATGGTGGTCTGTGTGTTTATTAAGCCTATGATTAAGTGCTTGTGAAGCAGGAAACGCGTCAGGCGTATTCTTTTTATCTTATAATGTTTGAATAAAAGTTACACATACCCCCGTTTTTTCTTGTGTGCTGTGCCGATTCGGACCGATGGGTCTGAGGCGGTAGCACCCGGACCATGCTTGTACCTTGGTGAGTTCCATTGATTAAAGGGTATATCCAGCAAAAATGTTAGTTTGTTTCTAACTGATTTACTGAAGAAACAGGAGGTAAATGCACACTCTTACCTCCCGTTCTTTAGTAAATCTTACAGGAGAGGAGGAGACACTTACCCGCGGGCCTGTTCCAGCGCCGGCTGACACATGCGTGCACAGTGCAAAGGACTGGAGATACGTTGGAGGCTTCTGGGATTTCGGCTCTGGAGTGGGTCCGTGGGTAAGTGCCTCCTATTTTCCTGTAAGATTTACTAAAGAAAGGGAGGTAAGAGACAGTGCATTTACCCCGTTTTTCAGTAAATCAGTTAGAAACAAACTTACATTTTTGCTTAACATACCCTTTAAGTTACTGCTCAAGCTGATACATTGCGGTGTTTTGATTAAGTGAGCAACAGGACTGGGGCATAAGCACCCAGACCTTCACTCACCAAGGGTGATATCTAAAACTGCCTGTTTATTATCACTGTTTTTAAGCACATTTATAAATATTGTGCCTAGCATAGTTATGGCCAATAACGCTGTTTACTGTATAATTAGAAAATGAAACAAAAGAAAATGTGAAGCTCTTCTATCCCATAAACAATATGAAGACAATCTAACCTCCAAAATGCAAGAAGCCACACTACCGCCAAAATAGAATAAGAAGCCACCATACCTCCTAAAATAAAATGAAAAGCCACTCTTACACCAAAACACAAGATGTCATTCTATCCCACAAATAAAATGAGAAGCCACTGTACTTCTTAAAATACAATACAAAGTTAATCTACCGCCTGAACTACAATAAGAAGCATATGTCATCCCCAAATTACAATGTGAAGCCAAAACATAATACGAAACCACTCTAACAGCCAAAACAGAAGAAGCCACTCTACCCTAAACATACAATCAGGATAAAGAATTATGGTATAAGTCAGTTGCCAGCTTCATAAGAAGTGTGCAGGAAATAAAGCTTCCTAACCTGCCTGCTCCAACTCCTGACTTCCCCCAAGCTAGCTGTCAGAGGAGGCCAGCCCAATGCCTTAAGTACTGTAGCAGAAAAGGGAGGATGCAGCAACATGCCCCTAAACGTCAAATCAGTGCAAACATCAAAGGGACAGTTTGACTTAAGAAACACATTATCCTTTTTTTAGAATTAGCCTCACTGTACTAAATAAAGTATTTCACTCAAAACCAGATTGAACTTGGCAAAGCCCAAAAAAAGCTTTTGCGCTAAAATCCCTAAAATTTTAATAGGAAAATTCCTATGCACGGTTAAAAATTTAAAGCATCATGGGTTAACTAGTCATTTTGGAGCATAAAAAGAAAATAATAAAATCCTTTGTCTTTAAACAAATATCACACTGCAAAACCAGAGGCCTGCACTACACTGATGATGGCTCAATAAAGCTGAAACCAGTCTGTAGTTGGCGCTCTGGTTTTTGCATTTAGATTATGGAATGCTGTTCCTAAGAGCTTTTTTTTTTTTTTTCATTCCTTATTTGCATATTGCTAAAAAGGGAGTATCAAAGCCTTTATTCTCTCCCTTCCTTATTTAATGTATTAAACAAATACCAAAAGTGCATAGGCTATATTATTTACTAAAACTCATTACAGATGTCAAAATATGTCATTTTCTGTGTGTAACCAGAAATCTATATAATTTATCTTTTTGCTGCAACTTTAAAAAGCTTTGTTAACATTTTTATATGGTTTACTTCAAGCAGGGTTATAAAGTGCCCATGTATTAATACTTACCATCCGACCAGGACATTCATACCAGTTCTCCTTTTGCGACCGACATATGATTGTGAGGTCTCGTCTGGCCCCATTCATTTTGCGATTGTATGTCGGTTGCAGAAGAAAAACGGGGAAGCAGGTTCCAAGAATATTGATTGATGTTGCAAATCAGTCAGAGGGTAAGTACTAATGTATGGGAACCTTTAGGCTTTTTATGGTCTGCTGTGTGTAGTAAAAAGGAACCCATTATTTTTTTTTATTAATAAGAAGCAAAGTATTATATTTCAATAAATGATTCACATAAAATGAAAATATGAGCACAAAAAAAAAAACTCAAATGGAAAATGATAGGTGGAAAAATAAGCATGAAAATGATGAGATAGTCATTTAATTCTATGAGCCAAGCTGGCCATACATTACGAAATGTTCCTGTGATGTTTGGACAACTGCCCAGACTGATCGTTTAGAGAATAGGCAAGTATGGGGAACATGAGGGTTAAACCACTGGTGTTTATGTATGTATATATATATGACAGACAAAACGATTGATATCAAATCTATTGCCTAATAAGTGTATGGTCAACTTTAGGCTGAGGCCACACCATGGCAGACAACACGCATGAAAAGAGGCTGTTAAGATTTCACTTGCGATTGAGCATGCGATTTTGGTTAGAATGGAAATCGCGGAACATTTGTACTTTGCTACAGGATCTACACATCTAGCACCAAATAATACTCATTAAAATTATATATCACTTGCTTTCGTTGTTTGTAACCAAAAATATTCTTGGTGAAATAACATTAAGTACAGAAGTTCTGCAGTGTCTTTTACTTTTATTTTCCCTGTTCCTAAAGCTAGGTACACACGACACAATAATTCGGCCCAACCGACCGACATTTCAGTGTTTCGGTTGGTCGGGCAGAATAATTGTATGGCGGCTTTTTGCGCCCGTGACTAATCGCTCGTTCATCCAAATTGACGAACAAACGATAGGACTGGTCGGAAAATCACAACCGATTGTGCGGTCCTCTATGGACGATTGGTTGCGCCTAACTGTTGAAAGCGGCTACATTTGCTGCGGCCGACAGTCCTTCCTCCTGGCCAAAAGCCTCGGTCGGTCAGGAGGAAGGATTGTATAGTGTGTACCAGCCTTACAGTAGCACATAAAGGTACAATACAAGGACAAACTAACACATGGGGGTGTCAAATCTGTAGTAATTTTAAAACTACAACTCCCAGCATTCCCTTGCTAAATGCTGGAAGTTGTAGATTTTTAACTACCTAAAGAAAATAGTAAACTGTTTTATTATTATATATTAGACATGCTACTTGAGCAGTGTGTGGCCTAGAAGTCTGGATAAAATGGGGTTTAGATCTAATTTTTGTGCTGGCTCGTTTTGCTCTCAGTACTTGACATTTTACAAGGTTTCACGAACTAGGGTGGTGACCTGCAAACTCCTTCATAGTAAAGGTAAAGTTGAGGTATTTCTGACCTATAGCCAGAGAGCCTTTTCAAGCAGGTAGAGCCATTACAGCTATAAAATGCCGGTTACAGGTGAAGCTCTTTCCCCCCCATTGAGACATGACTATTATAATATTGTTATACACACAGATCTACGTTCCCAACACCAAACGACCTACTCACCTCTCCGGGCAGCCATGACGCTTGTTATTTTTATTAAAACCCTCCCAGTGACGCAATACGCACACGATGGGCGGGTACACGCACAGTACGTACAGCACTGGGACAAACGAAGCTCCGCCCATTCAGACTGAATTTTCGCGTTGGAGTCGAGGGGTGGGGGGTCCGTTACTCGTTATGTGTCCTGTGTAAGTTTGTGTTGGTAATGAACTGTACGAGTAATGGAACCTCACTGTCACCTTAGGACATTTCACACAAATTCTCGCATTGGGGTGACAGAAATGATAAAGTTCCAGAAGTGAAGTGATGTAAGAAAACGTGGAAACGTAAAGGGCATCTGACTATAATGGAACGTATACATTGCTCCAGTCCAGACATAATAAAAGGTTGGTGTATGCTTTATTACCAGCTTCTCTGGGGCTCCGGGTATGCACAAAGTCTGATTTACCACAGAGTTCCCCCTCCCAGGTCATTCCCCCCCTTCATATAATCCGCCTGCAAACCAAGTTCTCATGCTCATGCATCCTCCAAAATGTCACTCTAACCTTTGTAAAAACCTCCATGTGTAAGCCTGTAGAGAGCAAGTGTCTCTGTTGTTCTGGAGATACTTACTACAAAAGGAGTAGGAGGGGGGTGAGATAGGAGAGACACCTAAGACCTGCCTTATCACCTTCGCCCGATCTCCCTTTGACAGGCAATAAATTGGTGAAAGCTGCTTCATTCTCTTTCCTACTTCTGTTTTTAACCCAGTATTTGCCAAGCATTTTAGTGAGCAGGAAGAAGTCATTGGGAGACTTGCTGTAAAACTTGTGTAAGTCTACACACTACATCGGCATGCTGTTAGGGCAGTGCCGCCATCAGACATTTCTGGGCTCCATACTGGGTAAATTACTGGGGCCCCCATAAAATACCCCATAAAACACCCCAACGCAGACATGTTACACACAGAATTTAACACAAATTAAACAGACACACTTTAGCACAAACATATACAATTACACTTATACTACCCTAAATAGTAAAAATCACTAGCACAGGCTCCGATAAATTTTTGTAACCCAGATACTGATTAAACCATTAGCACAAATCCTAATAAATGTTTGACACAGACACAGATAAAATCATTGGCACAAACTGATAAATGGTTGGCACTAAGACAATGATAAAATCATTGGCACAAAATTGGATAAATAGTTGGCACCCAGACTCTAACAAATGGTTGGCACCAAGACAATGATAAAATTATAGGCACAGACACTAATAAATGGTTGGCACACATACATTGGTAAAATCATAGGCACAGACACTGATAAATGGTTGTCACACAGACCCTGGTAAAATCATAGGCGCAAACTCTGAAAAATGATTGCCACCCAGACACTAATAAGTTGTTAGCACACAGATACTGGTAAAATTATTGGCACAAACTGAAAAATGCTTGGCATCCAGAATCTAATGAAGGGTTGGCACACAGACAATGATAAAATCCCCACCCACTCAGCAGCAATGTAGGCAGAGCAGATTATAAACTAAAATTAATACAGACAGTTAGCTAACCTGCACAGGCCACTGTCTGTTGCTGGCTGCTGTCTGTCTCAAGGATGGAGATGGATACCTTTCTAACTTTCTTTGTTCCAGGTCCTGGCTGCTGCCTCCCTCCGTGCTGCATCAACAGCACCAGGCTTGCAGAGTTATGTGCACCGCAGCAGACGGCCTTATGAAGTGACGTCAAACATTGAGATGTGACAATGGGGCCTGATCTACTTCCCTGTTCGAAAGACATTTCTGAAAATGTATTTACATTATGGGCATTACCAATTTTTAGCTGCCTGGGGTCTCCAGGCCCCAGAAGCCTCTCGGGCCCAGGACAGAAGTACCTCCCTTTCCCCCGGATGGAGGCCCTGTGTTAGGCGATTTGATTGACAGCTCTAGCAGGAGTGGTACATTGAAATCTTGACTTCTTTTAACTTGTATATCTCAGGCCAGAGGAGAAAACTGAAGTAAATAAAGGTACTCTGGGGGGTTGAGGGCAATTATAGAACACAGAAAAAAAACAAAAAAATTAGATTTGCCACTATAGATGCCCTTTAAGGTGCTTATACAATATGTTTTCTGTACTATATAAATTATTTAATACATATGGCTCAGGATTTTCAATTGGGAGGTGCAGTGGAATATCAGCTGTGTAAAAATCTTATGTTCCAGTGCCATTAACTATCCTCAGGTATCCCACCTCTCCCAGAATCTCTGTTAGTCTCCAAGATTTTTGTGTGTTATTTCGGGCACCCTGTGCAAAATCCCAGAGATCAGCTGCCAGCACACCCTGTAAATCGCATCCCATGATTGGAGACACAAGGAGCCAATCAGAGAGGAGCAGGCTGTAGAGGTAACCTGCAAGTTGCACAATGACACTGTATAAACACTCTTTGAACGTTACTATGAGAGATAATATTCTCTGCCTTAAGTTTTGCCCACTACCCTTAAGGAGTCTGGAAAAGGAAAGAGGCTCTAATAATTACATAGTAACATAGTAATTAAGGTGGAAAGTATCCCTGGATAAACCAGAACTACAGTGGGATGCGAAAGTTTGGGCAACCTTGTTAATCATCATGATTTTCCTGTATAATTCATTGGTTGTTACAATAAAAAATGTCAGTGATATTTGAGAAGTGAAATGAAGTATATTGGATTTACAGAAAGTGTGCAATAATTGTTTAAACAAAAGTAGGCAGGTGCATAAATTTGGGCACTACAAAAAAGAAATAAAATCAATATTGAGTAGATCCTCCTTTTGCAGAGATTACAGCCTCTAAGCGCTTCCTTTAGGTTCCAACGATGAAGTGAAAACAGTCACGAAACGTGTCAGGGAGCTTTGTGTTTGCGTGTTTTCTCACCTTTTTTGATGGCTGATATATCATAATAAAGTGGAATTGATTGCACTGGATTGAGCACTGGTCCTGCTTTTGGTGTTTCAAGTTTGAAGATACCCATTGGTATCTGGGGGTGCCGGTACTCCTGGGACTGTGAGTCCTCTGTGGTGCTGCTTCCGTTGGTAGACGGCACAGGTCTGATACCCATGTTATGGGTTGAAGGTATTTTGGACCATTCCTCTTTACAATACATCTCTAGTTCATTCAGGTTTGATGGCTTCTGAGTATGGACAGCTCTCTTTCACCACAGATTTTCAATAATATTTAGGTCTGGGGACTGAGATGGCCATTTAGGGTTGTTGTCTTGTTGAAAGATCCAGCCCCAGCACAGCTTTAGATTTGTCACTGATTCCAGGACATCGGTCTCCAGAATCTGCTGATACTGAGTGGAATCCATGCGTCCCTAAACTTTGACAAGATTCCCAGTCCCTGCACTGGCCACACAGCCCCACAGCATGATGGAACCACCACCATGTTTTATTGTAGGTAGTTTTTCTTGGAATGCTGTGTTCTTTTTCCTCCAAACATAATGCTCCTTGTTATACCTAAATAACTCCATTTTAGTTTCATCAGTCCACAGCACCTTATTCCAAAATGAAGCTGTCTTGTCCAAATATGCGTTAGCATACCTCAAGCGGCTCTGTGCTGTGGGGGGAGAAAAGGCTTCCTCTGCATCACTCTCGCATACAGCATCTCCTTGTGTAAAGTGCGCCGAATTCTTTGAACAATGCACAGAGACTTCATCTGCAGCAAGATGATGTTGGTCTTTGGTGCTGGTCTGTGGGTTGTCTCTGACTGTTTTCACCATTCGTTGCTTATATCTGTTGTATTCAATTAGATCAACTGGACTTGAAGTTTAGTTCTTGAAGACATTTCGCTAATCATTCGACTGGCTTTCTCAATTCACAATGACTTGTACAAGAATCTGTACCTTGGAAAATCCAAATTAGCATATCACAGCCAGGTGTTAATGGCGTGATTGCATAGTGGCTTAATCATGCCCTTAACACCTGGCTGTGATATGTTAATTGTGATTTTCCAGGGAACATAATTGCCACAGATTCTTGTACAAGTCGTGAATTGAGAAAGCCAGTTGGATGACTAGCGAAACGTCTTCAAGAACTTCCAGTTGCTCTAATTGAATACAACAGATATACCATGACCTGGATGAATGAGAACCTTCACAAGCACATTCGTCGCTTCTGTCTGTCTGAGATTTTTCTTGAGCCTTACCTTGAACTGAGCCTGTGGTCTTAAATTTCCTCAATATGTTCCTAATTGTGGAAACTCACAGGTGAGATCTCTGAGACCGCTTTCTGTATCCTTCCCCTAAACCATGATGGTGATCAACCTTTGGATTTAGGTCATTTGAGAGTTGTTTTGACACCCCCATGTTGCTACTCTTCAGAGAAAATTAAAAGAGCAGGGAAACTTACAGTTGACCCCCTTAAAACTCTCATAATTGGATTCACCTGTGTATGTAGGTCAGGGGTCACTGAGCTTACCAAGCCAATTTGAGTTCCAATAATTAGAGAATTAGAGAAGAGAATCTGGTCACCTTCTTAATAATTGTCAGGCCAACTAGTAAGAACTTTTCTTCATACCCTTCGCTTTCTGATGTTTCCGCCTTACCTTATCTTTCAATTAATATCTCATTGCAGGGAACAGATTTAGACTTAGGCCATTATTGATTCTGGAGCATGCAGTTTATTTATCCTCGAATCATGTGTAAAAGAATGGGGCCTCGCTACTCAAGCCAAGACTTCACCTCTGTTTATTCGTTTAGCCGATGGCTCAAGATTTTCTCCTGGACCTGTTTGTCAAGAAACAGTACCTGTGATGATCAAGATTAATCAACACACCAAATTAATTTCTTTTGATGTTTTACCTTCATCTTTATTCCCTATCATCTTGGGTTTACCATGGTTGAAAAGGCATAATCCTATAATAAATTGGTTTTCTGGTGAAATTTCATTCCCTTCTCAATTTTGTTCTCAGTCTTGTCATTCTTCTTCATTGATGGTGGTTAAAGAGGTTCCTCCTGAGGTCATTCTTCCTAGTTGCTACAATGATTTCATTGATGTTTTCGACAAGAAGGCAGCAAATGTTCTTCCTCCTCACCGGATTTACGATTGCCCCGTTGAATTGTTGCCTGGAGCTCAGACTCCTTTTGGGAGAGTTTACCCGCTTTCTGAACCTGAACAAAAGGTCCTCAAGGACTATATTGAGGAGAACTTGCAGAAGGGCTTCATACGCCACTCAACATCTCCTGCCGGGGCAGGTATATTTTTTGTGGGTAAAAAAGACGGTTCCCTTAGACCCTGTATTGACTATAGAGCTCTCAACAACATAACTATCAAAAACCGTTATCCTCTTCCACTGTTTCCTGAACTATTTCAACAACTCAGATCAGCTAAAATCTTTACAAAATTGGACCTCAGAGGGACTTACAATTTAATTCGCATAAGAGAAGGTGATGAATGGAAGACCCCTTTCCGCTCTCGATATGGACATTTTGAGTATTTGGTTATGCCAGCCACATTCCAACACTTTGTCAATGATATTTTTCGAGACTTCGTTGATGATTTCTTGGTAGTCTATCTTGACGATATCCTCATCTTTTCCTCTAACCTCCAGGAGCACCGTCTTCAAGTCAAGTCTTATCTCGTCTCAGAACTCATAGTCTTTATGTAAAATTAGAGAAACGTGAATTCGAAAAGACCTCTATTCCTTTCTTAGGATTTATCATCTCTTCTTTCGGAGTCATCATGGACCCTCAGAAAGTCTCTGCTATCCAAGATTGGCCAGTACCATCTAATCGTGAACAGATTCAGAGATTTATTGGTTTTGCTAGTTTTTATCGCAGGTTCATCAAAGACTTTTCTTCCATTATTCGTCCACTTACTCAACTCACCCAAACGCATATCCAATTCAAATGGTCTAAGATAACGCAAAAGGCTTTTGATCAATTGAAGTTAGCCTTCTCTTCAGCCCCGGTCCTCATCCATCCAGATCCGTCTCTTCCTTTCTTCCTTGAGGTCGATGCGTCCGAAAACGCTTTGGGGGCCATTTTGTCTTAGCGCCAAGGTCTGAAGGCTTTACTTCACCCAGTTGCTTTCTTCTCAAGAAAACTCTCTACCTCCGAAAAGAACTATGACGTGGGAGACCGGGAACTGCTTGCCATTAAATCAACATTAGAGGAGTGGCGATAACTTCTTGAGGGAGCTAATCACCCAATTGTTGTTTTCACGGACCATAAGAATTTGGAATACTTATGTTAGGTTTTTATATATTCTCTATAATCACTTAGCCTAATAGCAGCCATTTTGTTTTTTGACGCCATTTTGTGTCCATTTTACTTAGTCTGTTTTTCTAGAAATGTACCAAGCTGTTCTCATGGTCATAGATAATATTTTATCTCAAGGTCTTCTGCCTCCTACATTATATGTCAACCTGACTCTATCTTCACATTCCAAGACATGTTTTATTATATTATTTGCAGACATAAAGTCTGATAAAGCCCCTTTTGTCTTGCAAAGTTTTTTCCTTGGTTTAATATATGCCAATGTATGAACTAAATAAACTGAGATAGAGTTCACTACATTTCGTGTGTGTGTCAATTCTGTCTCCCGCAGCTGTGAAGGATTTTTCAATGTTCTAGACTAGGCATCAGTTTCCAGATTGGATTAGTATAGGATATTTATTCTTACAATTGGTGTCAGAAGTGGGATATACCATGTATCTGGGCAATAAACATGGGAGCTGTAGCTTTTGGAAGACCCACTATCCTCTCTTTTGACCACAGACCGAAACGGATAGGGGAGAACAACTGGCTTTTCCAAAAGGATATATCCTCTGAAGTTGCAAAAGCCTGCAATTCTAACAGAAGCGAATCCTCAGGAAAAGGGGGGGAGAAGGAAACATAGAAGGAGTTGGAGGGGGTCAGGGTTTACAGAGTTAACTGTCTGTATCGCAGCATGTTTAGCAACAGCATCTGCGAGAGCATTAACTTTAGCAATGGGGCTTGAACTTGTAGAGTGACCCTTACATTTTATTATACTCAAAACACGGGGAAAGAGTAAAGCAGACAATAAATCACGTATAATGGAAGAGTGGGCGATAGGCTTACCATCCGCAGTAACAAACCCTCTTTGCTGCCAGATCTTACCAAAATCATGAACTACACCAAAAGCATATCTGGAATCCGTGTAAATATTAACATCTTGCCCTTTAAATAAAGTACAAGCACGGGTTAAAGCAAACAATTCAGCAGCTTGGGCAGACGGGTATGGTAAAGTGCCAAACTCATGGATAATGTCAGGTAACTGTACGACTGCATATCCAGTTTGAAAAATAAAATCATTGGGCCTCGAACAAGAACCGTCTACAAAAATATCAATGTTACCTGATACCAGATCAGAAAGCAAATCCGGTCTGGGGGAGGTGTCTAAATGAATAGAAGGAGTAGAACTCGCAACTTGTGTTTGGAATACAAGATTATACTCCCGCAGGTGGCGACCTGCACATAGAGAGTTAACGTTTTCTTCTTTAATAGGAGTTGCTTCAGCGTGTGTGAAGCGTAAAATACGGGAGTTAGGGATAGGGGATGGAAAGAGTTAAGCTTAACCATTTATAGAACGGACAGTGTGGTCCGGTTCATTTGAAGTTCGAACTTCTGAGTTGTGTTTCTTTGCTAGCTAGCATTATACGGAACATTAAGAAACCCTACTATTTGTCTTGTTTGTCTTGCATGCTTATATGTTATTGTCTGATTTATTAGAGTATAAGTTTTTTTTTCTCTCTCTCTCTCTCTTTGCTTCAGTGTGAGTTGTTTCCCTAATTGTATTCGCTGTGCTTCTGTTAACCTTTTGTTTGCAGGATGGGTAAGTCTCAAAGTAAAAGGACTGATCCAAATATGCCAAATGTTTTATTTGTTAAATTTAAAAGTTTTCAGCATGTACCAAGGTCTGCCAACAACAGAACGTGCCCAGAGCTGGTTCCTAAGAACATGCCTGAAGAGACACCTAAGGATTATGTGATTCGTATTGGTGGTATTTTTTACAGCAATCCCTTTTTTGATAATATGGCAGGGTGGACAGAAGGTTTAAAGAGTTCTGATCCATTTCCCAGGGGAGGTTCTTTTAGTGATTTTCACTGTAAAATGATTAAAGGGTTATGTCTTGGAGACACTAAGGAATTCCCATGGTATTCAGGGGATCCCAAATGGGATAAAAAGTATATGAAAGAATGTGGGCAATTATGGTTACAGCTAGCACCCACATGGACGGAATACCCGCCACCTGCTCCCCATTTTGACTTTGAACCGTTATATCCATCTGTTGACATTAAGCCCCTGTGTAAATGGAAAGATGAGGACTTAGAATTAGCGGTTAGAGTTGTTCACAACCCCCAACCACCTGCACAGATGGGAGAAGTTCAAGCTGCTGCCCCACCACCCATAGCCCCCACTGCCCCAGTACAAGTAGATCACATTGATGAATCTGGGAATGTGGGAAATCAGGAGGATACTAGGCAGAGAGAGAACCTGGCGCAGGGAACTGACCAGGCAAGTGGATCTGGCATTGCAGAGAGACTTAGATCACGAATTCCAGTTCGTTCACAGTCTCCTACTGACCCACCTTTAGAAATGCCTTTTATTACGATTGGAGACCAGATAATGATTAAGTCCATGGAAGTGTCTGTACTGAATGATATAATTAAAAATGCCCCAAATCCACGGAAAAATCCGAATGCAGCTGTAAACTATTTAAGGAGGGTAACTAAAGGACAGCAGTGTACCGTGGAAGATATTAGGTTAATATTAGAAGGGATAACAGGATATGAAGGGGAGACTGGATTTGATTTTACTAATGTTCATTCCCTACAAATCCCTCCTCCTTCCCCCACTCATGCAGATTACCCGTTGGCCTACCATGAATAAAGATTGTAAAGATTTTGTTGCCTCTTGCGCTACTTGCGCTAGATTCAAGACCCCTAGACAGAAGCCGTATGGGTTGTTATGTCCCTTACCAGTTCCTACTCGCTCCTTGGGACATGATTGCCATGGATTTTATTGTGGAACTTCCTAGGTCTAAGACATTTAATACGATTTTCGTGGTAGTAGATTAACTAACCAAGATTGTCCATTTCATTCCACTAAAGGGCATACCATCAGCTGCAATTACAGCAGATGTCTTTATAAAGGAGATTGTTCGTCTTCATGGGATTCCTAGAGATATTATTTCAGACAGAGGGGTATAGTTTACTTCCAAATTTTGGAAAGAATTATGTAAATCTTTACACATGCATAATTCTTTTTCCTCAGGTTATCACCCACAGTCTAATGGCCAAACTGAAAGAACCAATCAAACACTGGAACAGTACCTTCGCTGTTATACTTCTGCTTCTCAAGAGGATTGGTCTTCGCTCCTACCATTGGCTGAATTTGCCTATAACAACGCCATCCATTCTTCCATCAGATGTTCACCATTTTTTGCAAATTACGGGTTTAATCCAACTTTTCTTGTTGACGTCCCGACAGCAGATAATATTCCAGATCTTCAAGCACGGTTGGGGGTTCTAAAACGAAAATCCATGGAATTGAGGTCCTTTATTATTCAGGCTCAAACTCAGGCTCAAAGGTACGCTAACAAATCTAGAAGGGACTCGTCAAATTTTAAGGTTGGAGATTCTGTTTGGCTTTCAACACGTAATCTGAGGTTGAAGATTCCTTCTGTCAAGCTGGGTCCTTGTTCTATTGGGCCTTTTCTAATTAAGAGATGTGTTAATGCCATGGCTTTTGAGTTGGAACTTCCTCAATCTTTGAAGGTACATCCAGTATTCCATGTTTCCGCTTTTAAAAGAGGCATCACTAAACCATTGTTGGCCCCTCCACCGCCACCTGTCTTGCTTGAAAATGTTGAAGAATATGAGATTGAATTCATTTTGGATGCCAAGGTCTCTGCAGGCAAATTGCGATATTTGGTTAAATGGAAAGGCTTTGGTCCCGAAGAAAATTCATGGGAACCGGCTGAGCAGGTTCATGCACCTAGAATTAGTTAAGGCTTTTCATTCAAGACGGATGGTGGGAGGGAGGAGTAAGGGCTCCCCTGTGCACGTTACTGTCCTTACTGAGGTTAAAAGGTAACTGGTATAAAAAAAATTCCAAACTAGTAAGGATTATATAAAAAGCCTTCCATCATACCTCCAAAATTAAACCAAAATCACATCTAGTGAGAAGTTATTGCTGGAAAGGTTCAGCAATATTACTTCCTGCATGAACACTTCCTCTTTTCATCCATGTGACCAGCTTGCAGTCATGTGACCAGCCTCAGCCTGCATTAATAGGCTTCCCTTCTCAACTGTCAATTTTTCCCCCAGGTACTTCCTGATTTCCCCAGCATTAAGTCTTTACTGAGCATGCTTATCCCCTGGGGCGGAGGGGCAGGCAGAGGTCAGGTGATGTCACTCAACCTACTGGAAGCAGCAAGTTTGAAAATTCACCCCAATATAGTTTCTCACAGGCTGAAGCCAGAGATGTGATTGTCGGCTCATTATAAAGGAAATACTGCAGGCTTTTATTTAATCCAAACTTGTATGGAGTTGCCCTTTAAGGAAGCAGCAGGTACCAGATGATTCACGGACACCTCCTACACTTGTCACTCAATACATACAGTCTCTCAATATTTTAAAGGGCATCTCCACTCATTTTTTCGATACACTGTAGGGCATCCCTTCCCATCCCCTATATTACATTTCTAAAAAAAGAATCTGAACAGTACTTACAGCCCCTTGCTCAAGCGGTGCTCTGATCCGGCTACCTGCTTGCCGAAACTAGCAAACGGGCTGGACCAGCAGCCTTGGCAGTGATTGGCTGAGAGGTAGCCAATCACAAGACGCCACTGCTGTCAATAGAGTGTTCCGCAGGAGCGAAGGGCTGTAAGTACAGTTTAGATTTTTTTTTAGCAATGTAATATAGTGGTTGGGAGTGGGAATTGATGCCCTACAGTATATAAAAAAGGTTTATGCTATCTGAAGGGCAACCATAGGGGGTCAGGAGGGAGGGGGGGAAGGCTTCCCTGCGCTTGCCACTGTCCTCTCAGGGGACAAGGAAGAGGCAGAAACCTTTCATACAGGAAGACAGCTCCTACTCTTCAGTTTCCTGGAGTTTGGACAAGCACTACAGGAGAACCATAAGGAGCAGAGATGTAAGGTAAGGATTTTTCAAACTACACAGTGGGGCCAGTAATGGGTGGACATGCCCTTTAAAATGTCTGCGCTAAGAAAAAAAGCAAACATCTTTATTCCACACATTAACAGGCCTATGTAATAAACGTTCTTATAGTTGAAATTGGTGCTAATTTTGCCCCAACCAATCGGATATTTGAAAGCTGGTTACATGGCTAGGGAAATAAAAATTTACCATAATACAGAAGAATAAAAGATGAGGCAGAAAAAGCTATTTATCTTGTGTTCTTTATTTGTAAATATTGAATTTGTAGACAAAGGAAAAAGTGATAAGTGATTTATTACGTAATTGATTTCTTCTTCAGTTCACAGTACAGATTGTATTTGTAAAAAAAATAAATAACTGCACCTATAAACCCGGTTAGTTAGATGAATGGAACTGGCGAGTTTTCTAACAGCGGTTTCACAAAACCTATACAAATTTCGGAAATATGATTCAATCCCAATTGAATCGAAATTTTTACACACACAAATATCCAGTCGAATATATTTTATGCAGTATGTAGCGCACAAAAAGCATTTGTGTCAGCATGGATAAAATAAACCTGCACACACAGCCAATAGTAAGTTTTGAGGGAACATTGCCTTGGGGCACTCTGATTTCCCACACAATTATAAAAACATGCTCACTGTGTGTTTGTGATATAGTGCTTAGATTGTAAGCTCTTCTGAGCAGAGCCTGATGTGATTATATCTTCTTTTATAGTCTATGGGACATATTTATAAACTATCGATATTTTTGCTGCTTTGCTGTCGCCGTACATTGCCATGGCAAAGCCAATCTTTTTTTGCTGCGAAAAGTATTGACGTTGCAGTAATATCTTCTTTTCGCTGCGATAGAGGACTTAACACTATGAAATTGCATTACCGTAAGTCCTGTATTGCAGCAAGAAGAAAAAAATATTGATCTTGGTAAACCCAGAAATCGGCCAATCGTATTACAGTAAATGCTGGAAATAATCTAACGCTGGATCCCACTGGACCCTTATTAGTATTGAGAAACACTCCACATGGCTGTTTTAAATTACCCAACTTAAATAAAAGTTAAATGGTTACCAGTGCGATAAGCAAAATGGTGATCACTGCTGTAATGACTTTTCGCTGACCGTTATAGCTGCTTTATGTATTGCGTTAAGTCCAAATTTTCCCAAAACGGTATCGAAAAGTTTAAGCGTCTTTATAAATATGCCCCTATGTCTTTTGTATTTCCATATGACTAAAAGTATGTTGTATAATTGCCAATGTCTTTGAACCATGGGTTTGTTGATTCAGATTTTCAGCTATTTAGCCTTGCAATACGCATCAAAAATGGTGAACGCTGGTCCCATAGGGCTCTACATGCCCTGCACTTCTACTAGCGTGATAGGATCGCAAATCGGATCCGAAACGCGATATTGGAGCCTAGCCTTATAGGAGCACTATGCATATGCAGGAACTGACAGCTCTCTGGCTCCTCCCCATAAGCCCTCCCCTTCTTTAACTTATGCTTGCCATTGTCAGAGAATAGAAGGAGAGTAACTGACTCTGGGCCATATTTATAAAGGCTATACCGCACCTTTAACAATCGTTAAACTGATTAATTTCCTATCGGTTAAGCAATAGTTAATTTACAATTGTAATAGTAAATTACCGATATTGATCATAAATCTACAATAACGCGATCGTAAATTTACGATCCCCATAGAATACCATTGCAGTAGTTGACTACGGCATGGTATTCTACGACCAAACGTTTGTTAACAAACGTTGGCATAAATGTACGACTACGGCCATAGTAAAGACAAAAACTAAACATGAAATGGTCAAATTCAAACTAAACAAGCAGCCCAATAATGAATTTCAAACTAAACAAGCAGCCCTATAATGAATTTCGAACTAAACAAGCATCCCAATAATGAATAAGGGCTAGGCCACACTACCGCGTTTGATCACACATTAAAAATGATATACTAGTGTTGACCAATTAGTCTGCTTACACTAGGTGTGCAGCTGTCCATTGCACTGCAGTCTGCTTTTCATAGTACATGTGCAATCACCATTTAATAATTTAAACACACATTAACCCGATTACATTGGGAATCATGGGTTTAACTCTTATTTTACACAATATTGTGTAATATTACATCTTCCTGCTAATGTTGCTTAGCTGGGAAAAAAAGCATTTGAAGAGTTAAAGGGCATTTCTGTAGTGTAGGGCTCCCTCTCCCTCCCCCAACTGCCATAGTTATTTGAGGAAAAACTTAGCCAAGCTATACTTACACTGCCCCGGCGATCTGACAAGGCCCTCTGCTTGCATGAAACTGCAAGCAGGAGGCCGGACCAACAGCCGCGTCCATGATTGGCTGAGAGGCAGCCAATCACGAATGTGGCTTCTGGCTGTACAGAACGCCGGAAACGGGCAGTGTAAGTATAGATCAGCTAAGTTCTTCTGCAAATAACTATGGGGGTGGGTGAGGGAGTCCTACACTTCAGAAAAGGGGTTTGGAGCTAGGGGGAGGAAGAAGAAGGGGGGAGGGCTGCAGTGAGCATGGCATAATTCTCCTGGAGGAGAGACAGGAGGCAGAAACATTATGGGGCATAGGCAGGCTCCTGGTCTTTACTTTTTTGGACTTTGGAAGGACATTGCAGGGCAGCCATTTGGAGCAGGGATGTAAGGTAAGGATTTTTCAACACTACACAGTGGGGCCAGTAGTGGGTTAAAATGTAATTTTGGGGGTGGACATGCATGTTGCAATAGTGACCTTTTTCTTTCTATGCAAATGTATTTTCTTACATGTTGCTGCAGGGCTTTATTTTTGATAGTCTCGTTTAAATTTAATATTGATCTTTATTTTTCTAAGTGTAGGAGAACATCTAATTATTCATTCCTTAAAGCACATACCGTAGAAATTCTGAAACCTACACTAATGATTTTTATGCACAAAGTATAACTGAAAAAACAATGCCTGTTCCAAAGTGAGAAAGCTCACCCATTATATCCAAGAATATTAGATATTAACACTAAAAGGAGAGTGCACCATTCCTCTTTACCCTCTCAAAGTATTTGAATACATATAACCCTAGATGCACTTTCCAGGGTTTTAGCATTAGACACAGATCATTCGTTCATGCATACAATGTAATAAATGACCGCAAACCCCCCACCCCCACTGGATTATAGTGACCTCAATAAACACGATTGCTAGTAAAATAACTCTCTTATCTGCTGGAAGCAGAAAATCTGTATGAGGCTATCAGAATTATGGTCTACCCAGATGGTGGCTATACTAAAACTCTTCAGGGGAAGAATACACGGACTGCAATAGCATTTTTATAATGAGGCATCCTTGGTGAGATTAACGTGTTTCATTTTAACCAATTAAGAGCTAGAAACAATTATTTAAATGATTGTCTTCAAAAAGGTGGAATGGAAAATGGAATAAGCTTATTCGGAGAAGACCAACTAGAATGTATTTGTTATAAACCGAGAGTGTCACCTTCAATCAGAAGCTGCGCTGCGTTGGAAAAAAAATATCAAAACTAAAGCAAAGTGCCTCACATCAATTTATAAAATAAAAAGTTGATGACTGTTATTACTAGTATTTATTTGACAAAGGGATGCTGTAATTATATACCAGACTAAAATGACATGTCTGCATTTCCTGGCAATAATAGCTTACACCACATATTAAACAAAAAAAAGCTGTCAGGGAAAATGGGGACTAAGCTATTGTACTGTACGGTGCAGAGTAAAAAATAAAAGAAAACAAAATAAAGAACACAAAGAGATCAACACAACTATATATACAGTATATATTGTAACAGATTGATGTGTTCTCAGTGATTATTTCCATATCCATCTCACTTACTCCAAGCACTATTTAGCTATTTGGTGGAATAGACCATCATTACCTCGGTTCTAAAAATCCTTAAGCCTTAATCCTTAAGGCTTATTAGAGCAAGAGGTCTTTGTCCATTATTATGTTTTTGAATCTAGAATTTAATGATAATGCAATATGATTTTAAATTCTAGAATTAAAACAAAATGTAACTGTTTTGTTACATCCCTATATAAAAGGTCTAATTGTAATAAATTGATATACCATCAGAACATTAATTGCAATATGCCAAAAAGTGAATTGACCAATGAATTAGATTAAATTCATTGAGACTCAGATTTATTTTAATATTTTCACAATGAATACAATGAAGTATTCTTGAGATGATCTATGAGATATACTTTTCTAGCTGAATTGATCAGGCCCGATTTAGTTAAAATGATTTTTAAAGGGTATGTCCACACAAACACAACATGTTACAATTTTCTGTAGTGTAGCCACCTCCCTCCCAACCCTAACCGCATGGTTTATATTTCAAAAAAAGTCCCCAGAATCTTACTTACGTGCCTGTTACTGTGGTCAAGGCCTCTAATGATAATTCCAGGAAGTAGGGTCCAGACCGGCAGGCACGTCTGTCATTGGCTGAGAGGCAGCCAATAACCTATGCGGCTGCCGGCTCTTAGGAACGTGACCAAGTAAGTTTCTGGGTTTTTTCTTTTTAAAGGGGAACTGTGGTCCAAAACTGTCTTTAGGTAAATTGTTAGGAATTGCTCTCCTGAGAATTTTAGCAATTTATTGTCATTGTTTATTTTGCATAGTTTTGAAGATATTTACATTTTTGTGTGTGATAGGGCAGCAGCATCACCAGGTCCCCTGCACTTCCTGCTCTGAAACCATGTCAATCAATCTACCCCATGGTCCCTCCAGTTGCAGGCCCCCCTTGGCCCATTCTCTTATAGCCCCATGTGGCCCCGCCCACCCACGGGTGCACAAGCTACACCCATTTGCGGGTGCACACGTCCCGCCCACTTGCAGGTGCACAAAGCTCCGCCCACTCTCGGGTGCACAAGCCCCGCCCACTCATGGGTGCACAAACACACACCCCTACAGAAAACTCGGTGGAAACAGCCTTTTCAGGCAGAGTGAGAACTCTGCCTGAAAAGGATGTTTTCACATTGTGGGGCTGTAGATTCCCTTACTCTGTCAGGACTTCACACAGCAGAGAGGAGGAGGGACTTCCTGTCTCCCTCATACACTGCAGGAGTCTGAGGCTGTGCTCACCGATGGCACTGTGCAGGAGAAGCCTTAGGAATGTCACGTCAGCCTCCCACCCATTAACTTTCTGGTCAGTCATTTCTTTATATCTTGGACTGTGGAGCACTTAGAAAGGTGGTTGATGGCTAGGAAACTGGCCTTTAATTTAAACTCAACTTGTTTGGAGACCACAGTTCCCCTTTAAATATAAACCATGCGGTTAGGGTTGGGAGGGGGGTGGCTACACTACAGAAAATTGTTATGTTTTAGAAATGTAGGCAAAGAGACAAGGGATCTGAGGGGGGGCTCCCCTGTGCATGCCAGAGTCCTCCAGGAGGACAAGGTTGAGGCAGAGACCTTTTTACACAGAGGCAGCTCCTGCCAGCACTGCAGGACAACTATTTGGAGCAGAGGGGTATGGTAAGGATTTTTTTAACACTACACAGTGAGGCCACCAGTGGGTTAAATTTTAGAGGTGGACATGCCCTTTAAATAGAAGGTATAGTAGTAGAACTACTCAAAAGTATGACAATTTGAGAACAAGTAGTAGGTTTTCTCAATTAAGATTTTTTCGTCCTGACATTTTTTCCTATACTATTTTTACACTCAATAAAGGGTTTTATACTTAAAAATAAAAGAATGTAATCAGTGAATTTCACGTTCAATCTTAAATGAAACTGCCAAAAAACAAAACTAATATATAAAACTGAAATATATAAGCATATCTATGTAAACATTGCATATTTAAAGGGGAACTGTGGTCCAAAAATGACTTTAGGTAAATTGATAGGAATTGATCTGCTGAGAATTTTTGCAATTTATTTTGATTGTTTATTTTGCATAGTTTTGAAGATATTTACATTTTTGTGTGTGATATGGCAGCAGCATCACCAGGTCCCCAGCACTTCCTGCTCTGAAACCATGTCAGTAAATCTGCCCTCTGTCCTCTCCTCTTGCAGCCCCCCTGGTCCCTCCCCACTCATGGACCCCATGGTCCCTCCAGTTGCAGGCCCCCCTTGGCCCATTCTCTAAGAGCTCCATGTGGCCCCACCCACTCACGCTCGCTGGTGCTGTGGGGCACTCAGACCCTTCCCCCCTACAAAAAAACTGTGGAAACAGCCTGAAAAGGCTGTTTTCACATAGTGGGAAAGAAGGGCTGTAGATTCCCTTACCTACTCTGTCAGGACTTCACACAGCAGAGAGGAGGAGGGACTTCCTGTCTCCCTCACACACTGAGGGAGTCTGAGGCTGTGCTTGCCAGCAGCACTGTGCAGGAGAAGCCTTAGGAATGTCACATGTCAGCCTCCCACCCATTAACTTTCTGGTCAGTCATTTCTTTATATCTTGGGCTGTGGAGCACGTAGAAAGGTGGTTGATGACTCATTTTAAAGGTAGGAAACTGGCCTTTAATTTAAACTCAACATGTTTGGAGACCACAGTTCCCCTTTAACTCATACAGTTACAAACAATTCCTCTCACACAGACTGGTAAATATAAGATACCCAGCCCACACAGACTGGTACATATAAAGATGCCCTCATGCCCAGCTTACACAGACTGGTGCATATATGTGACCTCACGCCCAGCCCACACAGACTGGTCATAAAATATGCACTCATCCCCAGCCCACACAGACCGATACATATAATATGCCCTCCTTCCCAGCCCATCCAGACTGGTACATATAGGATGCCCTCATGCCAAGCTCAAACAGCCAGGTACATATAAGATGCTCTCATGCCCAGCCCACACAGACTGGTACATATAAGGTACCCTTATGCCCAGCCCACACAGACTGGTCATAAAAGATGCACTCATCCCCAGCCAACATAGATTGGTACATATAATATGCCCACAGATCGCAGATGTGGCTGTCGTCAATGGAGAGTGCCGCGGGAAAGAAGTGCTGCAAGTAGCATTCTAAATCTTTTTTTAACAAAATGACACAGTGGTTGGGGGGCGGGCAGGGATGCCCTACACTACAGAAAAAGGAATTAACACTAGCTGGATGGCATATCATGGATAGATCCAGATGGTGGGGGGAGGAGGGGGAAAGGGCTCCCCTGTGCTTACCACTGGCCTCTCAGAGGACAAGGAGGAGGCATATATAATAGTAAATAATAATCCAAACTAAGGGATAAAAGAAGGTAGTAAAGGTACCATAAGTACCGGTGCAAATGATGGGAAATCACATAAATAATCTATAGATAATGGCCTCCTACGAATGCCCTCATTCGGATATGGGCACTCACACTGCCATATATAAAGTCATAAGGACGCAAAAATCGACCAAAGAAGTAATTAAGCAAGTAAAATAAAATATTGGATAAAAAACATCTGAGCTTAAAGGGCATGTCCACCCCGAAATTTAACTTTTGATATGTGGTAGGGCATGCTCCCCCAGCCCCAACCGCATTAATAGAATTGTTAGAAAGTCCCCCGATTCTTACTTACCTGCCCTCTCTCCTCCGCTGCAGTGTTCAGGCCCTCTGCTTGCATGGAATTGAAAGCAGGGGGCGGGACCGGCAGCCGCGTCTGTGATTGGCTGAGAGGCAGGGAGGGCTGCACTGAGCATGCCTCAACCTTGATGAGGTTGAGGAAGTCTCAGGCACAGCATGAGTCACACACTGCTCCTACACAGCAGTTTCCTGGACTTTGGAGGGGCACAGCAAGGGAACTATTTTGAGCAGGAATGTAAGGTAAGGATTGTTTTAAACTACTTGATGTGGCCAGTAAGGGGTTAAATTTTAGTTTTGGGGGTGGACATGCCCTTTAATTTGCACATTTAAAAATGTATCTGTAAATATCATCCATAAATAAATATAATACAATATATATGCAAGGGACAAGAAAACAAGGACATGGAGGACAGGAAGAAACCTACTACTCCTTAGTTTACTGGATTTGGTCAAGCACTGCAAGAGAACCATAAAAAGCAGGTATGTAAGGTAAGAATTTATTTAAACTATACAGTGGGAGGGGCGGAGCCTGACCGGGCATGTAGGAAGACGTGTTCCTGAGCTGCTCCCGCCACGCGGTTACAATATCGACTATAGACCTAAGACCCATCAGACATAACAAACAAATTTTATGGTCTTAACTGAGGGGAAACAACACAGAATGCCTCCAATGCCTCCAAAAAAAGCTCAAGCGAAGGGGGACATGGAAGATTGGCTGAAAGCAGACCACCCCAAGGCCTCCCAAGGCGACGCTCTAATCATACCAGAGGCCACACCATGCACTAAAATGGACCTGGACAAACTTTATAGTAACCTGGAAAAAGCAATCCAAGCATCTCAAGCACAGATTATAAAGGAAGTCCGACAAGAAATAGCACAATTAGGAGACAGAGTCTCCACACTAGAAAATACCACAGAACACCTAACAACCTACTGTCAGCAAACGGAAAATGATATAAAGGAACTGCGCCATGATTGTATCTCCTCCGCGAACAACAGGAGGACATGGAGAATCGCACCCGACGCGGGAACATAAAATAAGAGGTGTCCCAGGAGAGGTAACAGATTTATCACAATACTTACCGACCCTCTTTTCCCATGTGGCTCCAGACACTCCTATAGAAAAGTTCCTTATGGAACGAGCACATAGAGCACTACGCGCTAAGCCGCTGCCCAATGAACCACCCAGAGACATTATCTGTAAGATGCATTACTCCCCTGTTAAAGAACTTTTAATGACCCTGGCCAGGGAGAAAGGGTTTATTGAATTCGATGGGGAAAATCAGCTTTTACCAAGACCTATCCACACCCACGCTAGCAAAAAGCGCGCAATTCAAGCCCTTGATAGAAATACTGCTCCGTCATCAACTGAAATATAGATGGGGATTTCCTTTTAAATTGACTGTTCTAAAAATGGCAGACCCATCTCCATATCTGATATGGAAGACATGGAGGACTTCCTAAAAAACTCGGGATTCAACACATACCGAGGCACACCCCAACAGAAACCATTATGACAGGGCCTCACCACCAAAACCATGTGGCATCAAGTGGCATCGAAACTGCAGCATAGCCCCAAAAGAACATATGGGACCACAGATCCAATCCCTACTTGACATACAGAAGTATGCTTGAATAAAACCAAAAAGAACAAAGCCTTAACACAGATCTACGCACATTTACTACTGAACGATTACAACAACATGAAGGAAACCCACCAATTGCCTATACCCTCACCCTCATGCTTATGGGAGTGGGAAAGTAGAGCCTACCACAAAAAAAAAACAAAACAAAAAACTGCGAAATGGTTTGAGACTAACGTCCGAGTTAACTAACGTAACCCAAAGGACACAACACAAGCATATGCTGACTTATAAGCAATAAGGAGTACCCCTTTGCCTAATATTTCTATACCAACCCAAGAGGACTGCAAAACGCACCCATACAAAGAGGAAAAGGACATGACTCCAAACCCAGAACTGGATAAACCTCTCCTCTACTCCCCCCCAAATAATTTAATTTCTCCCACACACTCTCTATCCAAATACGGTATTGTACTACATGATATACTAACAATCCTAAAGGATACAACGCCATAACTGTGTACCTATTCAATGCTATGGGGAGCATACCCCTACTATGTATAACGTTATATGAAGGAGGGGGGAGCGGGGAGGGGGTGACAGAGAGGACTAACAGGGAACTTAATCTCACAGCTTAACAATACCTTGATAAGGTATTATATGTATTGCATGTATTATGGGTATTATGTGATGTGGGGACGGGTCCCAAAAGGGCAGCGAAACCGCAGTGCTTGTTCTGGATGGGGGGGGAAACTTGATAGTACTACACGCAAACCAAACCAACCCAAGATATCCGTGAAACAAAATATCATACGGAGAAAAGGTGTATTTTAAGGTGGCGTTCCCCCCTCACCCGAGCAGGCACATCATCTACAGAGCAAGGTACAAGGCATATAGGTATCAATATGGATATTTATGTGGACCATTATGAATAATTTATAAATGTAATGTATAAAATGAAAATCCCTGCGCTACGGCGGGGCCGCACGCAGGGTGGGAGCGACACGAATCAACAGCCTTAATATTTACTGCATTGGAAACTCCCCCAATACCACTTACCTACCCACTAAATTATCCTAGTCAAGGATAACTAAAACTAAGGAGTATGACTCCGACTAATATATCTAAACCGACCCTGCCCTGCCGGGATGGCACCGCTTAAATAACGATCTATATGTAAACAGATACCGGTATACTCCCACTATCTGCAACCTCTGCCTCAAACGGGCTTAAAGACATAGGTTTGGGATTTGTCCTGTGAAAAATTACTATATTCCCTAAACTAACCCGATCAATGATGAAAACAGAGCTTATCTCCAATGTGGAAAATAAAGCCTGCTTAACTGAGATCAGCACTAACAAACACAACCTTTCACTCCCATAATACTAATAAATATACCCTCCCCCCCCCTAGCATGAGACCCCCTCTGCTCACCCCTAATACATACCATACTTTATATAGAAAGAACATCGTAACAACTTAATAGTTATAACCACAAAAAAATGAAGATGTCAATATGACAATGGGGAGACTAACACTGCTTATATATATATATAGATATATAAAAAAAAAAAAAAAATAACACTATTTACATAAACATCTCGGACTCATGATATATATTAAAATAACTAACTAATAATGTACCTACAGTTATAAACTGTTATTGATAAAATGGTGCAAGGAGCCAAACCAACCCCAATACAACAAACTAATATAGGACTGGCTCTACATAACCAGTAAGAGCTGGCAAATCTTAATCTCTACAAAAGGCTGGAAATATTGGTAGGATTATCTACACAAGGAAACCCGTTAGTTGATATATTCACCTAGCGAATGCTTCTTCCCTCTCTTCTAATGAGAATTGATGTCATATCTATATCAAACTTAGAGAAACCCTTTAAACAATATACCCCATACCTAAACAACCAGAACCGCTGACGGTCAGGCAGCGGGAGAACACCCCTAATAACACCCGGTACCATTTGGGTAGCCTCTTCCCCCACAGAAAGAGAAAGAGGTAAGACCACCTCTGATAAATTCACGAACTGTAAGGACTGAAGGATCCTTACCCCGAATAAACTGCAATCTAAAATGGTCTGTCTATGTACAGACCCAAACTATGGATTCTATAATCGAGTAATCCCTTCTAAGTTAATGTTTACTGTTGTATGTTATTCTATGTTTAATATGAAACCAAAAGTAACTCATGGTCTTTATTCCTATACAGCTCAATACAGATACAGAAGCCCAGCTGCCCCGGACTCCGAACATTCTTCTATTCAGATAAAACTGCAGATACTAACAGACATACCATTGAAATTCTCCAGCTCCTGAAATACCCCAACCAATGACAGCCCATATTAAGTAATAACTCATAACACGAAAGGCCTCAACGCACCTAAAAAACGCCAAATGGCATTACAATACTACCACAAACAGAAAGTAGATATCCTTATGCTACAGGAACCCATTTCAAAAAGGGGAAAGAACCTAAATATGGGATCCAAATTTACCACCCACTATCTGGCGTCCTCCGGGACAGGAAAGGGTGGTGTATATTAATACATAAGAACTAAAAACACGTGTTATAAGGACCCACAGGGGAGATTTATCATATTGAATATATTAATACACAATACCAGAATGACCATAATAAACGTATACGCCCCTAATACCCAACAAAAAATATTCCTTCAAGAACTAAAAAACAAAATAGTATCCCACGCATTCGGCCCTATACTAATGGCAGGTGACTTTAACGTCTCCATAAACCCAAAACTGGATAGATCAAAACCGCTAAATTCTATTAGACACATGGAGGTTAGCCAACCCAACAAAAAGAGAATACACCTTTTTTTCACCAGTACATAAAATCTACACTAGAATAGACTATGTATTTGTTTCTCCCCAACTAATATCACACATATGTAAAACATACGTCTCCAAGATTACATGGTCCGATCATGCCTATGGATCAGTGACTCTCGAAGACGTAATAAAAGCAAGACCCCAACCAACCTGGAGACTTAATGAGTCCCTATTGACAAACGAAGACTATGTAAAAGAACTAACCACAAACCTCAAAAATTATTTTACAGAGAACGACATAGCAGGAACAGGAAGCGCAACTTTATGGGCAGCGCACAAAACAGTTATCCGAGGCCAAATAATTCAATTAGCAACTAGACACACAAAAAAAAGAGAACAACATATAACACAACTAATCAAAATTATAAGAGAGGGGGACAAAATCTTAGCTCACAGATATGAAGAAACTAAGGCAACACAAACACAAGCAGCACGTCAGGAATTAAGCCAACTGTTAACGAACAGAGCAGAAATGGCCTTACGACTTACTAACCAACAATACTACTACAAAAGTAACAGGCCTGACACAATGATGGCAAACAAACTTAATCAAAAAATGACCCAAAATAGATTTTTGCCCCTAAGAGACAACAAAGGTAGACTTCAACACGATCCAGTAACTATCACTAATATCTTCGCAAAATTTTATCAAAAATTATACAATGGCACCACAACTACTGAAAACACAGACAAAGAAGACAAAATCAACAGCTATCTTAAGGATATTAACTTACCCCAACTCACCACAAAGCAACAAAAAACTATGCAGGCAGAAATAACGACAAAAGAAATACACACAGTTATAAAACAATTAAAAATAAGGAAGACCCCAGGCCCAGATGGGTTTACTGCTCAGTATTACAGGGAATTCCAGTCCACCCTGTCCCCATACCTGCAGAGACTATGCAATGAACTACTCGCAGGAACCCAAAAGTTACCACCGGATATGCTACGAGCGCACATAACTGTCATCCCTAAGCAGGACAGAGACACCACCCAACCATCTAATTACCGACCCATCTCCATCATAAATATAGATGTAAAAATAATAGCGAAAATTTTAGCAAACAGAATGAATATAATACTACCTGAATTAGTACATTATGATCAGACAGGGTTTGTCCCTGGTAGACAAACCACAGATAACATCAGGAAAACTATAACAATTATGCAATATGCAGAACTAAATAAAATACCCTGTGTAATACTGTCTCTTGATATTGAGAAAGCCTTTGATAGGGTGGACTGGACTTTCCTACGCATGGTGCTTAAGCACTATAGATTTCCAGACACATTCATAACTGGAATATTTAGTTTATACACGGACCCCTCGGCAGTAGTCAGAAACATGGGCTATCCTTCAAACAAAATAAACATAAAAAACGGAACGCGACAAGGCTGCCCCTTATCCCCCCTCCTATTCGCCTTGTCAATCGAACCCCTAGCGGCTAAAATAAGATCAACCCTAGACATCAAAGGTATACAAATTGGAAAAACACATTCGAAAATATCTCTCTTCGCAGATGATACCCTTTTATATCTATCTCAACCTCTCATCTCTCTCCCCATCTTCCATCAAAAACTGCACGAATTTGGAGATATATCAGGATTCAGAGTTAATCACTCCGTTGCATATCCCATATGTTTGCCAGAACCAATATACAATATACTAAGTGATAAATTTCCATTCAAGTGGACAACAAAATCCTTCAAATATTTAGGTATACAACTAAGTCCCAAAACTGAAACCCTGCACTCACAAAATTATGACAAACTAATCCCAACCCTGATCAATCAACTTAAGAAATGGACACCATACCCCCTCTCACTAGCTGGTAGAATAAATGCAATTAAGATGACTACACTACCAAAAATATTATATCTATTTAGAGCCCTACCCATACCTGTAAACCTACAATTACTTAACAAACTCCAAACAGAAATCAGAAAATTTATATGGAAAGGGAAAAAATCAAGAATAAACTACGAAACCCTGGGAAGGCACAGAAACAAAGGAGGTTTCGGTCTCCCCATGCTGCTACACTATTATAAAGCGGCACAAATCGCCCAAATCACTCAGTGGATTCAAGGAGCAGGAAAAATAGCATGGGTGGATATCGATAACGAACTAATTGCCCCACTCCACTCCTCGACTTTATTATGGATAACAAAAGAACACTATAAACCATACTCTGAAAACCACTCACCCATCATACAACATACCTTACAATTATGGAATAGATTAAACAGACAATACGCTATCTTCCCCCAATACTCCATACTAACCCCATTAATATATTCCCCAGTCTCCCCTGTGGGTCTCACGGCTATCGAAACACAATATTGGAAAAATAAAGGTATAACTAATATCAACAACCTAAGAAAAGAGGATGGTACCCTAAGCTCATGGGAAGAAGCCACTATCATATTCCAGCTTCCAGCCAACAAATGGTATATATATACAAGAATGTTGCACTATGCTCAGAAAGTCCTGGAGTGATGCCAGAGCAAACAATTAACCCCAATAGAAAAACTCCTGAATGAATCTACCCATACGCACGGTAAGATATCAGCTATATATAACACACTATGGCATGATACATTACCAATCAAATCTAAATATTCTCAAATATGGGAAAATAGATTCCAGCAAAACCTTAATGAACAACAATGGACACAAATATATAATAACTCACACAAAAGCTCATTAAATATAGCAACGAAGGAAAGGACTCTCAAAATTCTTTATGACTGGTATACTACACCTGAATATATACATAAAATCAACCCTTCCCATCCAAACCTATGCTTTCGTAACTGCAATAACCAAGCCTCACAACTGCACTGTTGGTGGCTATGCGAAGAAGTCCAAAAATTCTGGAAGATAACCGAATCATACAAGATATAACCGACCCTAACTATAAACTGTCCCCATACACAGCTCTCTTTAACTTACCTGATCAGGGATTAAATAAATATACCCAGAGACTAATCTCACATATTTGCACAGCCGCAAAAGGCCTATTAGCACTTACATGGAAAAGACCAGCACCAACCAGAGCAGAGCTAATTTCTAGGATCTGGAGAATAAAAACAGATGAATATTTAGGTCATAGCCTACAAAACTCATTAATACAATGGTCCAAAACGTGGCACATCTGGGAGATGAAAATGCAGCCACAAACAGATTGAAAACTACTATATAAAAGGAGCATCCGGGGCAGGCGGGACCTCAATAAAACGCTGAAACTAGGTAAGATCTCTTTAGTTGGAAACAGCTAGAAGGATATATAGAAAGATTCTTTATACTCCAACCTATCAAAACAAAGATTAACAACTGCGTAAGAGTATTTATAGAGATATTTCAAATAATATATTGCAACTATAGACTAATGAGGACAACGGAAACTGTACCTGAGTTACTGTCTGATAATTACCGTTATATTACTCTGTACTATGTTTTTAGAAAATATAAATATACCATAACTATATTGAAATGTATGTAATATGTGCTCAAAAATAAATAAAATAAAACTATTGAACAAAAAAAAACAAAAAAACTATACAGTGGGGCCAGTAGTGGGATAAATTTTAGTTTGGGGGTGGACATGACCTTTAACAAATAAAGGCATGGTTGATATTAAGGTTGCAGCTATTTCTACCACACCACTGTGAAAATCTTTTTCTCTAATGAAATTTATGTTCATGTATAAGTATTTTTCTCTATCTGTGCAGGTGGTAAGACTGGTTCCTTATACAGACATCCCACCCTGCCGAATCTGGCGTGGCTGAGTGACGTGACATCACTGATGTCACTAAAGGGGCGGGGTCAGGGGAGTGACCAGTTACACCCCTAGCCATGCCTCTAACGTGACGTAAATTATGTCACGTTAGAGGCGTGGCTAGGGGCGTAACTGACCCGTGTGACGTAATTTACATCACATAGGAGGAGTGGCAAGAAGAAAGCGTTCTGGAGGCGGACTCTCAGGTAGGTTCGGGTCGTGAGAGTTTGGGGTGGTCTCGCTGGTGTGCGGGAGACCACCCCAAAATCCGCGAGACTCCCGCAACTCCCGGTAGGTGTGGGATGCCTGCTTATACTACAAGTTGATGTTTTAGTGAACATAATCAGTGTGGATTAAACCATGGGAACACCCATAAAGTGAGGCACAAACGGGTTTATACTGACCTGACCAACCATCCAGTGCAACATTTTGGTCGGCATTTATTAACACAACCAATATTTATGACTGATATTTTTGCAAAAGTAACCAAAAACAGACCAGACATGTCAGCAATTTTTGAGTCAATTTTTAAGCTAGATCAGAAATCAGATGTTTCTTTCTTTTTTATCTGTGTGTACATAGTACCTACTTTTTCATGTGAGGCTGAATTGAGATCTGTTCTTCTTGTAGGGATTTTATTTGCTTTTCTTTTAAGCAATTTATACAATTTTAGATCTTCTTCAACTTGGATCTTAATTCACTTTTACTATTCAATGGGCTGCATGCACACATTAGAGAATTGGATAGATATTACATTCTGTGTTCAGGTTGCAGGGCAATGAAAGATTTCCTCCATAGAAACTAAAAAAGGCTTTTGACACCCATGGGGAATAAAACATTGACTTCATAAAACAGAAAATACATTTATGCAGATACAGAACTAGCAATCTACCTTAAAGGAAAAGTTCACTCCCAAAGTGAACTATTCCTTTAATGTATTGATTGAAGCTCGGGAGGTAAGGAGCTATGCCCTACCTCCCATTCTTCAATCAATATCTCAGGATACGGAAACGAAGATTCAACAAACTTTTTTTTTTTTGCGCGACAGGTCTCGTGTGCTTCCTGATTCTGTTCAACTATAGCATGCATGTGCGATAATGCGCGCTATAGTTAGAACAAGGAAGCGGTCTGGGATTTCACTGTGACCTTGGTGGATTGCGCAAAAGGTAAGTTTCTTGAATTTTCGTTCCCGGATCCAGAACCATTCGTTGAAGAACAGGAGGTAAGGCATAGCTTCTTAACCTCCCAGGCTTCAATCAATACATTAAGGACTAGGCCACACTAACACATCTTTCATGCGTTTGCACACGAGATTGTGCATGCAATTTTTGGTTAGAATGGAAATCGTGGGAATGCAAAAATTTACTCGATTTCCTATGAAATTGTGCATCCGTTTTGCGATCACCATCGTTTTATGCGAACGCATGCGTTTCCATAATGTTAAATAGCAAAATTGCATGCACAAATGCGCGACAATGCACCAGAATCGCACGCGCAATCGAGTGCGATAACGCTTACAATTGCGTGTGAGCTTCACTTCGTTGTAGTGGGGCCTCAGCCTTACAGAATAGTTCACTTTGGGAGTGAACTATTCCTTTAAAAAAGCCCAAATCCCTGCCACAATAGCCCCAGCTGCTTCAGCCCTCCAAATCAAATCATTTCACCTGATCAACCATGTTAATCAGCCAGTAGAAAAAAATTGTGGTTTTCTACTAATGTCTATGGAAATTACTACATAAAAAGTTTAGTTTGGCTCCTAGATTTTTGTTACTAGCTATGTCTGAATACCCCGATCTACATGCCCACTCCTGCATTTTAATCATTTTAATTAAAAAAAAATACACAACAAAATAAATGATTATCTGTCTTTCTCACTGACTCTAGCAACAAAGCAGTAGTTCAGATGAAATAATAATTGCTTGCCCGATATAAGCATAAAAAATACATTTTCAAAATGCTTTGGAGAAAAACATTTAATGTTTCTCTCACACTCTATGCTAAACAGCCAGTGTCCACTTCGTTGTTGGTAGCAAGGAAATTTGTGATACGCCGGGTAGCCCACCCTGTGTGTTAATCTTCAAACTGACATGCAATTAGCCTTTTGTGTAATGCCATTCAACTTTCTTTATAATAATGTTCCCAGTAGTTGGTTATGTTATAATGCATATTTGCTGTTTTTTTTTAAAAAATATATTGATATACTTAGAAGTACTTCAGGAAGGCAGTAGAGTTCTGATTGCGATTCTGCGTTTAAGGCCTAGACCACTCTAGCACATTTTTGGCGCATGTGATTTTGGTTCTAATGGAGGTAAAAAAACCAGTGATTTCCAATGCATTGCGCATCCATTTATGTTATGTAACGCATGCAATCTCCATTTTTGCGCAAAGCCTTCGAGCCCATTTTGGACAGCCCTTGACAGCCCTCGAGTTCACAAGAAAAAAGTCTGACCCTGCCTCAAGGGACATCCCAGCACATAAATGACAAAACCTTTACCTGTCAAACATCACTACTTCAAATATCTCTGTATTGAGGTTTTCAAACATTGTGATTTTATTTTTTTATACCCGTAATTACCGTAAATAGATTTTATATACATATTGTTTAGAATCCATTATTGTTCTGTGGTATTTAGGATCCATGATCATGTCTTCCACAGCAGATATAGTTATCTTTCCAAAAAATTTAAATAAAGAAAAATGACTGTAATGCCCTCTAAAAGAAAATATACATAGAAACTTTCCCATTGAAACCATTATAGGGTGAACTAAATACAGTATCTTACGGCGAGCATGGCAGAAAAGTACATGGAAGCAACTGCACTCAGCATTTCCCCAAATTATTATCATTTTATGCACATATATTATAGGCGATGTGAATACTGCTCACTTTAAATATATTAAGAAAATGAGAATTGTTTTAACCTTAAATTCTTACTGCATATTTTATGAGTAACACTGTCTTACTGTAACACCTATTGCAAATATCCTTATATAACAATAAATAAATCAATCAATATTCCAATTATGTATATGTACACCTCTGTGATGTCACATCACAAATTATTAATACAGTTATGTTGAGTAATGTTGTTTTGTTTACTTTAAAAGAATTAAACCATTGTGTGTGTGGGTGTGCGCGTGCGTGCATGGGGGGGTTTATTCCTATTAAATCTTAAGCAGCTAGGCTTCATTGGGTGGAATTGATATAGAGCCGTAAATAAAAATTGCTCATCTTAAAGTCAAGATAACCTATTTATGAAAGGGAATGTACAGTGTAAATAAAAGTGCAGTCCATTGAAAAGCTATACCTTTAAATCACACACTATGTTAGGGCTAGGCCACACTAGTGCATTTTGCGTACGCAATTTCGATGCGATTGCGCGTCCGTTCGTGTCTTGGTAACGCATGCGCTCACCATAACGGAAAAATTGCATGCGTAAAACGTGTGCAAATGCTAAAGAATCACACAATCACGTGCGATAACGCTCACGATTGATTGCGCTGCAGTGTAGCCTCAACCTTACTCTTATTTTTCTAAGCCATTGGCAAAGCTTTCCTTTCCAATTTTACTGGCTCTTCCTCCTCCACTGTAATCTTGTTCAATCCACTGCTCCTTTGAGACTTGCTGGAGGTGAATCTCATTTAGCCACTCAGTCAGGACTGCCCTGCTAGCTGTATAATACGCTTAAAGTAGAATGGGGACTGGATTAACAGAGTGCAGCTTCTATGTATATAATGCAACGAAGTTCAAATGGCTAACACTATGGCACATTGATAGATGACTGATGTTCAATGCCCCAAACATTAATTTACCACAGTGCTAGCCCTTTAAACATCATTGCATTCCGGTCCACATTTTACTTTTAGTGTACGGTAATATACAGCTAGCAGGGCAGTCCTGACTAACTGACTGAATGAGAATCACGTCTAGCTAGTCTCGCAGGAGGAGATTGAACTAAATTACAGTGGAGGAGCCAGGGGCAGCAATTAAAGTGGGAAAGGTAAGTTATGGCAATGGCTCACAAAATTAAAAAGTAACAGTGTGCAATAGCCCGAACTTTGAAATTACCTGTACATTGCCTTTAGCGTGATTTTAAGATGGGCATTGCAGTGGCTATGTGCATTTCGAATTTTTTTTACAAGGAGCCCCAAAACATGATTTTCTTAATGCCAGCTTAAATTAAATCACATTAGTGGCTCTTGGTAAAATAACCCACAAATGTTTCACAAGA
This sequence comes from Hymenochirus boettgeri, assembly GCA_019447015.1. Classification (NCBI taxonomy): domain Eukaryota; kingdom Metazoa; phylum Chordata; class Amphibia; order Anura; family Pipidae; genus Hymenochirus; species Hymenochirus boettgeri. The sequence goes on along the minus strand of CM033470.1, from coordinate 60,090,591 downwards.
ATATTGTTACACATAAAGCACCTGGAATAGTATTGGGAAATTATATTATACTAGACATTAAGCCTGTTACAATAACAGGCGCTAGAAGCTAGATGCCTCCATCCTCCATGTCCCAAGGCCACAGTTCCCTCTTAGTGTCCCAGACCCAGGGTCCCCCCTCTGTCCCAGACCCAGGACCCCCCCTCTGCCCCAGACCCAGTGCCCTCCCTCTCTGTCCCAGACCCAGGGTCCCCCACTCTGTCCCAGGCCCCCCCACTCTGTCCCAGATCCAGAGTCCCCTCCCTCTGTCCCAGACCCAGGGTCCCCTATCTGTCCCGAGACTCAGGCCCCTCCTCTGCCCCAGACCCAGGGCCCCTCCTCTGCCCACCCGGCCCCCCTGTCCCAGACCCAGGTCCCCCCTCTGTCCCAGACCCAGGGCCCCTCTCTGTCCCAGACCCAGGGCCCCTCCTCTGTCCCAGACCCAGGGCCCCCTCGTCCAGATCCAGGTTTCCTCACTCTGTCCCAGACCCTGGGCCCCCCACTCTATCCCAGACCCAGGTCACACCACCTCTGTCCCAGACACCCCCCTCTGTCACAGATCCAGGTCCCCCGCCTGTCCCAGAACCCAGGGCCCCTCCTCTGCCCCAGACCCAAGGCCGCCCTCTGTCCCAGACCCAGGGTCCCCCACTCTGTCCCAGACCCAGGGCCCCTCCCTCTGTCCCAGACCCAGGGCCCCCATCTGTCCCAGACCCAGAGTCCCCCTCTGTCCCGACCCAGGGCCCCCCACTCTGTCCCAGCCCAGATCCCCCATCTGTCCCAGACCCAGGGCCCCTCCGCTTCCCCAGACCCAGGGCCCCCCACTCTGTCCCAGACCCAGGTCACACCGCCTCTGTCCCAGACCCAGCCCCTCCCTCTGTCACAGATCCAGAGTCCCCCCTCCTGTCCCGAACCATGGCCCCTCCTCTGCCCTAACCCAGGCTGCCCTCTGTCTCAGACCCAGGCCCCCTCTGTCCCAGACCCAGGGCCCCCATCTGTCCCACCCAGGGCCCCCCACTCTGTCCCAGACCCAGGGCCCTCCACTCTGTCCCAGACCCAGGGTCCCCCTCTGTCCCAACCTCGGGCCCCTCCTCTAACCCAGACCCAGGGCCCCTCCTCTCCCCAGACCCAGGGCCCCCTCTGTTCCAGACCCAGGGTCCCCCCTCTGTCCCAGACCCAGGGCCCCTCCTCTGTCCCAGACCCAGGGCCCCTCCTCTGTCCCAACCCAGGCCCCCCCTCTGTCCCAGATCCAGGTTCCCTCACTCTGTCCCAGACCCTGGGCCCCACTCTATCCCAACCCAGGTCACACCACCACCTCTGTCACAGACACCCCCCTCTGTCACAGATCCAGGGTCCCCCATCTGTCCCGACCCAGGGCCCCTCCTCTGCCCCAGACCCAAGCCGCCTCTTGTCCCACCAGGGCCCCTCCCTCTGTCCCAGACCCAGGCCCCTCCCCTCGTCCCAGACCCAGGGCCCCCATCTGTCCCAACCCAGAGTCCCCCTCTGTCCCAGATCCAGCCCCCCACTCTGCCCCAGACCCAGGGCCCCCCCTTCCCAGACCCAGAGTCCCCCATCTGTCCCAACCCAGGGCCCTCCCGCTGCCCCAGACCCAGGCCCCCAACCCAGGGCCCCCCCTCTGTCCTAGACCCAGGTCACACCGCCTCTGTCCCAGACCCAACCCCCCTGTCACAGATCCAGAGTCCCCCCGTTTGTCCCAGACCCATGGCCCCTCCTCTGCCCTAGACCCAGCTGCCCTCTGTCCAGACCCAGGGCCCCCCTCTGTCCCAGACCCAGGGCCCCATCTGTCCCAGACCCAAGTCCCGACGTCCCCCAGACCCAGCGGGCCCCCCACTCGTCCCAGACCCAGAGTCCCCCATCGTCCCAGACCCAGGGCCCCTCCGCTGCCCCAGACCCAGGGCCCCCCACTCTGTCCCAGAACCAGGTCACACCCGCCTCTGTCCCAGACACAGCCCCTCTCCTGTCACAGATCCAGATTCCCCTGTCTGTCCCAGACCCCATGGCCCCTCCTCTGCCCTAGACCCAGGGCTGCCCGCTGTCTCAACCCAGGGCCCCCCTCTGTCCCAGACCCCCCCTCGGTCCCAGACCCAGGGCCCCCCACTCTGTCCAGCCCAGGTAGGTCACACCACCTCTGCCCCAGACCCCCCCCTCTGTCACAGATCCAGATCCCCCATCTGTCCCAGACCCAGGGCCCCTCCTCTGCCCCAGACCCAAGGCTGCCCTCTGTCCCAGACCCAGGGCCCCCCTCTTTCCCAGACCAGGCCCCCCCTCTGTCCCAGACCGGTCCCCCGTCTGTCCCAGACCCAGGGCCCCCCACTCTGTTCCAAACCCAGAGTCACCCCCCCTGTCCCGACCCCCTACGCTCCCACAGGGCCCCCCCCTGTCCCAGACCCGGCCCCCCACTCTGTCCCAGACCCAGGTCACACCACCTGTCCCAGCCCCCCCCTCTGTCCCGATCCAGAGTCCCCCGTCTGTCCCAGACCCATGGCCCCTCCTCTGCCCTAGACCCAGGGCCGCCCTCTGTCCCAGGATCTCCCACTCTGTCCCAGACCCAGGGTCCCCCACTTTGTCCCAGACCCAGGGCCCCCCTTTGTCCCAGACCCAGGGCCACCCTCTGTCCCAGACCCAGGGTCCCCCCTCTGTCCCAGCCCCCCTCTGTCCCAGACACAGGGCCCCCCCTCTGTCCCAGACCCAGGCCCCCCTCTGTCCCAACCCAGCCCCCCTGTCCCAGACCCAGGCCCCCTGTCTGTCCCAGGCCCCTCCTCTGCCCCAGACCCAGGGCCCCCCACACTGTCCCAGACCCCGGTCCCACCCCCTCTGTCCCAGCCCCCCCCCTGTCACAGACCCAGGGCCGCCCTCTGTCCCAGACCCAGGGCTCCTCCTCTGCCCCAGACCCCACCACACTGTCCCAGACCCAAGTCCCACCCCCTCTGTCCCAGACCCAGCCCCCCCCCCTCTGCCACTCTGCTTTCAGCCAGCCCTGACACCTTTGGTTAATGGAAGTTAATTTAGCATGGTGTCATGTCAGTGAGCAGTTTTCTGACTCCCCCCACCCTCACCCAGACATTGATGTCTAGTGCAACCCTCTCCCTCACAACCCCCCACAAGACAGACCACTATTTAATATCATTGGGGTCCAGGACAACCACACACACCCCACCAGCTACCCCCTGCCTCACTGTCCCCCACCCAGAGATCTTAGAACATAACTGGTGTGTGTACAGTTTATTGGTGTCAGACCCAGTAATGCAGCATGGACAGGAATTTTCACACTGAAGAGTTAACTTAAGAAATTAACCCACCCAGAGCAGCCAGCAGCCCATCAGCAGCTCATTCCTGTCCCGTTTCCCCCCAGTCCCGTACCAGTGAGGGGAAGTGGCTCAGGCTGTTGTACATAACAGGGAAGTTGACGCACACTCCTCTCTCTCCGGCTTCTATGCAGTAAGTTCTCAGGTCCCGGTCTGTGGTCCCGCCCCTTAATGTAAACTTGTGATCCGATTGGCTGTTCTTCTCTGAATGGAAAAGAAGCAGCCAATCAGGTAGATTGGCTGCTTCTTTTACTCCAGAGCAGCCACACACACAGGGACGCACACTTCCATTTTATTATATAGGATTTATACCTCCCAGCAATGGGAATATGAAATTGGGTCTGCTGCTCTCTGGCCATGTGCTGCTCTATTTCTCAAGGTTGTGTTCCCCCATCTCTCAAGGCCATGCCCCTCCCCTCTTGAGACCATGTTGCCCCTTCTCTCATTAGCCACTCATAGTCAATGCAAGAGACAGTGGTACCATTTTGATTATCTGTACTACTTCTCTTCTCCCCTCTTCATGTGTTGATATTCACTCTGCTGGCATTATCAATATAATAAAAATAAAACAATTCCTTTTTTACCACCAGGGAGTTTACTGGGTCTTAATATGAACTTCTGTAGCAGTTCTCTTAGTACTCCCCCTGGTGGTAAAGGAAAGAATCTGCTTCTATGTATATTAAAGGACAACTAAAGCCTCAGAACAAAATTGAATCAGAAGGTAGATCTTCTTGATATAAAAGCAGTAATCCATGTCACACCTCTCATTTTGATAATGGTTGCTTAGAAATGTACCTTTCTAACATGTGTTTTATTTCCCAACATCCCAGTATCACAGAGTGTGGTCATTGACCATTGTGTTCTGTACACATGCTCACTTTTAAGATATTGCAGGAACTTGTTACAGTTGGTCAGACCCACTAGTAGCCTCTAGCCAAACCTTTTTAAAAGCACAGATTAGGCAAGGGAGCATGTGACTAAGGTCAGGAGTGTGGCCAGTACATACACACAGTTATTTCACCCAGTTCTTCAAGGGGTTAAATTTACTTTAATGCCATTTAATGTGGGATTTTACACTTTATTGGTGTTTTTAGAGGGGATATTTTCACATTTTTTAGTGTAAAAAAATTGGGATTAGTTCTCCTTTAATGAGAAGTCAGCAATTACAAAATACAGGCAAAACAAAGCACTGGGTTCTGGAACAACTCCACCCTCATAATGACAATAAAATATGTTGATAAATCCTACCTTGTCCTCTGGAATCATTAGTATATGCCTGTTTGCTCCAAGATGCCTCATGACAGCTAGGGAATTTGCATTCAGTCATTGGCTGTATACCTTTATTCCTCCTACCAGCGTAGATGCTCATATCAGTACCCTTTCCAGTCCGTCAATATCCTTGCTGTGGAGGTGTGTCCAAACCAGCATAGCTTAATCCCATCTATACATCTATACAGTGGTAGAATTATACTTTCTAGTTTAGGCTCCTTATACAAGAAATTATGTAATTTGCTTACGTAAGTATTCATGATGGAAGACCACTGAAAACACTGATCCTATTAGAAAATGTTTCATTTAACACAGGTCTGTACATCTTTTACTTTGCCCATGTCACTGTCGCCTCCATGACTGACAGTAAAAAACGGAAGAGCCGGTTACGAGCATGCTCTTGTGCGCTGATAACCGGTTATTGCGGCTCAAGGCAGGAGGTTAAAGTAAGTATATCTCAGCGAGAGAACGTCGAATCAAAGTAAGATAAAAACAAAAGTGCACTGATACTTAATTGTGCTTTGCTAGGTAGATTTGAAGATTGGCAAATAAGTTTTAATGTTTAGAAATGCAAAGTTATGGAATTGGCCAAAAACAACATGGACACTAATTATACCCAAAATGGAATAGAGTTGAGTTGACTCAATAGAGAAGGACTTGGGATTGGGTTACTGTGTCAGGCAGCATTTGCTGATGTAATAAAATACTTTCCTTAATAAAAAGGCACATAGAGGAGGAAGGCATAATTATGCCTCTGTACACCAGTCCAGAGAAAAGATATAAAAAAAAAACAAGTGCAGAGATGTCCAATTAAACTGGGGTGGGCCACACTCTCTGATGGCCTGCAGTATCTGTGATCTGATTCTGCCTGCCTGCCATCACATCTGACACAGTATATTACCAGTCACTATGGGCAACTTATATGTACCAGTCTGTGTGGGCAACTTGCATGTATCAGTCACTATGGGAAATTTGCATGAAACATTTACTGTGGGCAACATATGTTTACCAGTCACTATGGACAACTTATATGTATCAGTCACTGTGGGCAACTTATATGTACCAGTCACTGTGGGCAACGTGTATGCACCATTCACTGTGGGCAACTTATATATACCAGTCACTGTGAGCAACTCGTACGTACCAGTCACTGTGGGCAACTTGCATGTATCAGTCCCTGTGGGCAACTTGCATGTACCAGTCATTGTTGGCAACTTGCATGTACCAGTCACTGTGGGCAACTTGCATGTATCAGTCCCTGTAGGCAACTTGTATTTACCAGTCATTGTTGGCAACTTGCATGTACGAGTTGCTGTGGGCAATTTTTATGTACCAATTACTTTGGGAAACAAATGTACATATATGTACAAATCACTTTGTTGAGAATTAAAGGAATGTCTGGGACTTGTCATATGGGCAGCACAGTGACTCAGTGGTTAGCACTGATGACTTGCAGCGCTGAGGTCCTGAGTTCAATTTCACCCTTGGACACATCTGCAAGTAGTTTGTATGTTCTCTCCATGTTTGCGTGGGTTTCCTCCATGCACTCCGGTTTCCCCCACAATCATATGTGCAGATAAAGTGATTAGATTGTAAGCTCTTCGGGGCAGGGCTTGATGTGAATTGAGTAAACAATTGTAAAGCGCTGCGGAATATGTGGCGCTATATAAGAAATAAAATACATACATACATACATAAAGTTGTACTCCACCAGTGAGAGTCAAGAGTGATTGTGTGGTGTCCCCAAGGCCTTATAGTGGGGTGGTGGTGGCGGATAGCAATTGATTGGTCAGATCACATGCCCAGCGAACTGGCGTTTAGTTTTTAAGGTTGTTTCGCAGGTAAGGGGGACAGATTTATACAGGGCTGGATGTATTCTTTTTTCTCCCCTAGGCTATCTTGACTTCTGTCTACAGTAAGTTCACATGAGAGGCATGATTTTGCTCAGGTAATATTTTCTTAGCATTTACCAGGACATTTTTGAGGTGCTCACCATTGACAAAATGCTAAACATAGCGTTTTTCTGCCGCTAAACATCTGGGTCTGCTCAGAAAATGCTACAATACTGTTTGTATAAAAATAGTCTAAAATACATTAATTAATTAGATTTAATTAAGAATGTCCTCAAAACTCTATTCTGATAACCCTTGGCTGGGGGATGTATCATTGGGTTTGGTGGGCTGCTCAGTGGGACTGCCTCTGGTCACAGCCCCTTTGCTTATTTCTCAGTACAGTCTGATGGTGTTAGGGGGCAATCACACCTTCAATGTAATAGGTAAATAGATGTTCCTGCATTGTGATGACCTGTAAGAATTATGCATTATCATAAAAGCCATCTATTAGCTGGCATTAAAAAGCTTCTGTATTGTGCATTTCCCTGTAAGTACCTTAGGCTTTTGTATAGTGCACTTTATATAGGATAGGGACCTCATGTCTGAAGGCCAGGATTGTCATAAGGTGCATGACATTAAAAATTTGTCCACCACCATCCAGCATTACTCTGCTGTTGTTTTTCAGTAACAATCCCCACACACGCACACATACATGACCACTTTGAGAGGGAGGGGGAATCAGGATCACTCTCCCTGCCTATTCATTAGAACACAGATATATTCTATTTAATTTTGAATCAAGAAACCCAGGTGGATGACAAGCAAAATGCCTTTAAGGACTAAACTTCAAGTCCAGTTGATCTAACTGAATACCACAGACATTCTATTCAATAGTGTGTGAGCACTGCATCCCTAGAACAATTATTAGGGGTAATATGTATACAAAATGGACCAAATTAAATAGCCTACAATATGAGATTATATTAAAGGGGAAGTTCAGTGCAAATACATTTACTCTTCAGAACAGCAATATTTTTTTCATCCCAATGATTTTGACTTCCTGTTTACAGGATCCCAAGTAAAGACTGTTATGGTCTTGCCCTTGACCCAGCACCTGGGTTGATTCAGTTGCTCATTAGAGATCTGAGCATGTTTGACCCATCCAACAGCCACTCAGTAGAAATTACTGTTAGGAACATTCCAAGGAAGTGGTGCATCCTGAGAAGGACCGTTAGAACCTGAAATGTCAGCTCACTAATGTCAACAGCAGGGAACAGCAAAGGGTATGAAATCAACTGATTTTGCAAAATGGAAAAGAATATGTAGAATAACTAAGAAGGCATTACACAAACTAACAATTTAACAAATATTGATAATTTCCACTGAACTGTCCCTTTAAAACCAATTAACCATTCCCTAATGTAATAAATGAGTCCACCCCATAAAGTGCTATGACAGTGAAGTGCAAGCAGATCCATTCACTGTTTTCCTTCTCCCTACAGTAGGTGACAGTGTAAGCCAGTGATGCCCAACCCGCAGCCTGTTTTTTTACCCCCTGTGTGGACCCGCAGGTGGGAGTGGTCTGTTTGTCGGCAGTAAGACGTGGGCTAACCATGCGTGGATGGTGGGGCCCTGTGGATGATTGACATTTAGAGTTTTTTTTAACTTGTCACAAGGGTTTAGGTTTAGAGGTCAAATGTTAAATCATTTTTTCTTTCATTTTCTCTTTTTCTGATTTTTTCTTGTAATTAGACTTGTGCATATGTCCAATTTGTAGTTAGTCTGTGGACACCCATACATGTGGCATACTATTTGATTCAGGACTAGTAGGTTTTCACAAAATTAAAAAGCACGGAGTACTGCATCTGGAAATCTGTATGTATGTATAAAAGAATGGCACCATTACGTAGCTAAAGGTGTCTAGATTACAAAAATATATAGTTTGTGGGGTAATTCCAAGTTTGGCAGTTGTTTCATTTAAAAAATTGGAGGCTGTTCAATTTGGAGTTAGTTGGTGGTTGGGGGCCAAGTCTCTGTGTTTACCCACGCATGTGGCATATTGATTAATTCAGGAGAGGTTAGATTTTCACATTTGTGTTGGCTTCAAACTTTTTTCTACAGTATTTGTGTGAAATTCTTTGATATTGTTTCCGATTTATTATTTTTGGAGAAAATGGAAACTATGAGAATAAAACTTTGAAAATATCTGTGCCAGGGTATCTGCATTTTGATAAAACCTGGGGTATGTAGTTTCTAAAATTGTCTCACTTATATGAATATTTTAGTTAAATTAGCAGGTATTCCATGTTAATTGTTAGAAGTGCTTATTAATTTCAATCTGGTGTAAAATCTAGAAATTGCTTTTTTAGTTTGGGGGGATCCTGGACAGGAAAAGTGGGTTACTGTACCTACATATGTCTGCTATCAATCTACTTTGATGAACCTGAGCTTTTAGAAACATTTTTGAGCATAAACTTAAGTTTTCAATTAAAATTTAAAAAAATGTGTACACATTTTCCCCAAAAATGTAAAATCTCCAGAAAAGTTACACAATTCTGTTATCATGTTAAAGTACACGTGCTGAGGTGGTGCTGAAAAAAATAAAATAAAAATAATATTCCCTATTTAATAGGGGGGTTCCTACTGTAAAATTATTCTAAACCAATTGAAGGCAAAATCCTAAAAATAATTTTGGAACTAAACAGTAATTCTACAATTCCATTGTGATATTTTGGATTTTCAGGGTCTGAAAAAGGGTATCTATAACTCTACGAAAATCGAATTTTCAAAAATGATACCTTTAGATACAGCAAGATCCCACTACTTTACATCTTTTTTCAGATTTTAAATCTGAGCTGTAGATCCTGAGAAATCATCATTTTAATCACAGCATTTACAGGGATAGACCTGTCACTCCAGAAGCAGAAATTTTAATATGCACCCTATATCTGACCCTCTTACTCGGATTTTGGCTGCCTCCCAGCACAGTTTATGCAACAATTAAGAGAATCAGCAGAGAAAAGAAGGCAGGGGGGGAGGGAGATGTGTAAGCAGAGCAGTGTCCATGGTGTGGCTGTGCAGAACTTATAAGTGTCGCAGACACTACAAGAAGGCAGTGAGTAAGGGAGGGTGGGGGGAATTAGGAGTAATAATTTAAAGGACAATTAAACTCCCCTCCCTATCGCTCCTCTTCCTCCATAGCAGCATAGTAACCAGGGTGATGACCTAAAATCGCTAAGTCCTCACCCTGGGTACTTTCCCTAACTCCTGCACTACTTACTGCAAAATGGCTTCGTTGATTGATCTATTCCTCCGCTCTTCCTGCTTCAGTGACAGATCGCGTTCCAGCCAATAGGAAGACACACTCTGCAAGGAGGCGTGTCTTCCAATTGGCTGCACCACGACTTACGCTGACAATGGAACAGAGGAGGGACCGAGCGGATCGCCAAAGCAGATTTGCAGTAAGTAGTGCAGGAGGGAAAGTACCCAGGGTGAGGACTTAGCGAATTTAGGTCATCACCATGGGTACTATGCTGCCATGGATCGGGGAAAAGGTGAGTATCATTGTCCTTTAATGACAAAGCAAGCACATATAAACATGGGAATACCACCATTTTACTTCTCTCAAACTGTAGTTTCAGAAAATGTAAAGTTGTTTGAGTATAGTAACCCTTTAAAGTGTATGTATACTGAAAAAATGACTTTTCGTCATATTAAAGGGCATGTCCACCCCTAAAACTATAATCCCCCCCAACTACTGGCCCCACCATGTAGTGTAGTTCTCCTGTAGTCCCCCCTCAAAGTCCCAAAAACTGCCCACCAGGAGGATAGCAGAGTCCATATAGGACTCTGCCTCCTACCTGGCCTCCGGGAGAAGTTTGGCATGCGTACTGCAGCCCTTCTCCCCCTCCCTCCCCCTCCCTCTCAGGATTCCCTCCCCCTAGTGTAAAACCTTTTAGATATAGGATTCCCCCTATCCCCCCAACCGCTCCATTTTTATTTTTAGAAAGTGCCCCAAACATTACTTACCTCCCCTCTTTCTTCCGCCGCACTGAATGACCGGCAGTCGCGTCCGTGATTGGCTGCTGCTCAGCCAATCACAGACGCGACTGCCGGTCCCGTCCCTCTGCTTGCATTTTATCGCAAGCAGAGGGCCGGCAGCGCAGCGGAGGAAAGAGGGGAGGTAAGTAATGTTTGGGGCACTTTCTAAAAATAAAAATTCTGCTTGTAGCCTCTGCAATCAGCTTGTAAAGTTCTGCTCGTTTTTGGTGGGAGTGTCCTTCACTGCTTGTTGTCTATCTGCTGTACTGACATCTTATAACCCCGCCCCTTTTGACCCCATGACTAATAGACTTTCCCTCTCTTCACGTGCACTTTTTTTTGCTGCATATACTACAGTTTGCTGGCAGATCTACTGAATTTAGGAATTACTTACAACAACTTAAACCTCAGTTGGTACTGTTCATTTGTGTATTTATTGTTTATATAGATTTATGTTTGTATATAGCAGTGTATCTGTTGTATTCAATTAGATCAACTGGACATGAAATGTAGTTCTTGAAGACGTTTCGCTAGTCATCCGACGCTAGTCATCCGAGTCGGATGACTAGCGAAACGTCTTCAAGAACTACATTTCATGTCCAGTTGATCTAATTGAATACAACAGATATACCATGACCTGGATGAATGAGAACCTTCACAAGCATATATAGCAGTGTGTTACTGTGATTCTGTCAGTGTTTTTGTGTAACTGTAATTCTGCCAGTGTGTTTGTGTAACTGTGATTCTGTGAGTGTTTGTGTAAACGTGTGAGTCTGTGAGTGTGTTTGTGAATACGTGTGAGTCTGTGATTGTGTTTGTGTAAACGTGAGTCTGTGAGTATGTTTGTGTAAATGTGTGAGTCTGAGTGTGTTTGTGTAAGTGTGTGCCTGTGCATCACTTTCAGTGTGGCATAATGTAGGTAGCAAACAGTCAGCCAGCCCTCACAGAGCTTTCCCCCACCCATAGTGCCTGTGCATCACTTTCAGTATAGCATAATGTAGGTAGCAAATAGTCAGCCAGCCCTCACAGCCCTTTCCCCCACCCATAGTGCCTGTGCATCACTTTCAGTGTAGAATAATGAAGTTAGCAAACAGTAATCCAGCACTCAAAGCCCTTTCCCCCACCCATAGTGCCTGTGCATCACTTTCAAACATAGTCATTCAGATAGATTGATAAATGGATAGATAGATAGATATATAGAAAATGGATAGATAGAAAGAAAGAGGAGAGATAGAAAGAAAGAGGATAGATAGATAGATAGATAGATAGATAGATAGATAGATAGATAGATAGATAGATACATAGATACATAGATGGATATATAGACAGAAAAGAGGATAGATAGAAAAATGATAGTTAGAAAGAAAGAGGATAGATAGAAAATGGATAGATATATAGAAAAAGGATAGATAGATAGATAGAAAGAAAGAGGATAGATAGATAGATATATAGAATGAGGGTAGATAGATAGAAGAAAAGAGGATAGATAGATAGATAGATAGAAAGAAAGAGGATAGATAGAAAGAGGGTAGATAGATAGAAGAAAGAGGATAGATAGATAGAAAGACGATAGATAGATGGATAGATAGATAGAAAAAAGAGGATGAATAGATAGAAAAAGGATAGATAGATAGAAAGAAAGAGGATAGATAGATTGATAAATAGAAAATGGATAGATAGATAGAAAGAAAGAGGATAGATAGATTGATAGAAAGAGGGTAGATAGATAGAAAAAAAGAGGAAAGATAGATAGAAAGAGAGAGGGTAGATAGATAGAAAGAAAAAAAAAACAGGATAGATAGATAGAAGGAGGATAGATAGAAAGAAAGAGGGTAGATAGAAAAAAAGAGGATAGATAGAATCCCCCAACCCCCCCACCGAGCACAGACAGTGCACATCCCTGCAACTCTATTAATAGCAGTACAGACTGGGGGTACATGGACCGTGTTACCTGCTCCAGGTGCAGTTGGGCGGATACTTGAGGTGAGAGGTGGAGGAAGATGTCTTAGTGCTGGAAATCCCGTCCTGGCTGGCTGACAGAGAGGTCACTGTTCGCGACTGCAGGGGCCTCTAATTGCGCATTTGCGACGGAGCCTGCATAGTCGCAAATTGCAGGAAAGGGGGAGCTGCAGATTCAGGACCAGGACTGGGGGAATCAGTTACCGGCAAGGATTACTGGGGATAGGAACAACACATGGACAATCTGAAAAGAGGTATTTGCACTGTGTAATTTATGTGTTCTGCCTATGCAGACTAGTACTTAGCACTGAACTATTCCTTTAATCTATAAGTAAATACATGTAAGTAACACTTACTCTGAGGTGTGTGTGTTGCTGCATGCCTTCAATACAATACTTTTTTTGTGCTCAGGCTCTGACCACTGACCTGACTATTTTCCCTCATACTGTCAATACTGCATACAGTATACAGAACACCAACTGCCAAACCTAAACCTCTGCTAAACCTAAGCGCAAAAATTAACTAATGGGGTATTTTATTGGGAGCACAGTGGGGTTTCTACTGCGGCTTGCATGGGCTTTACACTTATTTTAGTGATATTTAATCGCCCTCATAGTTTTCTTTACTCCTAGTGTGAATTACAGTTGATGGGAATTAACCATTCATGACTGATAATGTACTCCCTCGCTGAGACAGCTTGATGTAGCCTTCATGTTAATTTTAAATTCCTACTGACTATAAAAAATCCTTAATTATTAGTATTAAGAGTTTTTACAACATTCTGCATTGTAAACTTTATAAATAATGATTTCCCATTCAATGTCAGAGTTAAAAGGACACTGGAACAATGCCCAGTGGAAGTTTATATTTAGTAAGAAAACGAGCAACTAATCTACAAAGCCTGCCTCCTAGCTAATTATCCAACTCTACTTACTTTAAATAAATATAACTTCAATTATTAAGGACAAACTTAAAAAGGTTGAGTTATTTTTCTGTCTGACTTCATGTGTATTTTTTTTAGCATAATAATTTTCAAATAGAATCTTCAGAAGCTAGCCAAACTTTTTGGTTTGCTAAATGTGAGAAAAATGCTTTTTTTTTTTTTTTTTTTGCTATACCATTTCTTTGTAAACTCAATAAAAATAAGACACCTATCATACTGAGTAGAGATAGGATCCGGGGTCTGACTCAGACCTGGATCCAACACGGAACCCCTCGGTTCCGAAATCCGAATACACTTATCCACCACTGCCATTTATTGGATCTTTAGGTTCTTTACTTTTATGATGATATATTTACAGCGCGAGTGTCTGTGTCCTTTTTGGGGATGGTACACAGATGATCCTTGGGACCACATCTGTGGGTGTCCACTTTTTTTCTCTCTAATCAATGACATTACTCACATTGATTGACTAGAGTTCAGCACTGCGCCTGCACAAGCTTATACGTGTAGCGGCAAGAGCAGGGGTGCAGAACAATGAGGGAAACTGATACATCTCACAGCAGTTTAAGTATTGTCGTTGGCGGTGTGATTTAACATCATACGTTTTAATTTGGGGTATACTTGCCCTTTGAAACTTGTTCTTTATGTGTACAATTTTAAAGGGACACTATACTGAAAAATGACTTTGCCTCATCTTAAAGGGCATCTATAGTGAGAAAATGAACTTTTTTTTCTTTCTTTCCATGAGTTTTATAATTCCCCCCAACCCCCAGAGTGTCTTCACTTTGTTCAGATTCCTTCTCTGTCCTGAGATACACAAGTTAGAAGAATATGTGATTGCATTCCTCTACTCCTACTTGAACTGTCAATCAAATCCCTTTGACATGATCCTCTTGCCTGCCCAAGTCCCTCTCTCCTCCATGCTCTGTAATAAACATAGAGATAATAGCATTAGCAGGGGGAGAGAGGTAGCTTTGATGGCAGACTTAAGTCTGCACTTGACCCCCCTTCTTAATGGACTTCACTGATTGATGATGGGTCACAAAGAGAGAGATCAGGACACGGAGAGATCCGTGTCTCCAGGACAGCTTGCTTTCTTTTGGCCACTGTGCGTGGGTGTGTTTTTTAGGATGTTGAACTTTTAACTCCTACTGCACATGATAAGCTTGTCGGTTAGTCGGAGTTGAGACATGGAGGAGGTAACAGAGGGTAGGGGGAAGGGGGGAGTGCTGCACACAGATCTGACACCATGGTTATACAAAGTCACAGAGATAGGATTAAGGCAGCACAGAGTACATGAATTTAACTTTGCAATGGACCAATATGTTTTTTTCACTATAGATGCTCTTTAATTTATAATTGAATATATGTAAGTAGCACTTACTCAGATTTTTGTGTGTCGCTGCATGCCTTTAATCCAGCACACATTTTGTTTAGGAGCATTATCCCCCCTCCCTCTTTTAACAACTCCCACTTCCATCTGACCTGACTTTTTTTCCCACAAACAAAATGTCAAGCCTGCACACAGCATTCCAACTGTCAAAACTCTGTCACCATTCCAGCTACAGTAAAAATACTCACAGAAGAATAGTTTTTGAGAGCAAGGAACTTGATTGACAGATGAAATATAAAAAGTTTTAGATTGGATATCTAAAGAAATGGGGCAGATCAACAAATAAATGATACAGTGGTAAGTGGGAAGAATTATAGTTTCCAGTTATGGTCAATTTAAAATAACCTATTTTTCGGTATAGATGCCCTTTAAAGTGGTGGCCTTTTAGGTTTATATGCATTAAATTGTAAAGGGGTGCAGGGGTAACGAGATAGCAACTTTACAGTTTTAATTACCAGATAACAAATAGGATTAAAGGATAACTCCATTGCCATCATTGAGTTTGGATTTTAAAGTTTAAGGAAGAACAGGAGGTAAAGGAGCTATGTCTTGCCTCCCGTTCTTCAAGTAAATGATCAGGAGTCAGGAACAAAGTTACAGAACTTACCTGGTATTGCGCTCCTCCGCTGTTCTTCTGAAAGTTCCTGAATGAGCTTGCACTCTATATGCTGCGCATACAGTACAAACTCCGTTGGGATCTTTTTGCTTAGTCATAATTTTGAAACAATGTGCAATTTATGGTCTTTAATCTTCTGAGACACTTAAATTTATAGTAGGATATAAACAAAAAAAGATACTTATTTTTTACAAGCAAGAATGACAGATATGAAAGAGATATAAAAGTCTATGAATAAATTAACTGGTTAATAAGGAGGAGCGATTCCATTATAAGCCAGTGACTAAGATGGGGTTTCGGTGGAAAATGATCTGCCTGGCTCAATGTTCTTTTTTTTCCGATTAAACCACTTTACAGACCTTCAACCTCTCTGTCCATTCCCCTACCTATGGACACCTAAGGGAGAGAAAAAAAAATATTTTCAGGCTTGCGGCTATCTTACAAAATTATTTAGAAGTTTGATGGTGGAGCATATGATGCAGCTGATGATGCTCTGTACCAGCAGTGGACATGCTCCACCCTTAAATGTGGTGGCAGACCCCAAGTGCTGGTGCTCATAGTGTTAGCAGGAAAAAACACACTTTATACTGCTGTTACTTTGGGTAGACTGCAGCCAGAAGCATGATCTTGGAGTAATTTTAATTGTATTAGTGTGCCCTTTTTAATAAAGGCCACTTGTATGGGAAGCACAGTTCCCCTTTAAATGTTTTTTTTTAATATTATATGAAACTTTTTCAAACATTGCTCATACGCATAACAATTATGCAAATGTACCACACCATATTACTAAAAGGTTTCAACCTTTCCCTTCTACCTTAAATTTCCAATTCCATGCAAGCTCCTCGCTTACACTTCACTTCCCTCTCGTTCGAAGTCAAAGAAAAAACAACTTACAAATCCTCCTCCCACCTTCTGTCTCTGTTTGTCCTCCTCCTTCTGTCTGCTGGTGATGTGTCCCCAAATCCTGGGCCATATAATATCTCGGTCTGCCATCGTCCACACCCTGTCTTACCTTCTCTCACCCCGTCGTAGTTCAATTCCCTCCAACCTTCTATCTATTCCTCTGATTCTGCCATCTTGTCTGTCCTTCTCCTGTGCTCTGCTTAAAGGGTATGTCCACCCTTAAACATGATTTTTAATATGCTGCTCCCCCATGTCCCCCAGCCCCAACCGCATAAATATTTTTTTCAGAAAGCCCCCCAAACTCTTACTTACCCTCCCTCATTCCTCCGCCCACTGCCGGCCCTCTGCTTGCGAGAATGCAAGCAGAGGGGCGGGACCGCAGTCGCGTCTGTGATTGACGGCAGCCAATCACGGACGCGGCTGCCGGTCATTCAGTGCAGCGGAGGAAAGCAGAGAGGTAAGTAAGAGTTTGGGGAGCTTTTTGGAAAAAAAAAATATGCGGTTGGGGCTGGGGGACATGGGGGAGCAGCATATTAAGGGGGTTTTGCGCTAGGGGGAGGGATATAGAACGGAGAGGGAGAGGAGGAGAGGGAGGGGGAAGGGCTGCAGTGCGCATGGCAAATATCTACCGGAGGCTAGATAGCAGGCAGAGACCTGCTAATCTCCTGGTGGTTAGTTTTGAGACTTTGGGGGGGGGTTTACAGGAGAACCCTATGGAGCTGGGATGTGAGGTAAGGATTAAACTACACTACATGGTGGGGCCAGTAGTTGGGGGGATTATAGTTTTGGGGGTGGACATGCCCTTTAATGCTCGCTCACTGGTTAAAAAATCTACCCTCATTCATGATCTCTTCTGCTCTAATAATTTTCTCCTTGTTGCCCTTACTGAAACCTGGCTTTCCAAACATGACTCTGCTATCGAGGCCTTGCTTGCTCATGGTGGGCTCCGCTTTTCCCATTCGTCTCGCTCCTCCGGACGTGGTGGGGGTGTCGGTCTTTTACTTTCCTCCTCCTGTCGATTTACTAACATTACCTCCCCGCCTGATCTTTCATTCTCATCTTTTGAGGCTTATTCAATTCAGCTCTCGCACCCCTTGTTGCTACGAGTAGCTGTGATGTACAGACTGCCGTCTACAGTATCTCTGGCCGCATTCCTCTCTGACTTTGAAACCTGGCTTACTTTCTTCCTTTAATGTGTATTAGGCAACATGTTTCAGAGCCACATGCTCCTTTATCAAGCATTATCAATGCTTGATAAAGGAGCATGTGGCTCCAAAACATGTTGCCTAATACACATTAAAGTTTGATGCAGTTCACGTTCACTGCCTGTGGCTCGTCTACAATTTGTTCTTACAATTTGCACTGTACCACTAAAGACTGAGTGGAGTAGACTTGCAGCCTGAAAAAAACTCAAAATCCTGTGAGTAGCTACATTCATTTACTAACTCTTACTTTCTTCCTCTCTGCTGACGGTCCTGTTGTGATTCTAGGGGGATCACATTGACAACTCCTCCCTCTCCTGGCCCCCTCGCTTCCTACACTTAATTTCCTTGTTCGATCTTCAGCAATGGACTAACGCTAGTACTCATAAGGATGGCCCTAGTGTACACTAAAAACCTCTCTGTCTCGACTTTTCAATCTAACCTCTTCCCGCTTTCAGATCACCATCTTATCACATTTTAGGCTCAACACACTCTTCTTCCTCCCCTACCTCTTGATTGTCTGTTCGTTATACTAGATCCATAGATCTCCCGACACTCGCCTCATCCCTGTCCTCTAGTATCTCTTCCCTTTTGACAGTTGATGACCCTGACTCGCTTGCCAATTCCTATAATTCTATCCTGACTAGCACGATAGACTCTTTTTCCCCCTTGCATTCCCGCAGTCGAGGAAATGGTAATCTTTGTCCGTGGCTCAACCCCACTTCCCATTTTATACGCAGGTGCATGCATGCTGCTAAAAGTGCCTGGAGAAAGTCCCGTACAATGGATGACTTTCCTTTATTAAAAGTTCATGCTGCAATGTCTCGGCTCTGGGCTCCTGCTAGCAAAACAGAACTATTACCAGAAACTTATAAATAACAACAAATCGAACCCACGTCACATGTTCTCCATCTCCCTTCTGCGCCCCTCTCATTTCTCCGCACTCTCCCAAGGTCTTTGCGCATTACTTTCAACATAAAGTGGAGTCCATCTGCATGCAGATCTCTGGTCCTCCGGATGACTCTCAGATTATGTTGTCCTTAACTCCCTCAGCTACTCTTGGATCTTTTGTTCCTGTGACACATTCAGAAGTCTCTTGTCTGCTTCTATTGTGTCCGCTCACAACCTGTCATCTTGATCCCATGCCCTCTGGATTACTAAAGCACTGTAATCATGTGCTTACCCCTATACTCACCCACATATTCAATGCCTCCCTTACATCTGGAATTTTCCCTTCCATCTTTAAGCATGCCCTTGTTAAGCCCATACTTAAACAGCCCTCGCTAGACCCCTCTTGTTTAGCTAACTGCCGCCTGGTCTCTCTCATATCGATAGCCTCTAAGCTGCTAGAATGATTAGTACCTATCACTAACTACCTTCATACTCATAACCTATTGGATCCTTTGCAATCTGGATTGCATCCTGCGCATTCTACTGAGACGGCCCTGTGTAAGGTTGTGAATGATCTGCAGGTTGCAAAGGCCAATGGTCACTTTTCTATTCTTATCCTATTTGACCTTTCCTCTGCTTTCGACACAGTTGATCATTCCCTCCTAATGCAGATACTTCACCTTTTGGGCATTCGGAATGAAGTGGCATCCTGGTTTCTATCCTATCTCTCTGAACGAACTTACTCTGTATCTGTTGCTAACAACACCTCTTCTCTGGTTCCTCTTGGTGTGGGGATGCCGCAGGGGGCTGTACTTGGACCTTTATTGTTCTACCTCTACACTATCTCCTTGGGAGATGTCATCAACTCTTTTGGCTTCAAGTGTCATTTATATGCAGACGATACAAAAATCCACTTGTCAACAACTACGCTAACTCCTGACATCCAATCACGTGACTCCGACTGTCTCCTTGCCATCTCCTCCTGGATGTCACAACGCTACCTCAAATTAAAACTTTCTAAAACTGAACTGGTTGTTTTTCCCCCTAAACCTGGTCCAGTCCTATCTTTCTCCATCTCTGTTGACAATACCCCCATTTTCCCTATCCAATCGGCACGCTGCCTAGGGGTAATTATTGACTCCTCTCTCTCCTTTTCTAACCACATTAACTATGTTGCGAAAGCTTGATGCTTTTTCCATCGCAATATAGCCATAATCCGCAGGTTTCTTTCTCTCCTGACCACCGCTATGCTTATACATGCTCTCATCCTATCACGTCTGGACTATTGGACTACCCTCCGCTCATCACAGAACCAGCTCCTGTACAGACCCTGCTGTACTGCTTCTTC
Organism: Hymenochirus boettgeri; assembly: GCA_019447015.1. Classification (NCBI taxonomy): domain Eukaryota; kingdom Metazoa; phylum Chordata; class Amphibia; order Anura; family Pipidae; genus Hymenochirus; species Hymenochirus boettgeri. The sequence continues at coordinate 60,070,853 of CM033470.1, read as the reverse complement.
TCGCCATAAACCTTTCTCTCTTGTGGCTCCCAACCTCTGGATTTCTATTCCCCTCTCTTTATGTCAAGAAACCTCTATTAGCAGGTTTAAAGCTAGCATTACATCCTACCTATCTGGTAACCAGCACTATATATGATTGTTTTATTTGCATGACATTTGTCTCACTCCAGCACTTATACCTACTCCATTGTATCTGTATGTTACCCGCCTAAATAGATTGTAAGCTCTACGGGGCAGGGACCTCCTAGTACTTCTAGTTATATAATTTATATATTTATGTACTGAACTATCTATGTATTTATCCCCCTTATATGACTTTATTGTATTTTATTACTGTACAGCGCTGCATCCCCAAGTGGCGCTTTATAATAAACTATACATACATACATACATACAATCTCTCGCTTTGCTTTTATTAAACTTTTATTGAATAACCCGGAATAACCCTGCAAGTGTAAAACAAAATGCAGTAAATCTCGCAAAAGGGTTTACTGCATTTCGGTCAGGTAAGTAACCCAGAAAAATATATAACATCGCTCCCATAATGTTTTATGGGCTGTATTTATAAAGGCACAGCTACAGTATATTTCCCTATGCGGGAAAAAAACCTAGATTGGTTTTTCGCAACCATGACATATAATGATACCTTTTTATTGAATAGTGCGTATCCACCATTATGAACTGTGCAGGGCTGGTTCTGGAGATTTTGATGCCCTAAGCAAGTCTCCCCACTGGTGCTCCCTTCCCAACTTCTTGCATTAGTCTTTGCATAGAACTGAATAGTGCCCTCCACCATCTTAGTGCCCTGGCAATTTGCCAATGCTTAGAAATGGCCCTGGCACTGTGGCGTCTCTCTAGATGTTTGAAAATTACAACTCCCAGCATCCCCTGCCTTGCAGCATGTATATTTGGTATGTGTTTGATATCAAAGGGAGGGGAGTGGCAAACATACTTACTTACATACAATACATACCCCCTTGTTACAGTTCTTTTATTAAAGGGCATCTATACTGAAAAAAAAATTAAATTGACCATTACTGGAAACTATAATTATTCTCAACCACCACTGTCTCATTTTTTTTGTTGCTCTGCCCCATTTCTTTAGATATCCAATCTAAACCATCTTACGTTTTAGCTGTCAATAAAAGGGTATGTCAACAGTTTTTTTAAAGGGCATGTCCACCCCATTAGTAAATTTTTTCTGTAGTGTAGGGCTCCCTCTCCAACCCCCAACCGCTATAGTTATTTGCAGAAAAACTCCCCCGATCACTACTTACCTACATTGCCTGTTTCCCCCGACGTTCTGTCATGGCCCTCTGCTTGCATGAAACTGCAACCTGGGGGCCGGACCGGCAGCCGCGTCCTTGATTGGCTGAGAGGCAGCCAATCACAGACACGGCTTCCGGCTGTACAGAACACCGGGGGAAACAGGCAATGTAGAGATAGGGAGAGTTTTTCTGCAAATAACTATGGCGGTTGGGGGTGGGTGAGGGAGCCCTACACTACAGAAAAAGGATTTGGAGCTAGGGGGAGGAAGAGGAAAAAGGGAGGGAGAGGGCTTCTCTGCGCATGACCAAATTCTCCCGGAAGAGAGACAGGAGGCAGAGACCATTTGGGAATCGGCCAGGTATGCATAGCAGGCATGCTCAGAAGAGGCAGATAGGGAATTAGCAATCAGTCATTGGCTGTGATGTCAAATCCATAACTGACAGTTGCTAACTGGAAGAACCAGGTGTTTAAGTGGGGGAAGTCAGGTCAGATAGAAGAGGGAGTGGTTAAAAGAGGGGCAGGGGGAGAAATGTGCTGGACTGAGGACAGGCAGTCACACACAGACCTCAGTATAAGTGCTGCCTATGTGTATTTATATATTAAGATGAGGAAAATTTATTTTTTCAGTATAATGTCCCTTTAAGGTTTTTGTATTTCAGAAATAACTTCATGTGACCCACTAAACACTACACTATTAACTGCCTTCTTCTATCATGATAAACTGGAAATGTAATAGGCATGTCTATTGTATGTAATAGGCATTTCTATTGTATGTTATAAGCATGTCTATTGTATGTAATAGGCATTTCTATTGTATGTTATAAGCATGTCTATTGTATGTAATAGCACTCTAGACATTTATGAGAAATCCCAAGAAAATATCAGACCATCCATTTTCCTAGTCTTTTGCTCCTAAGGTGTAACCGACACAACCTATGGTAATTAAAGCGCCATCGCTTTTATCCTAAACTCTCTCAACCAAACTTGACGCCTAGCTTCAAAGCTAATCCAATCAGCAGACACATTTAACGCCTGACGTCACCTTGAAACCCCTCCCCTTATTGAGAGCGCAGCGGGGGTCCTAATTTATTATGGTAGGGGGAAAAAAGTTACATGAGTCCCGAGTACCCCAGCGGGAGTGGACTATGACGTAAGTCAACAAAAGCCCCGTGACTATCATTCAGCCCTCCCATTGGTTACTCTTGCAGGGGCGGGGTTTAGGTAAAGAAGGTGGGGAGGGTCTGACTGCGCGGCGTGGGTGCGCTGTACGTGTGTTTAAGTGAGAGAGAGAAGTGCGTGCGAGCTGTTGGTTGTTAATATCACAGCAACTTTGTGACAATAAAAATGTTCCCTGAAGTGGGACAATAAAGTTACTTGCCGTGTAATGTTCCGGCACGAGAGTGCGTCCACCCCTACGGTTCTGGTGGTTTTAACCTCCCCAGACGCAATTCACTGTCCATACCCTACGAAGTAGGAAGCTCGGTGTAAACAATGGGCGAGGTGACACGGGCAGCCGCTTTATAATCCCCGTGCACGTCTGTTCTGTCGGGTCCGTTCCTCTAATATCAGGAGGAGCTGCGGGCTCCTGACCCAGTACGGGCCCTTAGCGGGCAGTCCGCACATCGAAACACTCACATCGCACATTGTGTTGTCGCTGCTAGAGGAGGAGGCGCGGAGGTCGTGCGGTTTGTTATCCTGCCCCCTCCCCCTTCCCTGCCAGTCCGCCGGGTCTCCCCCACCCCCCCCCTCCTCAGCCAAGTCCGCACTTCTCGCCGTGACTCCCTGGCTGGACGCTGCGTTTCCATGAAATCGTGCGGAGTGTCACTCTCCGCCGCAGCTGCTGTTGTCGCTGCCGCCTCCCTCGGTGATGAGGAAAAGAAAATGGCGGCGGGAAAAGCGAGCGAGACCGAGGAGGACTTCCCAAACCTGACAGCGGAGGAGCGAGAAGCCCTAACCGGCTTGGACAGGTTGGAGTCTCCCGCATTTTCTTTCTGGGCTTTCGGGGTCGCTTTCCCAGTCCCTTGTTCCTCTCGCTCCGTGTTTCCCTCCGGCCCTGCTCTTTACTTTGCTGCTCTCTTGGCCGCTTCCCTTTCTGCATTGTATCCCAGTGCCCCCCCAATACCTAGTGTGTGTCCCCTCCATACCCGGAGGAGTGTGTGTCCCCTCCATACCCGGAGGAGCGTGTGTCCCCTCCATACCCGGAGGAGTGGTGTGTCCCCTCCATACCCGGAGGAGTGTGTGTCCCCTCCATACCCGGAGGAGTGTGTGTCCCCTCCATACCCGGAGGAGTGTGTGTCCCCTCCATACCCGAGGATGTGTGTTCCCCTCCATACCCGGAGGAGTGTGTGTCCCCCCTCCCCGGAGGAGTGTGTGTCCCCTCCATACCCGGAGGATGTGTGTGTCCCCTCCATACCCGGAGAGTGTGTGTCCCCTCCATACCCGGAGGATGTGTGTCCCCTCCCTCCATACCCGGAGAGTTGTTCCCCCCATACCCGAGAGTGTGTGTCCCCTCCATACCCGGAGGAGTGTGTGTCCCCTCCATACCCGGAGGAGTGTGTGTCCCCTCCATACCCGGAGGAGTGTGTGTCCCCTCCATACCCGGACGAGTGTGTGTCCCCTCCATACCCGGACGAGTGTGTGTCCCCTCCATACCCGAAGAGTGTGTGTCCCCTCCATACCCGGACGAGTGTGTGTGTGTCCTCCATACCCGGACGAGTGTGTGTGTGTCCTCCATACCCGGACGAGTGTGTGTCCCCTCCATACCCGGACGAGTGTGTGTGTCCCCTCCATACCCGGACGAGTGTGTGTGTCCCCTCCATACCCGGACGAGTGTGTGTGTCCCCTCCATACCCGGACGAGTGTGTGTGTCCCCCCTCCTACCCGGACGAGGTGTGTGTGTCCCCTCCATACCCGGACGAGTGTGTGTGTCCCCTCCATACCCGGACGAGTGTGTGTGTCCCCTCCATACCCGGACGAGTGTGTGTGTCCCTCCATACCCGGACGAGTGTGTGTGTCCCCTCCATACCCGGACGAGTGTGTGTGTCCCCCTTCATACCCGGACGAGTGTGTGTGTCCCCCTTCATACCCGGACGAGTGTGTGTGTCCCCCTTCATACCCGGACAAGTGTGTGTGTCCCCTCCATCCCCGGTGTACGGTCCCCTCCATCCCCGGCGTGTCCCCTCCATGCCCAGTGTATCCTGTGTCCCCCTCCATGCCCGGTGTATCCAGTGTCCCCCTCCATGCCCGGTGTGTGTCCCCCTCCATGCCCGGTGTGTGTGTCCCCCTCCATGCCTGGTGTGTGTGTCCCCCTCCATGCCCGGTGTGTGTGTCCCCCTCCATGCCCGGTGTGTGTGTCCCCCTCCATGCCCGGTGTGTGTGTCCTCCTCCATGCCCAGTGTGTTCCCCATTATACCCAGTGTGTCCCCCTATATTGGTTGATTTTCACTGCGATTTTCTCTCTTCTCCCCCCCCATCTTCCTCTCTCCTCTCCGGGATGTGTTGACCGCCTGCAGCCGACTTTATGGATTTTTAAGGCTCCGTGAAGATGGCGCCAGAACCAAGGCCTTGATTGTGAAGGTAAGGTGACAGAAGCTTTATTTCTATCCACTAGCCGAGACTGCTCGGGACAATGTGTCTCCCTCCCCCACACTCCTCATTGTCACCGGTACGTACTGGAAGGCCTGACCGGGGTCCCACACTGGGGAGAAACCCAGAGAAAGAGCTTTTGTCACCTGTTCCAACTACTTCCCTTAACGCTGTGTCTGCATGCGAACTAACAGCATGAGATTGACAACTTGCGGCCCTGCATAGGTTTTACAGCTCCCAGAGTTGCAGGGAATGCCGGGAGTTGTAGTTTTCAAATCATCTGGTTGGACGCCTCTGTTTAGACCACAACATGGGTCTGGGAAGTGGTAGTTTGACAGACTTTATATGGCCATCTAGTAGGGTCATTGTGAGTGTGGGGCAGGCGAGCACGGGTCTCCCTACCAGGGGGTGGGTGTTCCGTTGTATGTCAAATCCTGAACGTTGGTTGTAATTGTTCGGTCAGTGTGGGCCCAGGAAGTCCCCCATTTGGGTCAGTGGGTGAATGTAGGACCCTCTGTCTGGGTTATGTGATTGCCCCCCCATGAGGAGAAGCGAGTGGGATTGGCATGATCTGTGTTAAACTGGGCTGGAAGTTGGAGGTGAATAAACCGCCTCCTGCACCTCCCGAGAACTGAGCCCTGGCCTAGTACCAGCCCGTCTGGTTGTCAACTCTGGGTCGGTGTTGTGTAAACCTATGTAAACAAGAGCCGATAAAGGTGATCGGAGCGTCAGTGTGTCACGTTACCCCCGGTCTCCCACCCACTGGGAATACACCGTGTGTTATTATTAGGAGTTGCTCGTTCCCTTTTCATCACTTCGCCTCTTTCCAGTGACTGTCATTTAGTTTTTAAGTAATGGCTGCTCCTCCCGGCCCAAGATGGCGGGACGGGGAAGAGAGAAGAGGGGAGGGGAGAATGGGAGAGAGAGGAGGTTACACCAGTGTATAGGAACTGTCCGTGTGTTATAACGGGCTGGGTTGGTTTAATACGGTGACTTTCAGCTTCTCGTTGGTGAGGGTTTAGTTATATTGGAATTTAATGTCCAGTCGGTTTCTTTTCATTCAGAGATGTGACTCTGCTTTAGGTCTAGCAAGGACACCCGTCAACCTGTGGCTGCTCTTGGACAAAGCTCGGGTCTGTTTACTTGGGTTGACTCCCTGTGCCTCCAGGGGTTCGCGTGGCTTGGAATCTAGAGTCCCCCGAGTTCCACACACCTCTTTCCCTGTACAATGACTGGGATTAGAAATGAACCCAACACAGACAACTCCTCCTGTCATGGCAGATTGTGTTTTGCTGGTTTCTTTAAGCAATTAATCCAGTGATTGTTTTTATCCCTGACCGTTTAGCTGAGTTGTTTGTACTATATTGACCCCCCCCCCCTTCCCTTCTATTTTTCTATTTGGAACATGGCTAGTGCTCATTGAAAGATGGGCTAATACATTGTCATTGGTGTATTTTTACTTTTAGTACCATGTTCCACCTTCCCATGCCATATATTGTATATTATAACATTTTTAATGTGTGCAGATTCCTTTAGTTTGTTTCTATATTGTTTTTCACCAGTATTTTTTCACCAGAATTTTTACATCAGTAAATATTTCAGTTAGGTGGTATTTATAAGGAATTGAAAAACTAGCATTATTGTTATTTTAATGTGAGATAAGGTTTGGTCTGAACATTTAATTGCTGTAAGCTATGTGTGAAGATATATAGAATCAAAGTTGAGGAGCGCTACTCGCGTGGATAGATAAAAAGCGGGTGGCCGACACGAGTGGTTGTGTACCATAATTGTGTTTCTACCTTGTTTTTAATGCTTTAAATAAAGAGATGTACTTTTATCTATCCATGTGAGTAGTGCTCCTCAACTTTGATTCTATATATATGCAAGCATCTGTAGCTGGGAGGTAGCAATTTTGGATATGATGCACCACATGGAAAAGGTTTGGTGAGGCTCGAGTGCTGCCATGTTTGGTAACGTACTGGTTTGTGTATGTGTGAAGGTGTTAAAAACAAATCTTTTAAATTTATTTGCTTAAACTCCACATCTGTCATAAATAATTTTAAATGCTTTATAACATTTTGCTTCTGACTTTCTTTTTGGTTGTTAATTGCATTAACTGTTACGAGGAAGCATTTTTCTTATGCAAGTAGTAAAATATAATTGTGTAGGTCTTTCAGATTTTGGAAAAGGACTTAGACAACCAGTTAAGAAACTGCTTCTGGTTTATCTTCATAAATTAATAGCGCATTCTCAATAGTTTGTGGCTTTCTTTTCCGATTACTTTTTAGGGAGTAATATAAAACTTTCAATGCTTACCTACATTTGACAGCTTTGCTGTTTTGCTTATTTTAAGTTTCTGGTACACTCCTTTTTAAATTTGATTTACAAGTATAATTTAAAGGGAATGCTTACACATTTTTAAAGTCAAATTCACTTAATTTTTAGTTTCTCCCTATTAAAAATATCCCTTCAAACAATGAGCTTTTATATAATAGGGATTTCAGCACATTTTAATGGACAACAAATCCTGTTACAATTTAAATTCCCTTTAAAGTACCCAGGGTAAGGTCAGTAACCTAAGGTCCTGTACACATGTACTTTTTTTGCTGGCTTGGAGCAGGTGCCAATTCAGATGACAATCACATGCGTGTGGCGGGTTGCGTCTGTGTCTTTCATTGATTTATTAGTACGAATGTACATGTGTACAAAGTTGCAAATCACTCCTATATACTAAACTTTTCATTGCTAGTCTGGTCCTCCTTAGTCTGGGACCTGGCCAACAGGTAGGTGTAGAAGTTTGAAATTAGAAGTTTGCAGTAAAAGTCTGATATTTTCCTCTTCCTAAGCCAGTAATTGCTTATAGAATCCTAAAGCTATTGGATCTGTGTGGAATGAAGTGGTTACATAAAGATGGCCAACTCCAGGGCATACTATTTAAGTGCATGTCCACCCTTCCCACAGAATTTCATACTTCCTCACTTCTTAAAACCCTCGACTTGGAATAGTGATTTTCCTCTCCAGTGTTCCTGAAGTCAGATACTAAGCCTGTTTTCCCCTTCATTGGTTGTTGCCACCTCCTGTTAAAGGTGTACAAGCTTGCACTTGAACAGAAGTGACAGCCCAGCCAGCAGTAGTCACTTACTGGCCAAGAAAAATATGGAAATTGAGTCGTGGGAAAGACAAGTATGACATTTTGTTGGAGTTACAATTCATTGGTATTGCTCCATGATCCAGATTTAATAAAGCAATTGTGTTTCTGTAAATCACTTTTTGGTCTTACTATGTGCTGGAGTTAAAAAGTCTGCTTTGAAAAACAGCTGAAAGGTTAATGTGACTGCAAGACAGGTTTTTATTGATTATCACAATCTGGAAATACAATCTGTACAACACAAACAATACGAAAGCAATTCTTAAGGACCTCAACAGTATTCTACGGGCTTTAATGAACGACTGTAGATATACAACCTTGACTGTAACATTACTGCTGCAATATTAGTGGTCAAACTAAACCCGCAGTAGCGGACCTTTCCAATACCGTAGGTTTGTAAATAGAGCCCAGTGTGCCTGTAAATTTGTAGTAAAAATGTTTTTGCCTGCGCAACTTAAATATTTGCCCCATCTCAGAAAAAAATTACATTTCCTAGTTGGTTAATGCAACACTTCCAGCAATATAGAAAATGAGGGCTGTCCAGTCCTTTAATGTGCAAATCGGGGTGCTCCCATTTATTAGTGCAGACACGACAACAACACAATGTTTCGGCACGCAGGCCTTTGACAGAGTGAGGTAAAAGTTGCAATTAATAAACCTTCATATATTGGCATTACCGTAATTGTATGAATTTGACAATTTATTGACAACCAAAGATACAATTTATTTTAACTAAGTGCTGTTTTTGCAGTTCAGTCAGATATCTCAACTGCTTTAGGCTGGGTACACTCAAGCAGGTTTTTCAAACTGACCGTCTGATATTTCTGTGTATGAGTTGGAGGGCCCGAATGAAATCGGTTGCTAGTTGGTCTGAAATGGACGATTGGGTATGTTTGTAAATAAAGACCAATTGAGCGGTCACCTATGGACTACTTTTGCAGCGACTGACTTTTCCGATATATCATACCTGGAATAATTTGTGTATGCCTGCTATGCTCCTAGATGCTTCAAGGGTAGTGTGTGTTTACAGCAATTTAGTGAGCTGGTTATGAGCTTGAGCATCCTTAAAGGAGGCAGCTAGGGGATTAACATTGTCATTGGCGGTGATGTCAACTGTCAAATCCATGAAAGATAGTTGCTAACTGGAAGAACCAGGAAGTAGTAACAGCTGCAACTGGGTATTATGCAGCATTTCAGGGTAGTCTTATATAATTTCTAGTATAGTTGAGAGGGGAGGGTGATTTACCTATATGTAATTTTTTATTTGAGGGCTGAACTTACCCATTAAACTTACCTGCTGGGGCTCCACTTACATCTTATAAGAAAGATAGGAGGCAGATCTGGACAGCACACTGATCAGCTGTTCAGAAGCAGCGAGTGGAGCTAACAAAACTGGTGGAAATCATGGTGGCTAAAGCTAGCAGTTGGTACAAATTGCTCAAATGTAACTCCTACCTATTCACAAAACACCAGGTGTGTCTTTGCCTTAAAGAAAAGTGAAGATGTTTGTGGAATTATTAATTTTTTTTCTTTCATGTTTCAAGTAACAAGTTCGTAAAATTATGCTTTTTAGAAATTGTCAGAAAAAAAAACTATTGGGTGAACTATTCCTATAAATCTGCTAAAATTGTAGTAGAGTCTCTGGTAGATGTGTTTTCTGTTATCACTTTTGAGTGTTTACAATGAAATAACCTCAATGACGCATATGTGGTGTGTCAAGGTGTACCAAATATGTGATAATGTTCATGATAACTTATTGAACACCCCTTATGTTTCAATTACTACGATAATAATTGCACTTAAGTAATTACTCAAAATTAGTATTTTTTGACCATCCAGTTCCGTTTTATATTTTTGGTAAAATATACAACATACTTTAGTACACTAATTTGCACAGCAAGTCCCTTAAGCGGTCCATAGATGGATCAATATTATAGTCTACCTGGTAAGGTCCAAGTCGCTCCATGTATGATGGCCTTCGGCTTAATGGCTTTGTTATTTGGGTGGATAAAAATTTCAGACAATCAATTTTATCAGCCACAATTACCTGATAATATTGATTAGTCTATTGCCACGTTTAGTTGAAACAAATGTTTTGTTTTTTTTTTGGATAGTTTACAACACACACTTCAACTTATTATTTTTTGAAATGATTTAAAGGGCTAGGCCACACTAGCGTTTTTTTGCGCGTTTTCATTCGCGACTGTGCCCGTGATTTTCGCTAATATGGAAATAGTGGAAACGTGAACATTCCTGCGTTTTCCAATGTGCATGCGATTGCGTGTCCGTTTTGCATTAAAGCATTTTTTTGTGCAATCTTTTTGAAAATAGCGAAAACTCAAAAAAATGCGTTTGGTGCGTTGTAATGTGGCCTTAAGGACTAGAAAAGTGTACATACAATCATTTCATATCGCTCATAGAAAGCCTTATTGCACATTGCTCTTTTACTGTAAGGCCTTTGTAAATTGTATTTTTAGTCATCTTGTTAAAATCCAGAATGCACACGTAGAGCAGTTGTGGTCTTTAGCACCTCCTGATGAAAAAGAGTATTTCTTGATAACACATCAGTGTGCCTGTTGTGTTGATGCCACTCCATTGCCACCTGAAGATGCTCATATTGGTTGATAACATTTGGGATGCCAGCTGTGTCTACAAACACTTATGACATGCACTTTATCAACAGGTGTGTGTCATCAGGAGTTGGTAGGAACAGCAATGCGAGCTGAAAGTGCACTGGATTTTGACAAAGCTGAGGAGGCATGGAAGACAGGCATGTGAACCACACATTTTTTAAAAACTTTTTTCTGGTTAGTACTTAGTCTGAGCATTAAGCTTGACAGGAAGTAAAGAGGGGACCTTATACATTTGTGCATACTTTTAGACCCTAACTAAAGGTATACAAGGTAAAATGCTTGGGCATGACTAAATTGACCATGCCATTATATTATATTACTCTATCTGCTCCTGTCACAGGAGTCAGGTAGCTAAAGCTCCTAGAAACTCACATCTCTATTTTTTTTTTTTATCCCCTCTGTATGGAGGAATTCTTTATTAAAACTTGAACAAAGTACCATATAATAGTTAATTTTAGTCATCATTGTTTTACATAAGTTATGTATGAAACAGATACATGGATCATAACTTTAGTTAAATTAAAACAATTTCAAAAACAAAAGGAAATAACTTTGCTTTAGCTTTGGTTCAGCTGTCAATGGTTATAACTTACATTATACAGTTTTGTTACAATTGGTGGTTTTTTTTGCCATACTTAAAGGACAATTATACTCACCTTCCCTCCGCTCCTCATCTTCGTGCAGTAGCTTTTACCCAGGGTGAGGACCTGAACCGCTAGGTCCTCACGCCGGTATTCACGAAACCTACATCAGCTTGTTGCAGAGCGTGCCTTCCTACTGGCCTCGTCGCCGCCGGGGAGGAGGGGGCGGAGCCTACCAAAGCAGCTTTGCTGCAACAAGCTGATGTAGGTTTCGTGAATCCCGGGGTGAGGACCTAGCGGTTCAGGTCCTTACCCTGGGTAAAAGCTACTGCACGAAGATGTGGAGCGGAGGGAAGGTGAGTATAATTGTCCTTTAAGGGGAAGTTCAGTGCAAATACATGTACTTTTTAAAAAAAGGGCAGTATTTTTTCATCCTAATGACCTTAATCTGCTAATTCAGCATTTTGTCTGTGTATAAATAAATGCAACCGAAATACTGACTTCCTGTTTGCAGGACCCCTAATAGAGACCATTATGGTCTTGCCCTTGACCCATCGCCTGGGTTGATTCAGTTGCTCAGTAGAGATCTGAGCATCTTTGACCAATCCAACAGCTAATCAGTAGAAATTACTGTTAGGAACATTCCAAGGATGTAGTGCTTCCTGGGAAGAAGGACCGTTAGAAACTGAAATGTCAGCTCACTAATGTCAACAGCAGGGAACAGCAAAGGGTATGAAATCAACTGATTTTGCAAAATGGGAGAGAATATGTAGAATAGATCTTAAATCAACTTGTTTCTGAGGATTCCTCGCACCTGCCCCATATGTTGGTGTACTTGGCTGGCATCCTCGGTGGGTATATAGTTATTTTTGGTATGGGAGATTGGCGTTCACTGCTATTTTCCAGTCCAGTTGTGGGAGAACAGGTTGAATCCAAGTGTGAGCAATCTGTTTTCTGGCCAGAAAGTTGTTTCCCTAAGGAAAGTTTTGAAATATTTGTCAACAGGAATTTTGTCCAGTATACCTAAGGATACAGGCCTTGGGGTCTAGGCCCACCGACGAGCCCATGCAGTCATGGAGAAATTGGATTATTTGTTGCCCAGTCCTGGATTTGTGGACAGGATATGGTAGAAAGTGCCTGGGGCTAATTGGCATTTTGGGCAGAGTGGACTGCGTTCTGGCTTGTTCTTTGAAATTTGTACTGGGGTTAAATATGCTCTGTTTATAATAAACATTTTGGTGAGTCTGTCTGACGCTTTGGGGGACACCAGTCTGCAGGACTCCAGGGCCTCCTCCCACTCCTTGGATGCCTAAATATTTAATGACCACCACTCTGTTGATGGGAGTTTGTGCACTTGTCTGGGTGGGGGGGGGGTAACTGTCTAGGGAGAGTATTTGGTATTTGTTCCAATTAATTGCAAGACCTGAAAAACCTCCATGTTGTAGTGATGTGTCAGGGTCTGTTAGATAAAGCAGCATGTCGTCTGCGTAAAGGCTGATTGTCTCTGTTTGTGTGTCTAGGGACATGCCTTTAATTGTGGGGTTGTTTCGTATTTTAATTGCGAATGTTTCAACCGCTAGGGCGTAGAGAAGAGGGGATAGGGGGCATCCCTGACGGGTACCTCTTGTTAGGGGAAATAGTTCCGAGGTCCAACCATTGGCTGTCACCTTGGCTCGTGGTTGAGAATAAAGAATTTGTAGACATTGTATGAATCCAGGGCCAAAGCGGTGGAGGACCCTCCATAGGAAGACCCATTCCGAAGTTCGAAGGCCCGCGCCGCATCCAGGCGAACAACACATCTTGTTCCCAGTGTATTGTGCACTGATGTTTAAAAATACGTCTAGTGTTTAAAGATGTACCGTATATACTCGAGTTTTTCAGGCTTTAAAATTAGCCTGAAAACCTAACCTCGACTTATACTCGAGTCAAGTCCTAATTTAGACTATGCAGGTTAAATGTGTTAACCTGCATAGAAAGTTACAGGAGCTGATCCGCCTTTACACTTCCTGCTTCCTGTATTCTGGCTGCTGGACTCACTCAGCACTGTCACTGGATGCTGTAAATCTGATGGGTCTCCTCAGTTTGGGGCAAAAAACAGCTGCTAGTACAGTGCAAAGGACAGCTTGAAACTACAACTCTCAGGTGACATTTTTAATTTTTTATTGGGGTCAGAGTTCCCTTTACTATATGGGGGTCAGAGTTCCCTTTACTATATGGGGGTCAGAGGGCCCTTTACTATATGGGGGTCAGGAGAATTGTAAATGATGGTAAGCTTAATTAAAAGTTTACTGAACCTTGCCACTCCACATGTTTAGAAATTGAAACTCCCAGCAACAAAGCATGCTGGGAGTTGTAGTTTCCAAACATCTGGAGTGCAAAAGAATTGGAGGTTACTGGTACTGGATTTGGCTATTATGGGATTCATGTATGGGAATTCTGCTGTCCATTTAAAGGGCAACTAAAGCCTAAAAACAACACAGAATCAGAAGGCAGTAGTGGTGATAATTTCTACCCTCGACTTATACTCAAGTCAATCAGTTTTTACAAATTTTTCAGGTAAAAATAGGTACCTCGACTTATACTCGGATCGACTTATACTCGAGTATATACGGTATTTTTTCCCGGGATGAAGCTTGTCTGGTCAGCGTGTATGAATGTATAACTTTATTCAGTCAGAGGGAAAGTAATTTGGCCAGGATTTTAACATCTACCTGTAGTAGTGAAATTGGTCTGTAGGATTCTGGGAGGTGGGTATCCTTTCCCGGTTTGGGGATTAGGATTATTAAGGCTTCTGACATGGTGTGTGGGAGGGTTTAAGTATTAAACATGTATTTGTATAAGTCAAGTAGTTGGGCTGCGAGGGAGACGGAGAAGCAGTGGTAGAACTCGGTTGGTAAGCCATCTGTACCAGGGGCTTTGTGTCTTTTGAGGAGGGAGATCGTTTGTTGAATTTCAAGTTTGGAGATCGGAGAGTCGAGTAGTTGTTTGTGTTGTGTAGATAGGCAGGGGAAGGTGATACTACGAAGGTAACTGTCTATTTCGGTATTTGTGTAATTTAGAGTTGAGGAGTGAAGATGTTTGTAAAAATTTGTTCTATTATATCTTGGGGGTCTGTAATGGGTGGTTTGCCGGCTGGTTTAAGCGTGATGATTATAGGTGGCTTGTGCTCATGATTGGCGATATAGGCTAGTAATTTGCCACATTTATCCCCTTGTTCGTAGAAGTTTTGGGCTTTGAAAAGTAGTTTTTTTATTGGCTCGTGCTAAGAGAATTTGGTCCGTTATTTTGGATTGGAGTTTAAGAGCTTGTGTATTTTCGGGGGAGGGGTTTGTTTGAAAATCTAGTGAGGCCTTTTCTAATGCTTTGGTGGCTGTTTTTTCGGCTGTTGCTAAAATGGTGTTTAATTTGATTAATTGCGGTTGTAATGGAGTTTGAACGCTTCCCATACTACCATAGGATTGCTGGTCTCCTTGTTAAATTGGAAAAATTCTTCCCAACCTTCTGAGAGGTCAGAGTCTTCTGGGAATATGTTAAGTCAGAATGGGTTTAGTTTCCCACACAGTGGGTGTTGGTCGTTTTGTCCAGTGTAAGTTTGCCCAGCATGGCGAGTGGTCTTACAGGAGTTTTGGTAAGTACCCGGAGTCCTGCAAGAGTGGGAGTAGTTGTACATTGGTTAGAATCATGTCTATCCTAGATATAGTGTGGTGGGTGGGGCAGACACAGGAGTAGATTTTGTCATGGGGGTGTTGGTGACACCATGTGTCAACCATATTGATGCTGGTCATTAACCTGCTAAACCTTGTGTGGGGGTTGGGTGGCAGTATCCAGTCATTGGGATGCATTCTATCGAGGGTAAGATTCATAACTGTATTAAAATCCCCAAGCCATATTACGGTTATATCTGGGTGATCCACCATATACTGAATACCTGTGCGGATGGCTGACATATCAAAGGCTGGGGGAATGTAAAAACCCATAATCATAATAGGTTTGGATTGTAAAGTACCTTGTAGAAAGAGCTAGCGGTCCAGCTTCAACTTCAATTCGAATTGCATAGTTCCGGTTTCTAAGATTGCAATTTCTCTGGAAGTGGAGGTGTGTTCGGCATGGAACATCCAGCCGACCCAAGGTTGTTTTAGATATACTTTTTGTTGGCCCACTAGGTGGGTTTCTGTAAGGACTGTTAGGTCTGGTTTTTGTTGTTTAAGATGTTGGAGGACAGCTGTGTGCTTTGCCCTATCCTGTAGTCCTCTGACATTCCATTTAAGGCATTTTATGGTTGGGTGTGTCATATATGGTAGTTGTCGAAGCTGCATCGCCTGATAGGTATGGCTGACCTATCTTTTTACAATTGTTACTTGGTAACTATTGTAAATATATGGTGCATTATTTAAAAAAAACAGTAAGTTAAAGGGCATGTCCATCCCTTTTTACAACTTTTTGTATAATGTAGGTATTAGTCCCCCAGCCCCAACCGCCAAAATAGAAATTTGAGAAAGTTCCCGATCTTAACTTACATTACTCCTCTCCTCCGCTGCACTCCCTGGCCCTCTGTTTGCACGGAACTGCAAGCAGGGTGCGGGACTGGCAGCCGCGTCACTGATAAAAGGCAACTAAGTTTTTAAAGGGTTTTTAATTGATGTGTTTGGAGCTGGATACCAAGAAAAGCTATATGGGCTTCAAAAATTGCATCACTAGCTCCTAATGACATAGACAGTTTGTTCACTGTGTGAAGAAAGTGCATTTTAACTAGGGAACCAACATGGTGTTAGGGTGCTAAAGTTCCTGATACTGAGCATCTGCTGAACGTTATCCCTAGGATGTGGCCAAAGCATTGTGTACATCAGCTTCAGATGGGTGAGTAAATCTGTGTGTACAGATGTAGATTTGTTAAAGGTTTTAGATCAGTTTAAGGTGCCCTTACACAGAAGATTGTGCCAACATTCTGTTCGAATGCCCAGCCTGATCACTTTACAATGAACGTTACTGGTGTAACGTCAGCTGTAAACATTTATCATGCTGGGGACCATTGGTAGGAAATAATCAATGGGGCAGTAGATGTTTAAAGCAATTTTATGTATGACTAGTGTATGACCATCCTTTAGAAGAACGATCCCACTATCACTAGACCAGGCTGCTTGGACATTGTCAGTCTGTTCTGACACTGTTTATCAATCCAGCAAGTTTGATTGCTAAACTACCACAGGAGCTGCCACACATTGGTTGTTAACTGAAGTGGACAGTCAAAAGGCCATTCGCCAGCTGCTTCAGCTGACAATTATCTAATGTTTGTACAAGGCTTTAAACGGAGGAACGGAGGCTCCCCTGCGCATGTCAGAGTCCTCCAGGAGGGAAAGGGGCAGATACCGGATTGCACACAGGAAGGCTCCTACTCTTCGCTTTTCTGGACATTGAATAGGCACTACAGGACAACCATAAGGAGAAGAGGAGAAAGGTAAGGATTTTTTAACACTACACAGTGGGGCCAGTAGTAAGTCAAATTTTAGTTTTGGGGGTGGACATGCCCTTAAAGCTGCTCTGTTTTGGATGATTTTGTGCCCTTCACTGTGGTAGTTCTACACCACTTTGTGCATACCTCTGTTTAGTTTTCTGTACATTATTCAAAACTAGAAAGCCTAAAACTATAAACCTCTGTCTGTAACTTTTTAGCTTTTAAAGGGAATCTCTGATAAAAATAATTTTTGGTATTCAGCCACACACACTCTGACACAACTGGGATTTTACTTCATTGGGCAGCCTTTAAAGTTTTTAAAAATATATATTTATTGTATAATGGTAAAATTGTAATATTATTGTATCATATTCTATTAATTGATGCTAAAAGCAGGCTTGGAAAAACGTTCCTTTTAGTTTATTGGGCTTGATTGAATAATTTTATCACTGAACAATTGGCTGGTGCTATCGTATTTTGTTTCTGTGTTCTTTTCATATAGATGTGCTGTTAATTTAGATCATATCGTAATTTTTACTTAAGTGGGTTGTAAGTAGTATAAAATATTTCAAGTTTTCGCTCACATTCCTGGCCCCTCAGAATGTTTTTCTACTACTGTTCATGTGCCTGACCTTGTTTGTATAAATGACAAAATCCTGCCATGTGTAGCACATTTATGCTGTTTGATAATGCAAACTTACCTGAATTATGTGAAAATTATAATGGCTATTTTACATTTCCAGCCTTCTAAGTCTTTAATATAGAACATACATACAGGGCTGAATTCCCATGCACATCCAAAATCAGGGGTGCAGACAATTCCAACCCTTACTCCATGGGGTTAATGGTATCCAACTTAGAAACAATATGTGGAAGGTCGCACACCTAGAGCGTAAAATGTGAAGTCTTCTATTGAACAATCAAACACACAACGTTTCGGGGGGTTCCACCCCCTTCATCAGGTGATGATGGGAGTGGAACCCCCCGAAACGTGTGTTTGATGGTTCAATAAAAGACTTCACATTTTACGCTCTAGTTGTGCGACCTTCCATATATTGTTTCTAAGCTGAATGCAATCTTCCTGGTAGTTAATTCTTCTTGAATGTTAAAGGAAAAGTGATAAAAAGTGAACTATTCCTTTACTGTATTGATTTGAAGCCTGGGAGGTTATAGAGCTATACCTTACCTCCCGTTCTTCAATCAATTAAGCAGGAGCCAGGGACGAAGGTAAGTATATTTACCTTTCACGCGATTCACTGCTGCAGAGATGAAAATCTCTGACCACTTCCTGATTCTATTCATCTGTAGCACACATGCGCGATAATGCACACTATAGAGGATTAGAAACAGGAAGTGGTCTGAGATTTTCATCTCGGCAGCGGTGAATCACGTGAAAAGTAATTATACTTCCCTTCGTCCCTGACTCCTGCTCAATTAATTGAAGAACGGTAGGTATGGCATAGCTCCTTAACCGGGCTTCAATCAATACCAATTTAAGGAATAGTTCATTTTTCGAGAGAACTATACCGTTAATCTTTCTCAGGGTTTTTGTTATTTATAGCAGGGTTTTTCCAACTGGGCATTGTTTTGCTTTGAGAGCTGTGCCACAAAAGTTTGGTACTGATTTTCATTTTTGAATTTCTCTACAGTGATTAAATTAAAATATAGAATGTACTTGTTGTCAATATTCTCTAACAATATACACTGGAAATTATCCAGAATTTAAAGGATAACTATTGCCTCAATGCATTTTTAAAAAAATTGCTTTAAAAAGTGTAAAGGTATGCAGTCCTCCCATACATTTTTTTTTTCTTGATTTCAAGCCTCTCTCTGCCTTCAATTAGCCATGCTGTGAAGTGGGCATAACAATTCTGTCTGCCTCTAGCTGTCATTCTAAGCTAGAATATGATAAAATACTCCTCCACCCACCCATGATCAGCTTGATTATGTAGATTGTATCCTAGCAACAGGACATTTCAAGTTTGTTTAACTGGCAGAGGAGGAGGAGAGAGGTTGTAACAGACATTCCCACAAGCCAATGACAAGTGCTATGTTAAAGGGTATCTTTACTCTAAAAAACGTAATTTTCAAAAATAGTACCTTTTTAGATACAGCAAGATCCCACTGTTCCAAAACTTTTTTTCAGATTTTAAATCTGAGCTGTAGATTCTGAGAAATCATTTTAATCGCAGCATTTAAAGGGACCTGTCACTCCAGAAGCAGAAATTATAAAATGTAACCCATGCTTGACCTCTTTGCCTGCCTGCCAGCACACTTTATGCAACATTTAAGAAAATCAGCAGAGGAAAGACAGCAGGGGGGAGGAAGGGGGAGATGTGTAAGCAGAGCAGTGTCCATGGTGATGTTGAGCAGAACTTATAAGTGTCACAGACACTACAAGAAGGCAGTGAGTAAGGGAGGGTGGGGGAATTAGGAGTACTCACTAAACATTAATAATTTAATGACAAAGCAAGCACAGATAAATATGTGAGTACCATCATTTTACTTGTCTCAAATTGTAGTTTCAGAAAATGTAAAGTTGTTTCAGTGAGTATAGTGACCCTTTAACCATGGCCCTGGGCTGTCTAGGAGGCGGGCTTTTAGCACTCATCTTTGCTGTGTGATATCTAAGGGAGGGCAGCACAGCTGTAAATGTTGAGTAAGCGATTTCAGCTGCTGTAGGTGTGGACATGTAATGGGGTTGATGTTGTTTTTCTTGATATTTTGGTCCTTTAAAGCACAGTAGTGCTGCAGATGAATTTGGTTTGTCAACTTGCCTCACTCTAAAGATATAAGAACTATCGGTTTATAGATAAATAGATTTCATCTGTGGTATTCAGCTAGATCAACTGGACTTGTTTAGTTCTTGAAGACATTTTGTAATCATCCGACTGGGTTTCTTAATTCAGAATGACTTGTATAAGAATCTGTTGTGAATAAGTACCCTAGCTAATGTGTTTTTATTTTGTACCTCTTCCTTCCTGACTCCAAATGGCAATCGCAAAGTATCCCTGGGTCAACCAGAACTACAATATATATTAATACCAGTAATTCTCAATATTAGTTTTATAGTAACATAGTAATTGAGGTTGAGAAAGAGGGTTAAAGTGAAAGCTCAGAGGAAAATATTATTTTTTTTAAATTTTAGCTTTGTATTATGCATACTTTGTTCTACATATTCTCTCCCGTTTTGAAAAATCAGTTGATTTCATACTCCTTGCTGTTCCCTGCTGTTGACATTAGTGAGCTGCCATTTCAAGTTCGAACGGTCCTTCTTCCCAGGGTGCACCACTTCCTTGGAATGTTCCTAACAGTGATTTTTACTGATTGGCTGTTGGATGGGTCAAACATGCTCAGATCTCTACAGAGCAACTGAATCAACCCAGGCGCTAGGTCAAGTGCAAAACCACAACGGTCCTTATTAGGGGTCCTGCAAAAAGGAAGTCAGTATTTTTGTGCCCATTAACGTGCCCATTCAGCATTTTGTCTGCATATAAAAATTTATATGCAGACAAAAATATATGCAGACAAAAGGATGGAAAAATACTGCTCTTTTTTTTGTTAAAGGAGTAGTTCACTCAGTTCCTTTAATGTATTGATTGAAGCCCGGGAGGTTAAGGAGCTATACCTTACCTACAGTTCTTCAATCAATAGCACAGGATGAAAGATTCAAGAAACTTACCTTTTGCGAGATCAACCGCAGCCACAGTGAACCTCATGCACACTATAGCTGTACAGAACCAGGAAGCAGTTGGGACCTGTCACTGTGGCCGCAGTGGAATGAGCAAAAGGTAAGTTCTTGAATCTTCGTTCCCAGATCCTGAGCTTTTGATTGAAGAACAGGAGGTAAGGCATAGCTTCTTAACCTCCATGGCATCAATCAATACATCAAAGGAATAGTTCTCTTTGGGAGTGAACTATTAATTTAAAAGCAAAATAATTTGCACTGAACATTAAATCAGGATATTGTATTACTGATATACCACATAGAAGCTCAAGGACATAATTATTTGCAGGTACGGTATAAGGATAAATGAAGACACCAAGGTGTTCTGTAGCCATACAAAGGTACAAGGACACAGGCTGAGTTATACAGGTGAAGGAACTCTGAGTATCACCCATGTATTAAAAGGGATAATGTATCCCCTACTGTGAATTATATAGTGGATAATGCACCCCCAACTGTAAATTATAAGGATATTAGAAGTCACAGAGGAGTTCCGTGACCATATAAAAGCACGAGGCCGCAGGCCGAGTACCTTTTATACAGGGCACGGAACTCCAAGGTGACTTCTAATATCCCTATAATTTACAGCATTATTTATTGTAACCTACCCCTTTGTGGCTTCTGGTTTCCTTCTCCTGGAACTGTAAGATTATAAGGCTATAATCTTACAGTTCCTCCCATAGAAATCCACTACAGGGGTAGGTTATAAGCATATTAGAAGTCACTGAGTAGTCCTTTAACCATATAGCAGCACAAGACAGTTTTCATAAAGGGCACAGAATTGTGAGGTGACTTCTAATATCTTATAGTAAATTTACAGAGTGACAGGTCAGTGGGCTGGTGGGATACCTTGTTAGAGCCTCATGTGTGTTATCAGCATGGTTTGGTAACCTTAGCATGGTACTCAGAGGTGTTAAATACTGCCATACATCTTCCTTTATCTGCAGACAGAATGGTAATACTGGAGTCTCTCTTGTTAAGGCTCTTCTTTTCTGTGAAGTCAGGTTTGATGATGGTGGTTTAACACTGGCTAAGGCTGCGATCTGCATTTTGTATGCAATCTCGGCACACCATAGCACCAGATACACACATGCAATTGTGAACATTTGTGTGAGCATTTCCGGTATGCAGTATAGAGTGAATTGATTATGTGGATTGATGCTTCTGTGGCTGCTATTATATCCACCACAGGGATGGCTTAAGGAGTGAAGCCAAAATTTAAACTCTTGGCCAGGATTTCATTTCTGACTGGGTCAGGGTCCTATTAGACAAGTTTCTCACACATTCCTGCTTGTTGGGTACAGAGACATTGCCCTCATTTTGTCTCGAAAGTAGTTGGTCTCCTTTTGGGGGGTTGTGGAATGACAGAATAAAGAACTTGTTCTGCTACCTTTAATTGCCCTTATGGTGCTGAGATAGCTGTGCTTGATTGGTGACCTCCATCATTGTTTCCCAGATGGCTACAGTTAGCTGCGAAGTCAGGATCTGTTGTAGTTGACTGATGTGCCTTAAAGCATCAACCCTAAAACATGTCTGTTGCACTCGTTCATTCAGGAGCTGTATTTGAGCCTTTTGCTGTATCTGTGTGGCTCTGAACCTTTTTACTGTGGAATCCAGATGTATGCTGCATGGCATTAGCCTTTAGTATAGTATTTGAGGTTGAATAAAGACATACGTCCATCCAGTCCAACCCATCTAGCAATATCCTCATTTCCTGCCTAACTGTTGATCCAGAGGAAGGCAAAAAAAACCCACCATGTTGCTTCCATCTAAGGTTTAAGCGCAGGTGGTTTCTGTAGTCTGCCAATTTCCTTGCTGTCTTTTAGTATTGCAATGCAATGCAAGTTTTCAAACTCCATTTTCGTTATACTTACCTATTCCTAAGACTCTCTTAAAGGCACTTGCAGAACCAGTCCCCTCTCTCCTGTAGCTTTCAGGGTAGAGGCCATTAGTCAAAGCCGCAATAGTGACAAGATGGCTGCTACCTAAAAATCCTTTTCTGGTGCTGTGCGAGCTTGTAACCAGTGCACAACAGCAGCTGAAAAGGCTTAATTGTAGTCTGTAATTCCCTTTAGGAGCATTTTGGGAATGCTAACATAGCTGGAAAAATAGAATTGTTGTTTAAAACTTGTAATCTACATATTTGAATTTATGTGAAGTGTTAATTTGTTGGAATTGTCTGTTGGCTAGTGCTGGTGTAATTGGTTGCTAAAGATTTATGAAAACATTATAATGACTTTTATTGATTCTTTCAGTTTGTTACAAAAGGTGATTTGACTTTTGTGTTTTTTTCTAATGTTTCCTGAGAATAATGGATGCTCTGGGTCACCCTCTTTGCTTTTATCACTAGAGAAAAAAATATTATTTATGGGCAATGCAGATCCCAGCATGCACATTCTTTTCTTCCTTTACTTGACACTGCCTTAACAGATCTAAAGTGTCAAATGGTAAAAAAAAGCATACCATTCCCAGCATGCAAAGTGATCTAGGAAAAGTGAAAATGTTTACCACAATTTTATTCTTTGGTGCTAAACATGTGTTGGAAAAAAATAAAAAATATTGTAACTGAGTGGCCGTTCTAAATAGGCAACAGGATTTTATAATCCTGAAAATTAGTTTGTAGTAGCCTATTGAATATTTACAACATTTTCAATTTCATCAATCAGTGAGAAGGTTTTAGTTCACTTATTGAGATCACACTGCATGCTGAAAATTGTATTTGATAAAAACATAAAAACAAAACATTGAAAATCTAAACAAAATGAAAGAATGTAACCACAGGAAATTGAGTCTGCCTGATTTTTATCCTGGATTGCGCTGGCAACCGCAATAAGAGCGCATGTAATCCACAAAAAATGTCCATCTCAGCACAGCACACCTAGTGTGGCCAGAGCAACAGGTCAACACTAACGTGCCCTTTTAAACACGATCGGCTCACGTGTTAAAACATGCTGGTGTGGCCTAGCCCTAACTGCCTTTATTTAAAGGGTATGTCCACCCCAAAAAAGTGTAGTCTAGGGCAACCTGAACTCGGTTCAGGTTACTTACTGTATTACCAGGTTAGAAAGCCCTGTTCAAGTTGGTTAGCCTATTTGACATGATTGAAAATTTTCATCTGACAATGCATGGTAAAGGGGTGGTTGCAACACATTTTCATGCTAATTATTTGCATTTCCAACTGCAGGTACAACTTTTAGAAGGGTCTGCCAATAGTTGTTCCAATGTTTATGATGGATCTTTAAGAACAATATTAGATTAGACCTGGGTGAACTATTCAATCAACTGGTTAAACTTTAACCTCCTCCATGAGACTTGTTTACATGCACGGTTTTGCTCGTTGGGACCCAAACATAACATTTGCTTTGTGTATGGTGAGCATAACAATAATGGTCTTTAACTTTAACAGTGCTGATACCAATATTTAATTGTAGTTTTTTTTAGCAATAGCCACCCAAAACTTCATTTGTCCCTAGCTAAAGCCAATAGGCTTTATAGGCTGTCCACACCAGGCACTGTATTTAATTGTAGGTTTTTTTTTTAGCAACAGCCACCCAAAACCTCATTTGTCCCTAGCTAAAGCCAATAGGCTTTATAGGCTGTCCATACAAGGCACACATGATAATCAGTAATATTGAATAAGACCATATTAATGATTGGATTGTATGTAAGGTGGAAGTGGCTTGCTATAGGACAGCATGGTGGCTTAGTTGTTAACACTAATGTCTTGCATTGCTAAAGTCCTGGCTTCAGATCCTTCCTTTGACAAATCTGCAAGGAAGATAGTATGTTCTCTCGGTGCTTGTGTATGTTTCCTCTGGGTACTCCCCATAATCATAGGCTGTATTTGTAGAAAAAGAATTGATAAGATTGTAAGAACTTTAGGACAGGGCCTGATGTGGATTGAGTAAATAATTAAGTGATATTAAATATGCAAATTACATACATATAGTGAGACGTCCAAACAAAGGGCAATTATATTCACCCCTGCCTCGCTCCTCTTTCTTTCCTTCGATTGTACCCATGATGACCTAGGTTTCTCATTGGCCTTGTCACAAACAGACACAGTGGACCAAAGCAGCAAAAGTAAGTCCCAGGAAGTACAGGGGCTTAACTAAGAAGAACAAGGGCTGTGGGCGTATGAGGTGAATTTAGTTGTCCTTTTAAAGGAGAACTAAAGTCTCCAGATAACATTGCCCAATAGTCAGATTATATTCACAAACATACAAAAAGCTCTCTCTCACCTCTCCCTTTGATGTGGTTGCTAAGTGATTTATAAAATCAACCTGTGTGTACAAGGTGTCGGATACCAAAATCAATCTTGGCTGGGTAAACCTATGCACATGCTCTGTAGTGCTCAACAGATTTAAAAAAAAAAAAGAAAAAAGCTGACTGCCAATCACATAACAGCACAGAGATCCTTCCTCTCTCTGACAGAGAACAAGGATTTTAGTTTTTTTCAAACACAATCAATGGTCCTGTCCTAACAATTATAATAAACCTTTCATACTGTCACGAACGCCAGTTCGCTGGGCATCTGATCTGAACAATCAATCGGTACAAGCTGCCACCACTTTAAAGGGTATGTCCACCCCTAAAAAATTTTTTCCACCAAACATTACCCCTGTCACCCCAGCCCCAACCGCTATGTTAGTATTATCAGAAAATGCCCAAAACTTATATATATGGACTCTGCTATCCTCCTGGTGGGCAGTTTTTGGGACGGGGGGGGGGGGGGGGGGGCTACAGGAGATGGTGGGAGGTAAGGATTAAACTACACTACACAATGGGGCCAGTAGTGGGGGGGGATTATAGTTTTGGAGGTGGACATGCCCTTTAAGCCACCACTGCAGACATGTGGAAACAAGGTAGATGTAGAGAATTTATCTTTTATTTGGAATACCGTATATACTTGAGTATAACCCGACCTGAGTATAAGCCGAGATACATTTTTACCTCAAAAAGTAAGAAAACATCATTGACTCGAGTATAAGCCGAGGGTTGAAATTATGACGACTACTGCATTTTAATACTGTATTTATTTGCCCTTTAAATGGACAACAGTAGTCCCATACATTAATAGCCAAATCCAGCATGGCTATTACTGTATGGGAACTCTGCTGTCCATAAAAAAGCCTCATTCCTTGGTTTACTTGGTTTTGGAAACTACAAATCCCAGCATGCTTTAGTAGCTGGGTGTTGTAGTTTCTAAACACTGCAGTGCCAAGGAATGAGGCTTTTTTATGGACAGCACCCTCAGGAAAGGCCCCCAAGTTCAGTGAGAGGTAAGTAAGAGAGGTACTCTCGGGTCACAGTAAATACCCCCCATCTCACTTAATGCCTGGTGCTGAGGCACCAGGCAGTAAATGAGACAGGCGCCGCGTATGGACGTCATCCTGCAGATCAACGTGGAATGCCAGGCGGAACACTTGCTTCTAATGTAAGTTAGCTTGTACATAGCGATCGGCAGCTGAAGTATTCACAATTATTTACTGTGACCCGCGTATAAGCTGAGGTCGGGTTTTTAGGCTAATTTTAAAGCCTGAAAACATCTGCTTATACTCGAGTGTATATGGTGATAATAATAAAGTCGTATTCGGGTCTTCCATATTGTTGTGAAGACATCTATATAGAAAATATTGTGCACAGTGAACAGTGGGGTCAGGGTTAACAGTGTAGATGCCCTTTAAAGGGGAGAAAAACATACCTTAGATCCTTCTTAATATTGAATGCTAGCTGGTTTGTTGATTTGATGCTCCCTTTTTTTGAAGCTTTTGTGCTCTGATTGCATTTTGGACAGTTTTTATAATGCTAATCTGACAATACAGCTCCTATATTATATCAATGAATTACAGTTAGCATTGGTATTTTGCAGACATGTCTGTATTTTACAACCAACATACAGACTACAATACAAAATACTGATGCCACATTAGGTGTCAACTTTTCTAAAATATATTAAAGTAATTAAAGTGTATGTCCACCCTTCTTTTCAGTTTTTTATATAGTGTAGGGCTTAGACCCCCAGCTACAACCGCTATATTTTTAATTTAAAGGGTATGTCCACCCTTAAAAAAATTCTCACCAAAGGTTCCCCCTGTCCCCCCAGCCCCCCCAGCTATGTTAGTATTATTAGAAAATGCCCCAAACTTTACTTGCCTCCACCGCGCTGGCAGGCCCTCTGCTTGCGAGTAAATGCAAGCAGAGGGGCGGTACCGGCAGTCGCGTCTGTGATTGGCTGAGCGGCAGCCAATCACGGACGCGGCTGCCGGGAACTCAGTGCGGCAGAAGCAAGAGGGAAGGTAAGTAATGTTTCGGGCATTTTCTAATAATACTAACATAGCGGTTGGGGCTGGGGGGACAGGGGGAATCTTTGGTGAAAAGGGTTTTACACTACGGGGAGGGAATCCTAATCGGGAGGGAGAAGGGCTGCAGTACACATGCCAAACTTCTCCCGAAGGCCAGGTAGGAGGCAGAGTCCTATATGGACTCTGCTATCCTCCTGGTGGGCAGTTTTTGGGACTTTGGGGGGGGACTACAGGAGAACCGTATGGAGCTGGGATGTGAGGTAAGGATTAAACTACACTACATGATGGGGCCAGTAGTGGGGGGGATTATAGTTTTGGGGGTGGACATGCCCTTTAAGAAACTTCCCCAAACATTACTTAATCTCCCTCTTTCCTCCGCTGCACTGCCTGGCCCTCTGCTTTTTCACGCGGGACCGTAAGCCGTGTCTGTGTTTTTCTGAGAGGCAGCCAATCACGGACACGGCTGCCGGTAGATCTGAACGGCGGAGGAAAGAAGGAAGGTAAGTAAAGATCAGGGAAGTTTCTTAAATTAAAAATATAGCGGTTGGGGCTGGGGGACTACAACTTTTTACTTTGGGGGGGACTACAGGAGAACCATTTGGAGCTGGAATGTAAGGTAAGGATTTTTATTTGCTAGAGTGGGGCCAGTGGTGGTGGGAATTATAATTTTGGGGGTGGACATGCCCTTTAAAGGGTATCTCCACTGATAAGTCACCTGGGTTGTAAGGATAGATATGTGTAAGGTGGATATGTACCTGCAGTATCCTGTGTCTTTCAGAAGTAGTTCAGAAGAAATACAATGAGTTTCCCCCAGAATGCTGTGGATGGTGCAGGTCCGCCCACTTTCAGTGACTGCCTGTCTGGGAAATGTCCGATGCGCTGTTTCCTTTAGTGCATGCGCAGAACGTGAGAGGATCCGTCGGGACTGCTGTCTGTGTGATCTGACTGGTTGGTCAATCCTGCACGCGCGCACACACACTTCAAGCTACTGAGGTCACTGCTTAATTGAGGAATAATCACATGACCATCACAGCAGCTTGCTGACCTCACTAATTAATGGAGTAATCAGGTACTATCTTTTTCTCTCTCCCACTCCCTCCCATACCAGATTGCCTCATATTCCCAGCATCCCCTATGAAATCAATCATTGATCAGTTAGACACAAAAAAATCTTTATTAAAAACAACGCAAGTACCCCTGCCTTTGTTACAGTAGTGTGGGAAGAGGGTTTTAACTTTTTCTCCCATGTCTCTCTCTGCATGATTAGCTGTAAAAATGAACTTAGAGAGTCAGGGAGGAAAGGATTTCTTACTACAGCCAAGTGGGTGTGTCTGCTAACATGATGATGCACATTGAGTGACAGCACTCTCAGCACAGGGGAAGACACACCCCCAGGAACCTGCACAACTTTCCCATGCTGCTGCAATCAAACGAAAGGGAATTCTGGGGAAAAAAAGGTAGGGGAGGGTTGGGGGATGGTGTACTTTTAAAATAAACCCCCCCCAAAAAAATGCTTTTTCCTCAGTGGAGATACCCTTTAAAGGGAAAGTCCACCCCCAAATATATTTTTAACATGTTATTAGCCAGAATTCCAGCTCCAAAACAAATTTTACATCATGAAAATCAGTTCAGCTGTTCAATAGATACATACCTGTGTAGCCGGCATGTTTCAGCAACAAGGAGAAATCCTGTGTCTATACAAACTTGGTAACGTCACCTCATTTCTGTTCTTTTTCTGTTCTTTTCGGAGCGCTGGGAAAGGAAGTCTCCTCTGATGACATATTCTCAGTTTCAGCAGAGGCTTGACCCTTAGATCCCGCCCTCACACAGTAATTTAACCAATTGAACTAAAGTAAACTTTATTTACGGAAGTATATTAAGTGCACGTTGCGGCTGCATTTATGTGTACCTCGATTGTGCAGGCAAACAGTGATTTGATTGTTTTGGCAAAAATTGACGCGTGTGGTCAGGCAACTTAGCTGTTACCGTATATACTCGAGTATAAACAGAGTTTTTCAGGCTGTAAAATCCGCCTGAAAAGCCGACCTCGGTTTATACTCTGGTCAGTAGCTCTAACATACCCTCCAACAGCTGTACCGGGTTTAGAGACAGTCCAGGGTGCGAGTACCTGCAAGAGGAGAGGGAGGGATGATCAGCCTGGCCAGAAACTCTTAATTGGTGCTGGTCCTCCGTGAAACCGGGTGCTGGACTGGCTGCAGACTTGGTAAGGAGGCGTGGCAGTATTTCCCTCTCCTCTGTGAAGTTCCGTGATCCAGCAATTGTTCAGGAGGGGGAGAGGCAGAGTAGGGAACAGCCACTGGACAGGAGAGGCAGAGCAGGGAACAGCCATTGCATGGGAGGGGGAAAGGCAGAGCAGGGAACAGCCAGATAAGGAGCAGCACTACTCTGTTTAAGAACAGCTAAGCAGTGACTTCCAGGAGAGGAGCATGGGTAAGATCGTATTAAAGTCAGCAGATAGCAGAGCTGATAGTGGCTCTCCTCACCATTACCATTTTTCATTTAGGAGGGAGTATAAGCTGAAATCAATGAATCTTTAAAAGGGGTGCTGGGAGGAATAGGAACAGATGGGGGACCCATAATGAGAAAAGGAGGAAGGGGTCAGTGTGAGGAGTGAGGGGCAGAATAAAGAGGAAAGTGTGAAAAATGGGGTATAAGGTAGGAAAGCAAAGGAGAATTCCCATACAGTTGTACAGCCTCAACACAATACAGAACCAGAAGGCAGTAGTGTTCATATTTTCTACCCTCGGTTTATACTCGAGTCAATCACTTTTACTAGTTTTTTAGGTAAAAATAGGTACCTCTGTTTATACACGGGTCGGTTTATACTCGAGTATATACGGTAAGTGGTGAGGGAATGGAAATGCAGGCTTAGTGCGGCCTGCTGTATATTTTGTGCTATATCTTGGAATGTAGACAATTTTTGGAAATTCTGTTTCGGCGGATAAGGGTATTGATCTTAACTAAATACAATATCAAAAATGTTTTGTTTGCTTGTTTTTAATAAAAAAAAATGACTTACAGTTGAGTTAACATTACTTTTAATCCCTTACGTGCGGTCGGTAGCCGAGACAATATGCTCTAAATTGCGACTTAACAGGTTTGTACTAATGCACCTTGGAACTAAATTGTAGAATGCAGTTCAATACATTATCATATATCCCTTATCAACAAGAAAATATAAGAAGGGAGCAGTGGTGGTATATAACATATATACTAAATCGATAAATGTATACGACAGAGTTAGACTTTGATTTTTTTGGGGGGGTGGGGCTTCTTACACAGAAATTTTACCTATAACTTAAGATCAGAGAAGCTAGAGACTTCATTCTTGTGTTAAAAGAGCTCTTTTAATAGAGGGCACTTGTGTGTAGACCAGTTACCCTTTAACCGAAAGTGGGGGTGGTTGAAATTATTCTTTATGACTTTATAAGCTGCTTAATACTGGAAGATTATAAGATTGCCAATTGCCGTCATTACTTTTTTTTTTATGATGTCTGTTACTATTGTATGGGGGATGGGTTTTGGATACATACACAAATGTACCTCACTGCCTCTCCACTATCTGCTTTTGCAAATGTCCTTTAAATTTTTATTATCCCAGCAGAGTGTTTATAGCATTGCGCCTTAGCCAATCACAGGAGCGGATGCCGGTCAAGCCCCTCCTGCTTGACTTCCGTGCTGAGAAAAGGCACAGGAGTTAAGCAGAAGGCGTCGGGGGGAACGAAGGCTGGTAAGTACATATGGGGGCATCTTTGACAGCTGTAAACTTTGCGAGGTCGAGGTTTCCAGCCTTTTCCTAGCGCATGCTAAAATTTCATTTGGGGGGTGGACATACCGTTTAAATGACACCTACTTTTCCCTTCTGCTGCATATGGTTGTCCTTTTTTATTCATATCCTGCTTACATTGGTTGAGCTAGTTTTTCTAGACTGTACTATAATGCACTTTTATATATTTATTGGTGTAGTGAGTGGGGATGCACAGGTTTTGTAGAGGGTTTTAATAAACTTTGTGTATATTTGACATATCTTGTAGTTATGTCTCATATATATAGGTTATGGTTGGTGTGCTAGGTTTGGGTCTTTTGAATCCCCTGATATTTTTTGCAGGGTGCCTATCTTTGAGGAGTATATGGTTGTCCTGCATTGGCAAAATAGTTTCTGCAAGAAAAATATGAAGGGAGGCACACTTGAATTAGTGTGAATTCAGCAATTCATTTATTGGTGCTATAAACCTAAAAACAACGTTTCGGGGAGATCTAGTCCCTTTCCTCAGGTGTGGAAGGGGGCTAGATCTCCCCGAAACGCTAAGATTTCGAAGATTGATCAGCATAAGTATATACCTGTAAAACCAGCCTGTGAGAGCCAGCACAACGAAGGAGCTAACAGACCCTCTTACCCGAGACTGGGACATGCATCCGCACAGATGAGGGAGACGTTCCTATAGTAGGGAGCGTTCCGCGAAGATCCCAACTCACAGGTTGTATTAGCCCTCAGCTTGAGTCACAACACCAGGCAGGACGGATTCCACCAGGGGCTCCAGCACCGCCACAATCCTTACTGCCGTTCACTAAGCGCTCGCACTAATCCAGTCATGAGGGTCAGCACTGGTCCGATCACCGGAAAATTGCAGGGAAGACGAGGAAGGCTCCACAATCAAACGGGGACGGTCGTAGCACCTACAGCCGGGATGTGATGGCTGGAAACAGGAAAAATAAATACAAAGACAAAGGTTTATATACATAGCATGTATATAAACCAAATATAAGTAGTAGTAAACACCCAGAAAAGGCTAATACACAATAGCAAGTATATAAAAGGGTATATAACCCAATAGAGTAATAATGGATTGCAATCCATTTTAGGGGAGAATTATTCATAATTGATCTCAGCAAATCAGAAGTGCAGGACAGTCGGTTTGCTGCAGAAACTTCTTTGACAAGAAAAACAGACCATAGCACTCCATGCTTTATTTTTCTGCCTTGAAAAAAATTTGCCCATTTTCTTTGCTTTATATTTGTAATATAATGACAACTGTATACATTCTATGTCAATAATTGTTGTGCCTACCCCATGCATACTAGTTACAAGTTTCTCACTTGGAAATTTATGGGGGATAAGTGCCATCTAGTAAAGGACAATTACTCTTCTGGCATAGAATAAAAAGTAGGAATAATTCATGGCCTATTCCAGATCTCATTCTTGGGGAACCTTATCAGACACAACTTAGGATCTAGGGTAAACTCTGACAAACAATGCCAGTATTCTGCTGGTTCTTGACATTTGGGGCATGGGGGTGAGGTACACCTGGTGCATTATATAGAATTATTTGGGTTTATTTTGTGCCAAAGAGTCTTTAAAATATAATTTAACCGTGTCCTCCCAGTCAGCATACTCCAGTGCAGGGATGAGTCAAGTGGTGTACATGGTGGAAACGGTGTGCCTTTTACTCACTACCAACAATGTGCAATTAGTTTTTTATCTTGCATGATAATCAAGAAGCGGATAATTCACATTTTGTTCTTCTAAAACAGCCTGGAAAGTGTGCTAGGTTCAGAAAATGATAGTTGTTCCATAGAAGGTTTCCTTCGGTATGCCATTTGTTTTGAGAATGCTTTGGGCTTTTTTCCACACTTTGAATTGATGTTTAAGGAGTACAGTACCCCAAAGTGGGATACAATTTCTATGACTTGCCAGAAATGACAAGGGATTGTGTTATTGCTGTTTATATTATCCACTGCAAGGATACAAATGAAAGGAGAACTAAACTGGAAAAAAGACCTACACACTCCATTTGATCTATGTCAAGCATCCCTATGGCTGACACTCATACAGCTCCTGTTAGGGCTAGAATAGATACCAAAAAGCCACTTTACTGCCGTCTAATCCTGGATTAGAATTGGTGTGTTTGCCATTAATATGCTTGCCCCTCAGGTCGTCCAATTACATTGTGCAGTATTCATACTTTTTTGTTGTTGTTGTTGTTGGATGGCTGTGATTGAAGGGAAGTGGTACCCCTGCTCTGAAAAAGAGAAATGGGTCTGAAATTTCTATTATGTCTTCACCTCCAGACTGCAGCATTAAGCTTAGGGCTGCCTAACATACAGTAGCTTTTGTGTGTCTGGTGGGGCTCTGTTTTCAAGTTTAGCTCTTGATTACTCTAAATTGCATGACTGTATCCCAGAAACTGCTTATTAAAACAATTCATCACTTTGAGTAATTGTTAACTCGACACAAGTGTGAATTCAAACACCCTAGTCAGTTAATCAACTTATCTACTAAAGTCATTGGCTCAGACATGCTTGTTGTGATTCACCCAGGTACAGAGAGGAGCTGTCTAAGTAGCTATGTTGCCTCTTCTAGTGAGAGTGAAAATAACTGCAGATTTTGCTGTAGTGAAAGATATTTTACAGTGGTATTTCATTTTATTCAGCAGCATCTGGGAATGTTTTAACCAGAACTTCTCTAAACAATTTGGCACCTTCACAAAGAAGTAAAAAGTCACTATACAGTGGTTTGCAAAAGTATTCGGCCCCCTTGAAGTTTTCCACATTTTGTCACATTACTGCCACAAACATGAATCAATTTTATTGGAATTCCACGTGAAAAACCAATACAAAGTGATGTACACGTGAGAAGTGGACCGAAAATCATACATGATTCCAAATATTTTTAACAAATCAATATCCGCAAAGTGGGGTGTGCGTAATTATTCAGCCCCGAGTCAATAATTTGTAGAACCACCTTTTGCTGCAATTACAGCTGTCAGTCTTTTAGGGTATTTCTCTACCAGCTTTGCACATCTAGAGACTGAAATCCTTGGCCATTCTTCTTTGCAAAACAGCTCCAGCTCAGTCAGATTAGATGGACAGCGTTTGTGAACAGCAGTTTTCAGATCTTACCACAGATTCTCGATTGGATTTAGATCTGGACTTTGACTGGGCCATTCTAACACATGGATATGTTTTGTTTTAAACCATTCCATTGGTGCCCTGGCTTTATGTTCAGGGTTGTTGTCCTGCTGGAAGGTGAACCTCCGCCCCAGTCTCAAGTCTTTTGCTGACTCCAAAGAGGTTTTCTTCCAAGATTGCCCAGTATTTGGCTCCATCCATCTTCCCATCAACTCTGACCAGCTTCCTTGTCCCTGCTGAAGAGAAGCACCCCCAGAGCATGATGCTGCCACCACCATATTTGACAGTGGGGATGGTGTGTTCTGAGTGATGTGCAGTGTTAATTTTTTGACACACATAGCGTTTTGCATTTTGGCCAAGTAGTTCCATTTTGGTCTCATCTGACCAGAGCACCTTCTTCCACATGTTTGCTGTGTCCCCCACATGGCTTGTGGCAAACTGTAAACGGGACTTCTTTTGCTTTCCTGTTAACAATGGCTTTCTTCTTGCCACTCTTCCATATAGGGCAACTTTGTGCAGTGCATGACTAAAAGTTGTTCTATGGACAGATTCCCCCACCTGAGTTGTAGATCTCTGCAGCTCGTCCAGGGTCACCATGGCCTCTTGACTGCATTTCTGATCAGCTCTCTCCTTGTTCGGCCTGTGAGTTTAGG
This sequence comes from Hymenochirus boettgeri, assembly GCA_019447015.1. Classification (NCBI taxonomy): domain Eukaryota; kingdom Metazoa; phylum Chordata; class Amphibia; order Anura; family Pipidae; genus Hymenochirus; species Hymenochirus boettgeri. The sequence continues at coordinate 60,036,570 of CM033470.1, read as the reverse complement.
TTGACTGCCTTGTCTTGGTAGGTTTACAGTTGTGCCATACTCCCTTCCATTTCTGAATGATCACTTGAACAGTGCTCCGTTGGATGTTCAAGGCTTTGGAAATCTTTTTGTAGCCTAAGCCTGCTTTAAATTTCTCAATAACTTTATCCCTTACCTGTCTAGTGTGTTCTTTGGACTTCATGGTGTTGTTGCTCCCAAAATTCTCCCCAACCTCTGAGGCCGTCACAGAGCAGCTGTATTTGTACTGACATTAGATTACACACAGGTGCACCCTATTTAGTTATTAGTACTCATCAGGCAATGTCTATGGGCAATTGACTGCACTCAGACCAAAGGGGGCTGAATAATTACGCACACCCCACTTTGCAGTTATTGATTTGTTAAAAATAATTGTATGGTTTTCGTTCCACTTCTCACGTGTACACCACTTTGTATTGGTCTTTCACGTGGAATTTCAATAAAATTGATTCATGTTTGTGGCAGTAATGTGACAAAATGTGGAAAACTTCAAGGGGGCCGAATACTTTTGCAAACCACTGTAAGAATAAAAAGATTTAGAATAAGGATTTTGCGATTGAAATCTGTTGCAGATGAACTAATTTTAGGCACACTGGATTGCAAATTTTGTTGCCTCTCCACAGAGCAGGGGGAGTAATGTCAGGAGCTCCTGTGCTCCACTGGGCTTAGGCTAACAAGAGGGTTCTGACATATGCTGTCTAGGTCCCTTTGTCAGTCCAGCCAAATGACTGGGACTTAAATGATGTAACATCACTTCCACAACTTCAAAGAGAGCTTTGAAAAATTAAACATTGTTATTTTTGGAAAGTTTTAAGTTTGGAATGGGTGACTAAAATATTACTTTGTTTAAAACAAATCTTTATTTCATATGGAGATAGTAGAACTTGATCATATCTTCCACTGTGCACATCTGGAGGGAGAAAGAGACTGCAGCTGCGCTGTGGCTTCTATCTTTAACTGTAAGTTACAATAAAAGTTAAAAGCGCTGGCTTGTTTTTCCCAAAAGTAAATATTTTAAGTTTAAATAAGTAAATTATTGTCCTTTAAATTTGTCATGCTCCCAGACAACGCTTCTGAGTGCCAATGATTCTTCAGTCGGGGGAACAAATTGCTTTTGACATTTGAAACCAGTCTGACTTTTTTAGCAGCTAGTGAATATGATCTTCAGTAAACCTCAAAAGAAAAGCCTCTTAAACGTTAGTTGACAGAAGTATATTTCTATGAGCATTGGCTTCCTGGCCCCTCTTTAAGAAACTTGGGGACTTAAAGGGAAAGTTCAGTGGAAAATATCAATAATTTAAAAACTCTTGGTTTGTATTATGCATACCTAGCTATTCTACATATTCTCTCCCGTTTGAAAAATCAGTTGATTTCATAACCTTAGCTGTTCCCTGCTGTTGACATTAGTGAGCTGCCATTTTAGGTTCCAACAGTCCTTCTTCTTCCCAGGATGCACCACTTCCTTGGAATGTTCTTAACAGTAATTTAAACTGATTGGCTGTTGGATGGGTCAGATCTCTGCGCAACTGAATCAACCCAGGCGCTGGGTCAGGGGCAAAACCGTAACATTCTCTATTAGGGGGTCCTGCATACATGAAGTCAGTATTTCGGTTGCATTTCTTTTTACATACATATGTTGAATGGGCAGGTTAAGCTCATTGGGATTGAACATTCCTGCTCTTTTTTCTTTAAAGCATATGTATTTGCCCTGAACTTCCCCTTTAAGCCTTGTACGATCTTTTCACTGACCCCTGAGTGTGTTAACACGCACGATGAACATCCGTTTCAGACGATAATCGCACGTGTATATGCGTTTGGTTGGGGGGCATTCGTTGATCCGCCTAGACGACCCCAGACTAAACACATACACAAGTGCGATTATTAGCCTAAACGGCCGTTAGTCTTGTGCGTGGGAGTCGTGGATCGGTGCAAAGATCGTATGTGTAAACACCATAGCCATTAATAATTTGCCTGTACATGCCACCCTTCCATTAATGAAATCATTTAATAAAGGAAGCAATTTTTTAAAATCTAAATTAGTGTTAAAATATATTAAAGGGACTCTAAAGTGAAAAAAATGACTTTCCTTTATCCTTTTCTATAGTTTGTGCTTTCAGGAACTTGATCCCTTTTGCCTCTCAGTGCTCCCTGTCACTAGATCTCCCCATGTCCTGTTCAGCTCAGTCCTAGTTGTTATGCTTTTTCCCTCTCTCTGTGTCTATGCCCTCCCAAAACCGAGGCTCAGCTAGAGTGTGGAGCATGTGCAGTGGAGATGATCTGTGCCCCCTAAAGCCAATAGCATTCACCCAGTGATTTTGTGTTACAGTGAAAGTGAAACTGCTCTGCCATGGGAAGGTAAGCAGCACTGGCAGCTGTAATAACAGAATCTAGTAAGATTTTCTTTTAGTTGAAGGTGTGTGTGTGTGTGGGGGGGGGGGGGGGGGTTATTTGTAATTGTTTTATTTAGGTGCAGTGCTACACTGGGACAGCCAGCAGCTAACTGCAGGATTGGGTGCACAGAGCAACCGATAATGCTATTTTCCTTTTCCTAATATTAATGCTGAATCATCTAGCCATGCAGTGACAGAGAAATACGCTTTACTTTTATAGCTGTGTCCCGTCACCTTTAAAAAGTAAAACTCACAGAGCTAAAAATCAAGGGATAGGAAGATCAGAGAAAGATTTTAAGATTGGAGTTAATTCATTCTTATTACTGTGTGATTAGTTGGAAAAGGATTTGGCACAGTTTTCATGCCCTTAAAACTGGTACTTTTGATTGTAATTCATTATATTATCCTCTGTTGCAGTGTTTATTTGAATGTAAGGCACTGAGCACAGTTAGTGCACAGGCCTTGTTTATATAAATAATTTTAATGATTTATATTTTAATGTAATCCAAGGGTTTTTTTTGGTTTTTTTTACAGTAAAGTCCTATTCTTCCACCCAAAACAAAAACAACACTCCTAATTCAGAATTATTTGTGCTGATGTATGTGGTTGTGGTGAAATGTTACTTTTTTAATATAGTAGATTATAATATCTTTCTATTGGCTTTGCAACCGTTTAAGTAAAACACAATATCAAAATATCTAAAAACACAAAATTTTTTTTAAAAAAAATTTTCTTTATCTTTAGGCTGTTCGCTGTTATGAGGCTCTTGTCTTGAAGTCTGAGGGAAAGGCGGATTCAGATTTCTTCTGTCAGTTAGGTCATTTCAACCTTTTGTTGGAAGACTATCAAAAAGGTAAGCTTTTAATAATATTTTAAGCTGTTTTTTCCCCTCTAAAATATTTAATACATCTAATTTAGGCACAACTATGTTTCTGGCAACTATATTTCATGCCTCTTAAGTCATTTTAATGCTAGTCACACAAATGTCTGTCATTCATTTGTAATAGTAAAACATCTGATAATGCAGATAAAACGTTTTGTGTGAACTTAGCCTAAGACCGAACTAGTGTAGTAAGTAAAAGCGCTGAAACGGGCGTGCACAATGATGAGCAGAAACCGGAACTCCAACTCTGTAAAAACGGCAAAACTTTATTAAACCATCATGTTAAAATCTTTGTAGAGCAATCCAAGCCCAAACAACGCTATGGTCATAGCGACGGGCTCGGGGCTTTGTTGCACTCGGGCCACCCGACTAGTTTGGTGAGTGAGACCATCTTACCTTTTGTTTCATTTGGACACTAACTTCCTTGATAATATTCTATCAGCGACAGGTTTGGGGCTTATGCACCTGGACCACCTACATGCAATTGTGAGTTAATGCTTGATTAGACTCCTAAGCTGTTTTGTGCTGTTTATAAGCCACATGCTATCTATTAGCCTCTGTTTTTCACAGTGTATCATGGCTCTAGTGCTAGTTTAGGGTGGTTTCACGGTCACACTATAATACCTCTTTTTCAGTATAAGACCGAACTAGTGCTAAAATTTCTTGATGCTGCGTACATATGCAGAAACACATGATATGCTGGCATGCTTGGGACATCCTGGTGTGCTAACGGGATTCCAGAAGAAAGACCTGTCCAACAAAGGAGACATAGACTAAAAAGCTAAAATTTTGAATAAAGATCAAGCACATTAGTCAGTCAAAAATTTCACTACAGAAAGCAGTTAAATTGTGTGTGTGTATGTGTGTAGTCAGTACTCTAGGTGCTCTGCAGTTGGTTCTACCTGTGGATGATGCTCTACCAGTGGTTGTTTACAAATTTTGGTGATTTTGCAGGTTACTAAATTCCTGCTTTCTTACCAGGTATACACTCCTCACCAAAAAGTAATTGGTGCAAATTGTTCCCCCCTTCTGCTCCGGCAATAATGCATGTTTGATGGTCTTTAAACAGGAAAATGTGTGCTCAGCACTTGTTTCTGTATACAGAACCACAAATGTGTGAAAAAAATTAAAACTAGAAAGGAGGTTTAGGTATAAACTTTGAATTTGCCATGAAAGGCTGTATTATTTAAAGCCTGAATTTATGCCCTGGTTGCACAAAGCCATATGAATTTGTCTCGGTGTGTGCAGCAAGTTTTAAAACTCAACATTTCTATTGTGATTTTTTTAAAAAAGTTCAATTCATGATGAAAGAGGGCGTGTACATTTCAAATTTTGTTCTGAGTAAATGTTATTTTATTATTATGCTTTTATTTTAAAGGACTAATTTTAAAATTCTGTGTGTGTGTCAGAGCCACAGTTTAAGAGTACCCATGTTGTGTTGTGAGCGAATAGCTTAGAGGGAACACTGCAATCATATTAACTAAATACCACATTGTACTGGGGAAAAAAATGGCCATGAGTTAAATTTATTATTGCTACTAAAATTGTTAGTTTCATCTGTAGATTGGGCAATAAAATCACAGACCTCCTGCATAGGCCACATTGGCAAATTTCTTCTGTGCTTACAATCACATTTTGCGATCCATTAGCATGGTAGAATTGCATGCCAGTGCATTGCAGTGTGGGTGGCCACATTGTATGCTATGCACTGAGATCCATTTTTGAAACACCTGTAATTACTCTCCCCCCAACCTCATGTGCTCCAATACCTTATTGGAGCACAATGCTACAGAATAGCATTGCAAAAGCACAGTAGCGTGTGATACGAGGTAAGAGGCTTTTCTGTAGGTGTCTATAGAACATATTCCCTGACTAAATGAAAAAAATAAAAAGTGTCGCTTTGTTGTCAAAAACATTGTCCACACATTCACGGTTGCCAATGTTTGGTTTTGTGAAGTAAGCTTTACTCAAATGGTTCCTTTATATGTAGCATTGGGAAGATGGCTAGATGGTTGGAGGGTATTTGGTTTGGGGGGGAGGGTATTATCAGTCTCAGGGATAGATAGCCCAGGAGGAAAGCAGGGTGTAGATTGGCCAGTGGTGGGTGGAAAGGGGGGTGGGGCTAGCATAGGATATAGGGAGGCATGTGTATTAAAGTGTATTATTAATAACAGGGTCATAATCTAAAATGTTTGCAAATGCAAGAAGCCCTGGATGACAAAATGGGTAAACTGGAGATAATGGTGTTGAATGAAAAGTATGATGTAATAGGTATAGCAGAAACGTGGTTGAACAGTTCTCACAACTGGGCTGTAAATTTAAAAGGGATACTCCTTGATTAGGCATGACAGAAAAAAGGAAACGGGAAGGAGTATGTGCTTATGTTAAAAAAAAGAATTGAAGCCAAATTTAAAAAGAGATAACTGGCAAAAAGGATATTAAAGTGGAGGAAATATGGGTCGAGTTAGGCAACAGGAAAGGGGGTAATGTCATTGTTGGTGTCTGCTATAAGCCGCCAAATGCTAGCAGGGAGGAAGTAAGTCAACTTCACATGCAGTTGGCAAGGGCTGCAAGTTTGGGAAGTGTGCTCATTATGGGGGACTTTAATTACCCTGACATTGATTGGTGGAGTGGAACTGCCAACACAGAAAAGGGCAATGAGTTTCTGAATTTGCTGCAGGATAATTTTCTCACAGGTGGTTGAAGTTCCTACTAGAAAAGGAGCACTGTTGGATCTGGTAATATCTAATATTGTGGAGCGTATTATAGATATAAAGGTAACTGGAGGCTTAGGGAATAGTGACCATGAAATAGTGGTGTATGTTATCGAAAGGAAAAGTGTGCTGGATTAACAAAGACTTTTAATTTCAGGAAAGCAAAGTAGCTCTTCAGAATGTCAACTGGGATAAGGTATTATCAGGTAAAGGTATTGAACAGAAGTGGAATGTGTTTAAGGGGATTTAAAGCCATTTCACATCCAAATTTATACCTTTGGGACATAAATGTAAAAAAAAAAAAATCTGTGCCCATGTGGCTGAATTCTGATGTAAAGAGGCAAATGGAAAGGAAGAAAAAGTCAGAGGGGACAGAAAGGGAATTTAGGGAATATAAAAACTGTAACAAGGAGAGTAAGAAATCGATCAAACTAGCTAAAATTTATAAGAATGATGTTAGGATAGCTGAACAAAGCATCACTAAGACTACATTTTTTTTAACGTATATTAATAGCAAGAAGATGATGGCTGAAAATGTGGCACCATTAATTAATGGGGATAAGTTAGTTACGGAGGATGGCGATAAAGCATTTAATGTCTTTTCCCCCCCTCTGTATACACTATAGAAGATACAAGTACAGATATCATAGAGTATAGTGGCAATAATGGTATAAAAGATGCAAGTGCACTTTGGTTAACCAAGGATATGGTACAGAAACAACTAAATAAGGTTAATATTCATAAATCTCCTGGACCGGATAAAATACATCCTCTGGTCCTTGGGGAGCTCAATTCAGTTTTATCTAGGCCATTGTTTCTTATTTTTGCTGATTCACTCATATCTGGATGTGTGCCTCTAGATTGGAAAAAAGCTGATGTTATTACAATATTCAAAAAGGGTAGTCGTTCACAGCTGGGTAATTACTTGCCTGTAAGTTTAACTTCAGTGGTGGGGAAGATACTGGAAAGTTTAATAAGGGAACATATTCTAGAGTATGTTTCAAGGACTGACATTTATAAGTAGTAACCGGCATGGCTTTAGGAGGAATAGATCTTGTCAAACTAACTTGCTTGGCTTTTATCAGGAAGTGAGACTCTGGCTTAGTAGTAGATGTTAGTATACTTGGATTTTGCAAAGGCTTTTGATACAGCCCCCCATAGGTGACAAATGTATAAGATATGGTCTGTTGGTCTGGGGAGGCACCTTTGTACATGGATAGAAAGGTTGTTAATGAATAGGATACAGAGAGCAGTTGTTAATGGGGCATCATCAATATGGACTAAAGTGCAAGTGGTGTGCCACAGGGTTCTGTGTTAGGGCCATTTCTATTTAATCTGTTTATTAATGATTTGGAAGTGGGTATTGTCAGCAAGGTTTCTGTGTTTGCTGACGACACAAAACTTTGTCAACCATTAAAAACTTCAGAGGATGTGCAATCTTTGCATGGGGATCTAGATAGATTGTCATATTTGGCTGCTAAGTGGCAGATGAGTTTCAGTGTTGAGAAATGTGTGATGCATTTTGTACTTCAAAATCCCTGTGCTTTAAATGGCTCTGTGTTAAGTGAATCCCTGTTGGGAAGGGATCTTGGAGTTTTGGTAGATAACAAACTTAAAGGTAGCAGGCAGTGCCAGGCAGCAACAGCTAGAGACAGCATTATATTGTCTTATATAAAGAGAGGTATGGATTCAAGGGAGTAAAATGTTATTCTCCCTGTTTAAAAGCATTGGCAAGGCCTTGTTTGGAATATGCTGTGCAATTTTGGAATCCTGTGTACAAAAAGGACATCTTTGAAATGGAAAGGGTTCAGAGAAGGGAACTAAATTAATTAGAAAGGGAAAGTTTAAACTTTGAATTTGGCTTAAAAGACTGCATTTTGGAAGGGAATGTGTGTGTTTGTGCTGCAGATTTTCAAACTCAATAATGCCAATGATGAGAACATTGTTGTTTTTACTTTAATATGGCGGTCACATGAATTAAAGACAGGTCACTTGGTGTATGTACCTGTGTCAGGTTGGAAGTTAAAAAAACAAACTTATTGATCAAAATTTATTTTTGACTATAGTTACCCTTTTAAGTATGTCTGCCACAGAAATGGAAGAGTAGGTCAGTAGGTGTGTGTACCTGTCGCAGGTTGGGGTTTAAAGTTAACAAACCTTTTTGATGATGGGTCAAAATTAGTTTTTTTCAACTTAGTTACCCTTTAAGTATGGTTACCATAGTAATGGATAAGTAGATCAGTAGGTGTGTTTACCTGTGTTGGGTTAGGTGATAAAAAAACAAACTTTTTTGATGATTGGTCAAAATTAGTTTTTTTGACTTTAGTTACCCTTTAAGTATGGCTGCAACAGTAATGGATAAGTAAATCAGTAGGTGTGTGTACCTGGGTCTGGTACCCAGGATAAATCCAAATTAGTTTTTTTGACTTTAGTTACCATTTAAGTTTGGCTGCCACAGTAATGGATAAGTAGATCGGTAGTTGTGTGTACCTGGGTGGTCTGGTTGAGGGGTATGTCTTTTTTTTGTGCGTTTACAACCATAAAACTATCTTTTATTGAGGATATATCAAAATTTTTGGACTTTATATACCCTTTAAGTATGGCTGCCACAGTCATGGAAGGGTAGGTCAGTAGGTGTGTGTGTGTACCCATACGAGGTTGGGGGTATGTGTTTTTGCATGTATGACTATATAACTTTCTTTGATGGTTGATCAAAATTAGTTTTTTTTAACTATAGTTACCCTTTAAGTATGGCTTCCATGGGAATGGAAAGGTAGGTCAGTAGGTGGGTGTACCTGGGTCTGTGTGGGGGGTTGGCGGTCTCACAGTTTGTATTTATGACCATGAAGCAAACTGTTTTGAAATATCCACACTTGAGGATTGTTACCATTATAGTCTATGGGAAAAAATGTCCCGAAATTTGCCCATAACGCCGTAATGCTTCCACGGATTCCTTAGCTAGAAGATAAAACACTTGCCCTATATGCCCCGCACGTCTGTTACGAATTTCATGTCTCTAGCTCAAAAACTGTGGGAGGAGATACAGATAAAAAAAAACGGAGGAATAAAAAGGAAGAAGAAATAGAAAGAACAGGAATTTGGCTTTTTCAAGCCAAATTAATAAGGGGATTGGGGGAGCATGAATATGAAGAGAAACTGAATAAGTTACAATTATGTACACTAGAGAAAAGGTGCTTGCGTGGGGATATGATTACTGCGTATAAATACATTAACTGGCCATACAATAAACTATCTGGGGCATTGTTCACCAATAGAGCATGTCAGAGGACATGTGGACATCCCTTTAGGGCATGGCCACAATGCAACACAAAAGCAATCACACACGGAATCGCATGCGATTTCATTGCGGAGCGCAAATCTCAACGCACCTGAAAATGCGCTTTTTCGGTACCTTGCCGCGTTTTCAATGATATGGGGAAAAAAATTAAGAAAAATGTTGTTGTGGCAGGTTTGTCAGTTTCAAAAAAAAGCTGGATGAGTTTCTGCAAACAAGGAATGTTGCAAGTTACTGATAATGATATCTAAGGTAGAGTTGATCCAGGGAAATTTCCGATTGCCACTTGGAGTCAGGAAGGAATTTTTTTCCCCTTCATAAATTTGGTGTTTTTTGTTTTTGTTTTTTTTTGCCTTCCTCTGGATCAACAGTTAAGGCACGGCCATACTGCAACGCAAATGCATGCAATTTCATGTGCGATTTTGTTGTGTTTGCGCATGCGTTTTTTCATTAACTATTGAAAACCGTTTGAGATTTAAAATGCGGAATGCAAATCACAACACACCCGAAAATGCGCGTTTTTGGTGCGTTGCCGCGTTTTCAATGATATGAAGCAAACGCAAAAAAGCGCAGCAGTGTGGCCTAGCCCTTAGGCAGGAAATGAGGATATTGCTAGATGGGTTGGACTGGATGGACGTATGTCTTTATTCAATCTCAAATACTATATACTATACTATACTATTTAAAATGGTGCTAATTTTGCCCCAACCAATCAGATGTTTTTTAACATTTGAAAGCTAACATCTGATTGTTTGGGGCAATATTAGCACCATTTTAACAATAAGAACTTTTATTGAATAACCCTGCTGGTGTTTTAGGCTTGGTACACACCAACAGAAAATATCGTCTGGTGTGGTGCGGGCGGCCACGATCGACACCGATCATTCTGAACGGTCGGAACACGTCTGAAAATTCCGTTCGAACGGGAGAATTTGCAGCGGCCAACTGAGTGCTCGGTCAGGACAAATAGTCCAGCCGTGTGTTCCCAGCCTTAATCTCTCCCAGAGTTAACACAGAGGTCACATTGTCCACCCGCTGGTTTGGAAGCCTCTGCAGAGGTGCTATAGAAGTCCCTGTTCCATCCCAGAACGCTGTGGATGGTGCAGGTCCGCCCACTTTCAGTGACAGCCTGTTTGGGAAATGTCTGACGCACGTGTTCCTTTAGTGCATGCACAGAACGTGAGAGGATTCGTCGAGACTGCTGCTGCCGCCTGTGTGATCCGACTGGTTAGAAACACACCCACACACACCCCCCACACACCCCGATTAATGGAAGAATAATCACATGACCATCACAGCAGCTTGCTGACTTCACTAATTAATGGAGAAGTAATCAGGTACATTTTCTCTCTCCCACCCCCTCCCATACCAGATTGCCTCATATTCCCAGCATCCCCTATGAAATCTATCTTGGATCGCTTTTTCAACCATCCCTCTCAGAGTTAGACACAAAAAAATCTTTATTAAAAACACAAGTTCCCCCTGCCTTTGTTACAGTAGTGTGGGAAGAGGGTTTTAACTTTTCCTCCCCTGTCTCTCTCTGCATGATCAGCTGTAAAAATTAACTTAGAGAGTCAGGGAGGAAAGTATTTCTTACTGCAGCCAAGTGGGTGTGTCTGCTACCATGATGATGCACATTGAGTGACAACTCCAAACACGGGAAGACACACCCCCAGGAACCTGCACAACTTTCCCATGCTGCTGCAATCAAATTAAGGGGAATTCTGGGGGGAAAAACGAGGGTTGGGGGGTGGTGTATTTTAAAATAACCCCCCCCCCCCAAAAAAAAATGCTTAGATACCCTTTAAAGGGCATGTCCACCCCCAAAACTATAATCCCCCCACTACTGGCCCCATCATGTAGTGTAGTTTAATCCTTACCTCACATCCCAGCTCCATATGGTTATCCTGTAGTCCCCCCCAAAGTCCCAAAAACTGCCCACCAGGAGGATAGCAGAGTCCATATAGGACTCTGCCTCCTACCTGGCCTCCGGGAGAAGTTTGGCATGCGTACTGCAGTCCTTCTCCCTCTCCCTTCCAATTTGGATTCCCTCCCCCTAGTGTAAAACCCTTTTTAGCAAACATTGCCCCTGTCCCCCCAGCCCCAACCGCTATGTTAGTAATATCAGAAAAATGCCCAGAACATTACTTACCTTCCCTCCGCCACACTGAACTCCCGGCAGCCGCGTCCGTGATTGGCTGCCACTCAGCCAATCACAGACACGACTGCCGGTCCCGCCCCTCTGCTTGCATTTTCTCGCAAGCAGAGGGCCGGCAGCGTGGCGGAGGCAAGAGGGAAGGTAAGTAAAGTTCTGGCCAAGAGTTCCAAGTGTACTGTGGCACACCGCTGTTGGCTAACTGGCCAGACAAGTTCGTAGGTGCAATCCTCTTAGCCCCCTACTTCCAGGGCTCCATAAACCAAGCAAGGTATTGAATAGGAGGAGCACACTACTGTAGTGAGAATTTCTTTATTTTAGTGCAAAAACAGCATACAGCATACAACGTTTCGGGACTCTGGGCCCCTTCCTCAGGTATAACTGGTATCAAGTGCTACACACAACCAGAGTCCCGAAATGTTGTATGCTGTTTTTGCACTAAAATAAATTCTCACTACAGTAGTGTGCTCCTCCTATTCAATACCTTGCTAAGTAAAGTTCTGGCCATTGTCTGATATTACAAACATAGCGGTTGGGGCTGGGGGGACAGGGGCAATGTTTGCTAAAAAAAATTTCTGAAGGGTGGACATACCCTTTAATGAGTAGGTATGCAAATGCCTAGGTGATCAGGAGATGAAAGCTTTCATATTAAGAGGGGGAAAACAAGTTAATTTCTCCTTTAATGAATATTTGTTTTGGGAAATTTTCCTATATTGCAAGAGTATCCAACCAGGGACAAGCTAGGGGCCACAATATCTGCACCCTGGGCAGATACCAGGCCACTTTTTTTGCTCTGACCAAGGCCACGCCCACCCACCAGGTCCAGCCGGCAACATCTTTTTCCAAACGAGCAGCTGGTTGGGCATCCATACTATAGAGTGTTATTGTGCAGAATTTGGGTGATTATTGGTTTTTTTTTACTTTAGCCTCTTCTTATGGTTCTTGTAAATAATTGTTGGTTTCTTAATAGCTACTCTTAAGCAGGTCCACCTAACGATATGATCATATAATATTGTATGAATCATTCAATAATGGTATTGTTAGTAGTTCTGACAGTGAAACCTGATCAAGTGGACATATTATTGTACATGTAGGAAAATTTCCACTTCATATTAAGCCATAATTTGGCCTACAATCTTGTTGGGTAAATGGGCCCCTTTACACAAGGCATTAGTCTTGTGTTAAGCTGCATTCACACTATTGACAAGTGATCTTTTCTATTTTGCAGCTGGAAAGTAATCAACACACAAAAAGCTACATATCGCCTGTGTGCAAGCATCCCTTGAAGTGAAAGGGTCTGCACGCTTTCCTGATCTGCTATTGGGGAAAAAAACAAAAAATACATTGCTACAAATTTTTACTGCAAAATTAAGTAAGAATCGTAATCGTAAATTTTTGTTTTTGTTTTACAGCATTATCTGCATACCAGAGGTACTACAGTTTACAATCTGACTACTGGAAGGTATGACTTTATTAAAAGGTTACATTTTTTACTCATTCATAAAGCATATGTTTATTATTTATTTATTTATTTACCTTGATTACCTTGGCCTTGCAAACTGTTTATTGAAACATGCAACTTAGGCCCTGTGTCTTTCTCAAGCCAACATTTGTGCATACAATTCAAAGTGCATTTATTCTGTGATCATCAAACAAATCACATGGTTGGGTGAGCCAATCCGTATAGGACACGCCTATAATCAATTATACTAAAGTGACACAGTGCAAAAAGACCTACAGCATAGGTTACTATAAAGAGACACTGTGCAATAAATACATATATAACAATACCATGATAAACCTTACAAAATGACATAATTATATAAAGTGTTGCGTGTCTCTATAAAACATTTATAGGTATGAACTGTGTACACATAAAGGCAAATTAATAGGAATTTTTGCAATTTATTTTCATTGTTTTGAAGATATTTACACTTTTGTGTGTGATATGGCAGCAGCATCACCAGGTCCCCTGCACTTCCTGCTTCCTGCTCTGAAACCATGTCAGTCAATCTGCCCTGTTTCTCCTCCTCCCCTTTTGCACCCCCCCTGGTCCCTCCAGTTGCAGGCCCCCCGTGGCCCATTCTCTTACAGCCCCATGTGGCCCCGCCCACCCATGAGTGCTCAAGCCCCGCCCACTCACTGGTGCCTAAGTGCTGCCCACTCACGGGTGCTGTGGGCCACTCAGGAACCTCACCCCCCCCCACCACCCCCTACAGAAAAGGCTGTTTTCATATTTTTCATATAGTGGGAAAGAAGAGCTGTAGATTCCCTTACCTTCTCTGTCAGGACTTCGCACAGCAGAGAGGAAGAGGGACTTACTGTCTCCCTCACACTGAGGGAGTCTGAGGCTGTGCTCGCCCGCGCCACTGTGCAGAAGAAGCCTTAGGAATGTCACGTGTCAGCCTCCCACCCATTAACTTTCTGGTCAGTCATTTCTTTATATCTTGGGCTGTGGAGCACGTAGAGAGGTGGTTGATGGCTCGTTTTTAAACTCAACTTGTTTGGAGACCACAGTTCCCCTTTAAAATTACAGACTCTGATCATATAAATATATTGCTAAATTATTTTACAGGTTACCACACCCTGATTCTATATTGCATCTCTATCCAGTAAAAAGCATTGTAGTGGCATATTCTCATTTAATCCCTAGAGCTGGATAGTGTTTAAAGACCAGATCCATTTGGCTTCCTGCTGCAACAGTAATTGTGATCTATTTCCACACCTACTAGGTTTGGGAACATGATCTATGCCCATAAACCTAAAATCCTTAATGCTTTGTCCCAACTCCAAAAAATGTTTTGCCTCGGGTTTAGATGTGTGACCATCTCTGAATGCTGTCTTGATGGCCGAACGATGGCCATCAATCCTCAGCCTAAGGGCTAAATTGTATATGTATGTAAATGTATACATGTAATTGTTAAAGCGCTATGGAAGATGATAGCACTATATAAATCCACAATAATAATAATAATACTTACAAATATGTTGTTATAACGTGTTGTATCCATTGGTGTGCTTAATATTAGATTGATAGCAATGTTAGCCAATCAAAACATTTTAGTAGGAAGTGTTAGTAGGAAGTTGCAAGACTTATATGTCACTTCCTTTGTAAAACATGTGACTGTCTTAGTAAAAACATTTTTTTCACTCTCACATAACTCCACCCCTCCCCTCTCAATAGACAAAAGGAGAGCTGCTATTTGCTGGACAGGGAAGGATATCTCTAGATGAGGGATAGGCAACCAGTAGATCTCCAGATGTTATGGAAACTACAACTCCCAGAATTCCCTCACTACAGAGTGCTTGTAGAGGAATGCCGGGAGTTGTAGTTTTAATTCCCTAACTACAGAGTGCTTGTAGAAGAATGCTGGGAGTTGTAGTTTTCAAACATCTGGAGATCTACTGGTTGCTTACCCCTGCTATATATGATAGGAGGACTGAAAGGAAAATTATCTCCATGCCCATTTCTCTGAGACAATGAAGTGAGTTTGTTACATTGACCCATAGTGATCCCTCTCTAACACATTGACCCATAGTGATCCCTCTCTAACACATTGACCCATAGTGATCCCTCTCTAACACATTGACCCATAGTGATCCCTCTCTAACACATTGACCCATAGTGATCCCTCTCTAACAGAATCCCTGGTGACAGCTGTGAGTTAATGGGGAGGGTGAGTATTGAAAGACAGACTGATAACTTTAATTATAGAATGATCCAATGGATCTCCTACTGATCTATTTTTGGTTGGAAATTTAAGGGGGAAGATTGATTTAAGCTCTGCACAACAGTTGTATTTCACTGTGGTGTTTCTAATGAACTATAACACTATACAATGTTACAATAAATAGATCAAAATATTCATTTAGGGGATGTGACACTAATAGAACCAGGATTTCATAGGATTTCTTTTATTTTTAACATCTTGCCTTTATTTTATTTTTTTTGTACAAATCCCTAAATTTTATAGTAGTGTATATAAAGATTTTATATCATCTGTATCCACATATAGCTAAACATACACCCACATATTTCCCACTGTGCACCAATGGGCACACTTTTGCTAGTGTGTATATATATATATTATTAATTGGCTTCTAGACTTTGTCCAAACCTAAAATTCATCCTGGTGCCCTTAAAGGACAATTCAAATAACGATGCCCAACTTGCTTTGTCCTACTTCCCTGCTTCAACACGGGGCTTGGTTAATCAGAAGATGTTCTGTGCTAAAAGTGCATGTTCCCTTTGGCCAGTTCTCAGACACAAGCCAGGGGATTGGACTAACCAAGCCTGGTATCATAACTTTGGAGCAGTGCTGAAAATTAGAGGTAAGCCCAGGGGTGAGGACCAACGGGGAGATTCAATAAAAGTTCTTATTGTTAAAAATGGTGCTAATTTTTCCCCAACCAATCAGATCTACTAACATTTGAAAGCTAACATCTGATTGGTTGGGGCAAAATTAGCACCATTAAGAACTTTTATTGAATCTCCCTGCTAGTGTGTTAGTAGAAACACTTAATGGTGATTTTGTAGGAATATATTTATCTATTTGTGTAACATTGTCTCAATAGACAGCACATTCACAAAGATACAACAAGCAATGCCTCTCCTTTTACTTTGGTGTTGGTTGTTTTATGAAATTAACCCGTGGGTACTTGGGTCAGCTACCATACAATAAAGAAAAATAATCCTTGTGGTTTATTTATTAGCCAGCAAGGATGTGAAAAAACTAAATATTGATACTTTAGTAAGTCTGGGGAATGGAACCTGCAACCTCATGTACTCTGTTTTAAAGCAGAGCATTAAACCACAATCGTACCAGCAATAAAATATAGAAACTTTCTTTTCCTAGGAACATAATGGAAAAATAAAAAAGTCTGTAAAATCATCTAACTGTTTACTATTGTTCCAGATAGGCTGTTCTTTGTGCCCCTCATGCTGGCTAGAAAATAAACTGCAAGGGCTTCCATATTGGTGTAAATGCATCTGTATTGAAAATACTGTGCATAGACAATAAATACTGGGTTAGTTGAACTGTTTGTTGAACTGGCAACAACTTGGAAGGCTTCTGATTTTTAAAAGCTTAATTTCTCCTAAAATGTGTCATTTAGGGAAGAATAATGCAGCAATTCAGGATGCTTGATCACTGCCAAGTTGCATGTTCTACATTTCATTTGCCTTTAATATTTCACTGATCATGGATTTTCAAAAACTGTAACACTAACAAGCTTTCATGTGAGAGTCTTTGTTATTATGTTTAAAAAAAAAAAAATTTGTTCCTTTAAGAAATTTGTACACTAAAAAAATTACTTTTCCTCATTTCACTCTTTAAATGAATACATGTAAGCTGCACTTAAAGGGTATGTCGACCCTCAATTTTTTTTTTTTTGATATTTTGTTTAATACTTCCCACTGACCTGGACAAACATTATAAATTGGTACATTTGTCCAGTTATAGAGTACGTTTATCAGTAGGTAGGACGAAGCCTGCACATCCTGTTTTTAACATCCACTGACCCCGCTTATCATCCTAGCACAAAACAATGACGCCCACCAACTTACGCCATCAATGATGCACTTTTCAGGGGTTTAAGCCGATCGTGATTTCTCCTGCCGACTAAGTACACAAAACAGGCACACCCACATCCCAATAAATGCATTATGTGCATAAATCCCTAACATCATCACCCCTAACTTCATCTAAATATATATAACAATTAATATAAAGTGCAATAAAACCAATGAAGCATGTGTTCAGGTTGGACCCTGCTTCTTGCATAAGTCCCTGTTAACCTGATTGACGTGGAAAACCCAGAGCACCTCTGGTACTTTTTGATACTTTGATGCCTCAGAGAGTTATGTCTTAAAGAAGATCGTTTTGAGTATCCTTCATGTTCTTAACTTTGTTGCAGTCAAGAGCGTCTTAATTAGGTTCCCAGAGGTCAGAACCGCTAATATGCCTCGGTCTGTGAGGACCAATTAAGAGGCACTGGACTTCAGGCATGGGTCCGACCTGTTAGAATTGGACAGTAGTGGTCAGGGACACTTGACCAAATGCTTCATTGTAATATATATTTTTGTTTATATTTTTATGAAGTTAAAGGGACAGTTCAGTGGAAATTATCAATATTTGTTATATTGTTAGTTTGTTTAATGCCTTCTTAGTTCTTCTACATGTTCTCTCCCATTTTGAAAAAACTGTTGATTTCATACCCTTTGCTGTTCCCTGCTATTGACATTAGTGAGCTGACATTTCAGCTTCTAACGCTCCTTCTTCCCAGGATGCACCACTTCCTTTGAATGTTCCTAACAGTAATTGTTACTGATTGGCTGTTGGATGGGTCAAAGATGCTCAGATCTCTACTGAGCAACTGAATCAACCCAGGCACTGGGTCAAGGGCAAGACCATAACGGCCTCTACTAGAGGCCCTGCAAACAGGAAGTCAGTATTTCGGTTGCATTTATTTATACACAACAAATGCTAAATTGGCAGATTAAGACCATTGGGATGAAAAAATACTGATCTTTTTTTCTGAAAAGCATATGTATTTGCACTGAACTTCCCCTTTACGGGTGATGATTTAGGGATTTATGCACATTTTGCTTGGATTTCTCCTTGTAACCCTTTATAGTAACAGTCTGGATGTGTGTGCATGCTTGTGTGTGCATGTTTCTGTATGTGTATGCATGCATGCCCTTACACTGCACTGCTTGTGTGTGCTTGTCTTTGTATATGTGCATCTGTATGTGTGTGCATGCATGCCCTTACCACTGCACAGGCAGAGAATGGGTTGCCAAAGTAACACAAAACTAGTACAGTTCAACATTTCCAGTGTTGAAAAACAACAACCCTCTGTGTATAGTTTTTAAACAATACTCCTGAACTGTACTTACACTGACAAGGCAAGTTATATGTTTACAGAAGTACAGATTTGTCAGGCAACAGACAAAGGTAGCATCTATAGTGTCATGCATGTCACTAATAACAAGTTCCTGTGCTGGCACTAAGCTTGTGCATGAATGTAAAAGGCACAGGAATGAGGTGACATAGCCATGCTTTCCTTAATGCTGAATTCCTGCTGCTCTTCAAAATGACACTCATGAAAATGGATATATCTTTATAACGGCGGGACCAATTTAAATGCGGTATGGCATTTTTTAATGCTAGAATATTGACTAACAATATATTAGAACATGTTTTGGAGGGTGGACATTCCCTTTAATCTAATGTGTCTGTGTTGCTGCATGACTTCAATTCAGTACTTGTTTTGCTCAAGCTTAGTCTCCCAGCCCCCTGCCAAACTATCTGACTCTCTGTGAGGGCAAGCATGCTCAGTAATGCCTATGAGGCAGCATTGGCAGTGGGAATATTCCACCATGCAGTTCATGCACCAACTATCACTATTCCAGCTACAGCTAAACTTTCGTGCGGCGGAGGAAAGAGGGAAGGTAAGTAACTATCGGGGCACTTTCTGTCTATACAAATATAGCGGTTGGGGCTGGGGAAGCAAGGAGAACATTATGTCAAAAGTTATTAGGAAGGGTGCACATGCCCTTTAAAATGCCCAAAATAATTCATGCAATTCATCAATTAAAAGCCTGATTAGACCCAATAAGGGACAGAGGTAGCAGCAACTGAATCGAACATTTGCTATAATTAGGGCCATGATAGGAAACAATCTCCTTGATGACACTTTGTATGTCCGATATGTTGGAATCCTCAAAGTGAGCACATTATAGATCTCTATCTACTGTATTTAAAGATATCTATCTTTTTATTATCCATGGTCTCTTTAAAGGACGTGTATACCCTTTTTTCACTCCCCTTATGTCTTTCTCCTAACTTCAAAATTTCAAATTCCTCTTTTTCCAGTCATTTGTAAATTGGGGGTTTTATCACTTTCAGTTTTGCCTCCTAATATAGTAAAGAATCTCATTCTTGCCAGTCAGTGTGTCAGTTCTTAAGTAGGATATTTCACTTCAGATATTGAAGGTTTCATTCACCTTCAGATATTGAAGGCTTTATTTATTTTCAGATAGGTACTCTATTAAGAAATGCATTGCACAGAGCTGTGCTAAGGTCAGGTTCACTTCATTATCATCCCTCTGCAGTTCTGTACTATGTGGTTTCTGTAAGTACAACTATTAAATGGAATGCAGATGGAATGCAGTCTGTGGCAGTTTTGAAGGGCATGTCCACCCCTAAAGCTAAAATTGAGCCACTGCTGGCCCCACTGTGTAGTGTTGAAAATCCTTACCTTTCTCCCCTGCTCCTTATGGTTATCTTGTAGTGCCTAGTCAAAGTCCAGGAAACTGAAGCATATGGGCCCTTCTGTGTGTATAAGGTTTCTGCCCCTTCCCTGTCCTCTTGGAGGACTCTGGCATGCTCAAGGGAGCCCTCTCACCCTCCTGATCCCTTGTCTGTGCAGTGTCTGCTTTAAAAATAAAATCTTTTCTGTAGTGTAGGGACCCCCCTCCCAACCTGCTGTTACTTCGGATTGACTGCAGCTAAAAGCATGATCCTGAAGTCGTCTGAAAGGGCACCTCCAACCAAAAAATAACCAAGTGTTTTAGCCTAATTACCCAAAGTACCAATAAAAGATATGCCCTACCACAATTTACCTCAAAATAAAGTGGAGTAGTAGCCTGTGTCCCACCTAAGCTACAAACATTGTTCTCAATGTGCAGTCAATATAGAAATAAATCAACCAATTAACCCATAGAATTTTTCAAAATAACCAGTTTTATTCATACACATATTAAAATAATTTAAAATAAATATAGACCTATCCACTGTGTTAATGCACTATGTAGCACTCAAAGGTCTTTGCCTTTTTACAGTCTTTTGTTGCAGTCCACACTTACTGCAACAATTCAAGATTGGATGTATCAATCCTATTATAATTTGTATCACTAGAAAAGAGATATAGTATCAAACAGAAGTATGCAAAACCTTGATACTTATCAGTTTTGTGCTTGCTTCATCGTATGTGGCGTCCGTGCAGGGTATAAGCATCGGTTAACTGACTTCCTGGCTGTTCCTGCAGTTAGGAATAGCAACTCGCTAACAGACCAATATCTTGCTCTGTTTCTGCTGCGGAAACTGACCCTGTGCCTCCACTCCGTTTGCTGTTATGGTGGACCATATCCAAGTCCGTGCCCATGGAGTAGGGCTTTCCTTCAGCGTCCTGCACCCTTTCTTTGGTTCCGCTCTGGTGATGTCACCCGGCTTTCAGCTTCTATCTTCCCCTACACCTTTCAGCCTTATGTGTATCAATTCAAAGTGTGTGGCAAGGATAGATCAGAGTCTATTTGTCGTAAAGAAAGTTTAACTCCTATACTATCTCAATGCATTTTCTATGGGGTAAAAAAATATATGGTTGATTGATCAGCCTAATTCCCCCCCCAAAATCCTAAGGTGCATTGTAACCTTATCTTAATCCGATGCTCAGCCAATCCAGACTCCTGTCATCTTCCGGGTATGTACTGTTAGTCCTGGCCGTGACGTTGACATCACAGCCAACGGCTAACAGTCCATATCTGTTAGCCAACAGAAAGCTGGTGGAAGGACTTCTGGCAATGGAACTGCTGAGGTAGAAGTAAGTATATCTCTCCCACACGTATATATAAGCGTGGGATTGTTGGATTAAGGAAATGTTGTGGATGCAGTTCTTACAGAGTTTCACGCTTTTAGCATATTGTCTGAAAAAATTACCAAAAAACAAGTTTTAAAGTTAGAAGTTTTAACAAAACCTGTCCTAAATCGAATAGTATGTCACATGCATGGTTACACACACAGATGAGGAAGCAACTAACTACAAAGTGAGGCAATGGCTCAATGTCAGCAAAAATATTAAGCCAGCTCTGTCTGCACTTTTTCCCATTAAACACCTCTCTAACTCAGAAATACCTCCCACTCAATTTATATTTATCCAATCTACAAACCTTCAGCTATGCCATTCTTTCATTCTTACTTAGAAACAGCAGAAAACCGCACCGGAGCCAGGGGGCCTCCTAATTCTCTTTACCATTCATAGTATACCAGAGTGTGGTAGCAGGGCTTCAAACATAAAGCTGGCTTGCTGAGGCACTAGGACAAAAATACCTTGTATCTTGTCTAATCACCTTCTTATGGCAAACCTTGCAGGCTCTCTAGTAATGCTGCATGATCTTGGTGGAATGATATCAATAACATGCGTCTCTACCATTTGCCCTACGTTATCATCAACAAGCATCTCTGGGACCTCTACACTACCTAACAACAAAGCTGGAAGAAGCTGCAGCTGAAAATTATAATAGGCCATTTTCAAAATATAAATTGCTAATTTATTGTTTCAGGCCTTTGTTTTTCTGGAGGCATAGCACTGTTGGATCTGACCAGTTTTGACAATGCCAACTATTTTCTCACTGCATTCTTTGTTACAGAGTGGTCTAATTTTGTGGGGCTTATTACCACTTCTGTGCACTTGACGCATTCACTACACTTGACTCATTGGATGGTGGTCAGCATGAATACAGCCTTAGTATCACTAAACTTATTAGCCAGGAGCTTGTCGCTTCTTAAAGCAAAATTCTCTCCACACTTTAGTGCCTTGTCCAATAAAGTGTTGGGCAATCCTTTTCGTCTAGGATTTATGGTGCCACATGCTGGGGTGTCCAATGAGTAGAGACCTCTAAACAAGTGAATAGATGTACCTTGACCCAGCAATGGAAACATTTGGCCACTGACCGTAAAATCCATTGGACAACCAGGGGGGTCTAAATATGAATATATGAAAATAGGAATTGTCCTAATATATTGTAAATGACTATTTGTATAATTTGATCCCATAGCAAGAACGCTTACTTGGGATGTACTGACAGAATTTAAGGCTGGGTACACACCAGCCGATATTTTCGGGCGACCGACCGGCACTTTCGGTCGGTCGGACTAAAATATCGGCTGGTGTGGAGCGGCCAGCCGCAACCGTCCTTGTTTGTTTGTTCATCTGGATCGGTCGTGTCGGAAAATTACGATCGATCATGCGGTTCCCTATGGGAGTGCTCGCTCGATCGTACGCATTTTCGGCTGCGGCCGACGGACATTTGTCCCTGGCGAGTGCTCGGTCAGGACAATTAGTTCCTCAGTGTGTACCCAGCTTTAAGCTCCCTTTTGAAGAGCATATGTCTGCAGATGTTTTAGGGTGGGGGTGGGGTATGTTTTTTAAACCTGCAAAGCAATTAAACTGGCTATCAATAAGGGGCCTTAATTTTTAGCAGGGCGATTTTTTTTTTTGATTTCCACTATTGTGTTAGGATACCATGTCTGAGCATGTGAATAAAAATCTTATAATCTCCCGTCTTGAGTACTGCGTGGACTTCTGGCATCCCATCTCTCTCCTCTCTCCAGTCAAT
Source organism: Hymenochirus boettgeri (assembly GCA_019447015.1). Lineage (NCBI taxonomy): Eukaryota > Metazoa > Chordata > Amphibia > Anura > Pipidae > Hymenochirus > Hymenochirus boettgeri. Next base: position 60,013,717 of record CM033470.1, on the reverse strand, counting down.
CTTAAACTCGGCAGCTCGGATTATCTCGCTCTCCTCCAAAAGAGAACCCGCAACCCCGATACTTCAGTCCATAGGGTGGCTTCCCTTAAAACAAAGAATCATATTCAATACCCTGCTTTTAACCTTTAAATCCCTTTGCTCTACCGCGCCTCCCTACTTATCTTCTCTCTTGGTCCCTTCTGTTCCAGGTCGTGCCCTTCGTTCCTCGCAAGAAAATCTCCACAAACCACCAACAAACACTGCTGCCTCCCACCTTAAAGGAGAACTAAACCCAATTTTTTATACTCCAGAATCTGAAAACAACCCCCCTAAAGACACCAATAAACTATAAAATGCCACTTCAGTAAACTCTGTTAAAGTAAATCAAGGCCTGTTAAGAACTGAGTGAAGTATCTGTGTGTATTTGCAGTGTCAGACCACACCCCCTGACCTCAGTCACATGCTTCCTTACTTTATCTGTCCTGTAAAAGGATTGGCTAGAGATTATTAATGGGTGTGACCAACTGTAACAAGTTTGTGCCATAGCTAAGGACTGAGCATGAGCAGAACATAATAGTCGTTGACCAAACTGTGTGATACTAGAATGCTGAGAAGTAAAGCACAAACTATATGTTATTTAGGTAAATTTCCCAGCGCCTGTATCAAAATGAGACGTAAGACACAGATTACTGGTTTTATATCAAGGTGTTCGGCCTTCTGGTCAAGTGTTGTTCTGTGGCTTTAGTTGCCCTTTAAACCATTCTCTCTTTTACTGCTCCCTACCTTTAGAACGCTCTCCCTCTCTCTCTTCGCCTGCTGACATCCATTAATGCTTTCAAATCTAGACTGTTATCCTACCTTTCTGAGCATCCCCACAACAATTGATTGTTAGCCTTTTTAAGCACTTTGTACCCATCCCCCCACTTGTATCTGTATGTTGTCCCTCCCACTTAGATTGTCTTTGAGGCAGGGATCTCCATGTCGAGGCATGTTGCACTATCAATTTATATATAATTTATATATATATATGCTTTCTTAACTGATGTATGAAATTGTATTTAATTTAATTTTTATCTATCTGTATAATGGCTTGCACTTATCCCCTTGTTTGTATACTTTGTATTTTGTAATGTACAGAGCTGCATACCCAAGTGGCGCTTTATAAATAAAATTATACATACAGAAATCTAATTGGTATTAGGCAACATGCTGTTTGGCATATAAATTAGTATAGTGGATCAATCCGGTAGGTAGTGTCTGTCACAAACATCAGAAAGAAGTCTTGCACTTCAAAAAATTACTGGTGTCCACCTTAATGCCAGGCACTGCTATACATTCTGGAATGTAAAAGTATAGTTACCAGAAGGCTCTCACACTGCAGTAGCATCACTGCCATCATCTACTTCCATAGGTGCAACACTACTTGAACCAGTCTCATCACCAGTGGTACCACTACTCTCCAAGGCTGTGAACGTGTCATTGCCAAACTCATTCGTATTGATGGACCTGAACCCGAATTCAGGCCTGGACGTTAGACGTTTGGACGAACTTGTACTATGCAAACCAGTTAAATACTCATGGCTTATTTTTGATAATTATCGAATGTAACGGTCAAATTTGGTAACCCATGATTGTAGCCTTCGATTTCAGTAATGTACGAATTTCGAAAACCCTCAAATGTATCGGTCGGTAACCCTTGAATGTAATGTACGATTTTTGATAACCCTTGAATGTAGCCTTCTACTTTGGTAACCCTCGAATGTAGCCTTCGATTTCTGTAACCATCGAATGTAATGTTCAATTTCTGATATCAGTCAAATGTATTGTTCGAATTTGGTAACCCTTGAATGTAATGTTTGATTTTCGATTACCCTCGAATGTAATGTTCGAATTTTGATAACCCTCGGACATAGCGTTCAAATTCGGTAACCCTCAAATCTATTGGTTGTTATCGGCTCCCTTTACTAAAGTTACGATCGTTACGTGTATGGCCGCACGACCGACTGATCCCATACCGCATATGGGGATCGGTCGGTTCCATGTGTGCAGGTTCCCGAAGCAGTTTGCTGACAGATACCAATGTGATCTGTCAGCACATTTCGATGGAAAGCTTTAAGGACTAATCCTTTATTAAAGATAATGCTGAAGCCAGGATAAAGATTGGCAGAATCTGTTTTCTTTGGGCTGGTGTTCCTCACAGAAACAATATTGGGAGGTAGAAATTACCAGTCTTCTATCACTGTGCCAAATACTTTTCATTTTAACAAACTTTATACACACAATAGTTATCCTTTAAAAGTGCATCTCAGGCATGGCGTGGGAGGAACAGAAAGATACATTTTGTGACGTATAGTAACTTCATCAGATACTTTGGCTTTGAGCCATCAACAGTACAACGTAGGTCTGCAGTGTGATGCACTATATGACAAATTACCCCAAAGGTTCAAGATGTTTATAGAGAGTTTAGGCTAGAACACCGTTTCGTATTCTGAAATTAAGAGGAGGAAAGACTTTTGGGTAATTTCCATTTTACCATAGGCTTGCTATACCTTCGATGAGGCTTTAACGGCATTATGCAAGCGAACTGCAGAACCAGAGTGCAAGCTGTAGATCAGTTTCAAAGATTGTAATTTTTTTTTGTCTTTAAAGGGCATGTCCACCCTTCTAAAAAATGTTTGATATAATATTCTGCCTGTCCCCCCAGCCCCAACCACTATAGTGTTAAGTTCAGAAAGTGTCCCAAATATTACCTTCCCTCTTTCCTCCGCCGCACTGCCAGGCCCTCTGCTTGCGAGAAAATGCAAGCAGAGGGGCGGGACCGGCCATCGCGTCTGTGATTGGCTGAGCGGCAGCCAATCACGGACGCGGCTGCCGGGAGTTCAGTGCGGCGGAGGAAAGAGGGAAGGTAAGTAATGTTTGGGGCACTTTCTGAACTTAACACTATAGCTGTTGGGGATGGGGGGACAGGGAGAATATTATATATAAAGGGTTTTACGCTAGGGGGAGGGAATCCTAATCGGGAGGGAGGGGAAGGGAAGGGAGGGGGAGAAGTGCTGCAGTGCGCATGCCAAACTTCTCCCGGAGGGGAGACAGGAGGCAGAGTCCTATATGGACTCTGCAGTACTCCTGGTGGGTGTTTTTTTGGACTTGGGGGGGGGGGGGATAGCAGAAGAACCCTATGGAGCAGGGATGTAAGGTAAGGATTAAACTACACTACACAATGAGGCCAGTAGTGGGGGATTATAGTTTTGGGGGTGGACATGCCCTTTATTTGACAGTACCCTTGGGACAAGTGTCTGCTCATTCTGCTGTAAATCTATTTTTTTATTGTTTCATTTTTGATAATAAGAAATAGTTCAAAGAAGTTTTAATTTCTTCATCTGGGGAGTTACAATTGGCTTATGATGCTGTGTTCCTTTTTTCCTTTACTTTAAATAAGGGGTCATGGGGATCTTGTCATCTGGAGAACACAAAGTGCAGATTTTTAATCAAAAACATACTTTCTAGTGTTATTAGGGACTCTTGGTCAAAAATACCCAACTATAGTTTACATGCAATATGGTAAACAAGAAGAAAAAGGGAATTTCATGCCTAAATAATATTGTTTATTGCTATGGTCACCTAATTCGTAAACTTTTTTATTTGGCTTTTGCAGAATGCTGCCTTTCTGTATGGCCTTGGTTTGGTCTACTTCCATTACAACGCATTTCACTGGTAAGTAATACAATTCTGTGTATTTTTCAGTCACAGTTACTTAAGGTGTTTGAAGTGCAAATAGTCAGCAGAAACGACCATTCAGAACACACTTGTGCATTAAAGGGTTGGACCCGTGATCCCACTTGTTGTACAGGGCTTTAGTGGTTGCAAATTTCTTATTTCTTTTATTCGATCAATGATTGTGAAGGACTAAGGATTATAGGACAAAAAAGTATTGTCTGCAAGTATTTTTAGAAGTTTCCCACACTTCCTGTGGGCAATTCTGGTATCAACTTTTTTGTAAAATGATGCCTAAATAATTGCTTTGTATTAAGTAGAGATACACAAGTGAGAATTGGGGTTTTAAGAGAGAGTATGTTTTAGCTTCTTAATTTATTTTATGTAGGTGTAAAAGCTACTTACTTAAAGAAGATCAAGACAATGTTTTTTTTTTTTAAAACATTGAAAGGATATGCATTAATTTTCTATGCTAAGTTTTTTTTATTCTCATTGTTTTTTCTTTTATATTGAGTGTATGCTTTTTTTTAAAGTAATGCCTTTTAAGAAAGTAATTGTACTTAATGATGACAGTCCCTTAGAGGACTGAAACGTGTAGATACTAAGTTTGTTTAATAAATTCCTATTGTTGAAAAATCCTGATGAGTGCTCCGTAAACACCTCTGCCTTGCCTATATATATATATATATATATATGATATATATATATATATATATATATATATATATATATATATATAGAAGGCAGTAACTTCAATAAATTCAATAAATCTTGTATCTTTTATTTCACGTATCTACATATCTGAGCAGCGATATTTCAAGTGTGTTGCTCTCTTCAACATGCTCACAAAAATATCAATCAAATAAACACATGATATTTAAATTAGTTACAAGAAAATAACATCACACCATGTATCCCCATGAACCAGGAAATAACTAGGCTATAAGGAAATTACATCATATTATATCCAGGAAGTGACAGCATTTTATTGATTTAACAACCTGTCTTCAGCTCTGTATATTCTATAATATCACACAATATATTTTATAATCAGCCATGATTCATACAACAGACCTTCTTTTACTTAAAGTAATCTATCTCTCGCTCCAACCTTTCAATATTGGCTACTTGCTGTATTCACGTGAATTGACTTTATCTATGGATTCACATGATACATACAGCAAAACCAATCTGTACCTTACAAAAATAAATACACATCATAATCACGCTTCAGACCCTGTGGTGCCAACGTGTTAAATTTTTTTACCTATCACGCTTTCCTTTGCTGTCTCCCCTCCTAATGGGGACTAAAACCTTCTCCAGGACCATATATCTCAGATCTTAGTCACTATGGCCTGCCTCTATAAAATGCTTGGAGAGGGGCAGCTTTTTGTCTCCTAGTCTAATGTTTGGAGGATGCTGCGACATGCAGGACATAACCTCCTGACTTGCTTCACATATAGCAACATACACGGGCACCACAACACGTGAAAAATGAATTTACATTGAGTGCAATGTAAACTCAGGAACATACCCAACCTTTTTGGACCCAAAAATGTATCTTGACTCAGTTTCTCTGAACGAAAAAAACAGACCTCACTAAATTTTTACTCATGGTCCTGCCTCCCCTATATGATATAAGCAGAGGTTTTAAGATTTCCAATATTTCTGGATATGCACTTCTCAAGACATGACAATTCTTCCATACCACTTGGCGCGTACGTTTACTCCCAAGTTTTGGGGTCCAAAAAGGATGTAATTTGCTTATAACCTAGTCATTTCCTCTAGTTCATGGGTATACATTGGTGTTAAGTTATTTCCTTGTAATAAATAGTTTGTAATGAGGGACGCACTAACGTTGTTTTTAAGTGTTTATTCTAAAGATATGTGCACCTATGTGCAAGGAGACCTTCAAATCCAAGAATCTCATTTCCTTGTAATCAATTTAAATATCATGTGTTATAATTATTTAATTGATATATTTTTTTCTGTGAGCCTGATGAAAAAATGCTCTTGAAACATCGCTGCTCAGATATGTGAAATTAAAAAAAAAAAAGATTTATTGAAGTTACCAGAGTGCTGCCTTCTATACAAATTGTGTAATTTGGGGGAAAATACAGCTACATTCACCCTGAGGCATTACACCGACTTAATCTCTATTGGAGGAGTGCTGTTATGGATATACATTTGTGCGTGTGTATGTATGCTCTTAAGACCGTGAAACCAGATCATTAGCATTATAAAAGTTGTAAATATTCACTTTTTTGGTAACATTGATTATAAAATGTAACATGTACACATATACATAATGGCACACATGCATACATATACAAACACATACAGAGACACACACATGTTTCAGTTTGCTTCATGGTAGGGACGTCTCTGCACCAGCCGTCTATTGTGTCTACTTGTGGTTTTAACCCCAATTTGGCAATCATTACGTTGAGACAGCTATTGTTAAAGCACAATAGCAGATTCATCAGAACACAGGCCATTATTTAATTGCAAATTTGGGCACATCTCATTATCATGTGCTCATTAGCATTTCTGTCTGTCATATTTCAAAGATCAGTGAACACAGGGAACTGTGTGTTTCCCACAACCGCAGCAGACCCCCCAATAGGGAGACTACTGCGGCTGAGGGAATCTTTGGGTCTTTTCCGAATGGCCATGAGGCCGACACGAACGTTCGGCGGCTGCGCGCTCGTTTTGGCAAAGACGCTTCACACACTGCTGATAAAACCCTGATACCATTGGATCCTATGCATGTGTACAGATTGTTCCAATTTGCACAATTCCAAGCTGATCATCTTTTTAGCCAATAAACAGGATAAAATTGAACGCTTTAACCTGGTTGCGTATTTAAAATGCATAGGCTTTTGGTAACATATTAAAGATAATTTTCTGAAAAAGAATCTGATCCAGGCTTAAACTAACCCATCTGGGTTTTCTTTTCAGATTGGTTTGTTTGCTTTAGTGTGGATTTTTTGTTAGGTTATCTCTTGGGGGTATTTGTGGAAGTTTAAAATGCAGTTGAAGAGAGTTGTTCAGTTTATTCCATGTTTTCATACGTTTTTCTTTTTACCTCCAGGGCCATTAGAGCATTTCAGGAAGTGCTTTATGTTGACCCCAGCTTCTGTCGAGCCAAGGAAATTCATTTACGACTTGGACTGATGTTCAAAGTGAACACTGATTATGAGTCAAGTTTAAAGGTTTGTCATGGATGTTATGTATGTAAAAATATTCCTTTAAGGAGTGGTATAGCACTAAAACAACTAATAGCACATCAGAGTGCGAGAGGCTTGGGCGACCGTGAGTGGGCGGGGCCCCGACACCCGTGGGTGGGCAGGGCCAAGGGGGGCCTGCAACTGGAGGGACCATGGGGTCCATGAGTGGGAGGGACCAGGGGAGCTGCAAAGAGGAGGAGGAGACACAGGGCAGATTGACTGACATGGTTTCAGAGCAAGAAGCAGGAAGTACTGGGGACCTGGTGATGCTGCTGCCATATCACACACAAAAATGTAAATTTCTTCAAAACTATGCAAAATAAACAATGAAAATATATTGCAAAAATTCTCAGGAGAGCAATTCCTATCAATTTACCTAAAGTCATTTTTTGACCACAGTTCCCCTTTAATAGTTGGGCATAAAAGAGGATGTGCTGTTAATTCGTTTTAACTTATCCACAGATGTTTTTTCATCCAGTAATGCAGAGAGACCACTGAAGAATCGTTTAAATGGTATACAAAATAAATTTAATCTCAAAGTCCTTAGTTTGGGGACCACATTTTCCCCATTAAACACATTTTTTCTCTAAATTACAGAGCAGAAACTAGTGGTTAAAACAATGTTTCTCTTGTCTTTTTATGTAATGAAAGACACTTAAATCGGAAGCTCGTGAACACACTGTACAGATGTACAGTTTACAGGCAGATTACTTTAAAAATCCTATACTTTGTAATGAGACCATTTAGGTGTCTAATGTCCACTATCTGCTTACTATAGAGTATAGAGGTCTGTAGAAATTTACAGTGACAGATAAGTGATCCTTGGAGCCAGTGGTGGTTCAGCAGCAACAAGACTTCACCCCACTCATGGCCAGTAAAAGGTCGATCCTGTTGGGTCCAATGGTATTGGATCGATCCTGTTGGGTCCAATAGTATTGGCCTTTTATCAGTATTGTGTGTACCCAGATTAAGGCCAAGTTATACCCAATTTGTAGCTTTTATACTAAAAAATGCTGGGTCTGAATATCTGATTAAACTTTTGACTGATTTTTAGTTAGGAATTATCTTGAAATACATAGATTATTTTGATCTTTAATTTAGGCGATACCACCTTCCATGATTACATGAATTGCTGTATTTATAAATAATAGGAAAAAAAGAAAAACTGGCTAAACCATAGTCTGAATTAATAAAGAAAGAAAAACAAGTGTTTGTTGGTAATGTAGTTATCTTTATATAGGTCTGAAGAAATTTTTTACAGTCAACATTACTCTTCTAAGCACAAGTTTAATGGATTGATTAACCTAACGTTCATAAAACTGTTCTGATCATTACTTTAACAAAACATGAAGCTGTTTTGGCCAAACCCAAAATTGTTTCAATGGATTTGTATTTTTCATACAAATAAAGTGTTCACATGTACAGAAACCAGTCATGTAACCCTTCCCATTTCCTATAACTTCCTAATTTAGACCATTTATCCTTTGGATATCTTTTTTTTTTTTTAAAATAAGACTATTCGTTGGAATTCAATCTGGCCAATGTACAATGAGACATAGGCCTGGTACATCTTTGTACCTATTTTTGAGACCCACAGACTACTACTGGTTTAAAAGTGTGTATTTTTTTTACTATTAAAGCATGGATTGACATTAAAAATTAAGAATTTTTAGTAGAATATATTTAGTAGAAATTATATGTTTAAAAATATTAGCACTTGTAAGTAAAAGATGAAAGTGAAAGATCTGGGAAGCCAGAATCACCCATCAGTATTGCTGAACCCCATTCTGGCTTTATAGCTTCTCTGTTTATCTGTGATGTGGAGATCTACTGCTATTAGCTTCGTGAGAAAGTTTGGAGGTCTTTTATCTTAAAACAAAACTTACAATTATCAAATTATTTCTCAGAAGTGGTAGGTTGATGCCTTGCCTTTCTATTAGTTTAACTTAATCCTTCGCTTGTGAAGATTCTCATTTATCCTGGTCATGGTTAGTGATGGCCCAGTTTGCGGATCCGAACCCAAACCCGCGGCGCATTTACCTCGTTCGCGAACGGCGGATTTTCCGGGTTTCCGAACCGCGCTTTAAATTTTTTTCTAAATTACGAGGATTTCTTGTATTTTCGAAAATACATGAAAACCCGTATTTTCTAAAATTTTCGAAATTACGAGGATTTCACGTATTTTCCAAAATACAGGAAACCCCGTATTTTCGAAAATTTTCAAAATTACGAGGATTTCACGTATTTTCGAAAATGCATGAAAATACGTATTTTAATGTATTTTCGAAATTACTAGGTTTTTAATGGCTCATCTTGGAAAAAGTTCCAATGGGTATCAGAGGGGGTGACAGGGAAAATAAACTTATTAGACGTGAAAGTCGTTGGATTTTCCTTCTTAACACATTATCCCCCTGTGGACTGAATGATAAAATACAATTCAATGCGTTCCTGTGACATATGTGACTCCTTGTTATTGATACTTACCTTATCATTATACCCCCATTCCCTCTGACCCATGTGATTGCATTTTGATATCCTCCTTACTTTCAGTCACCCATGTCTCTATTTAAGTCTGTGTAATGTGAAGCCTTTTTGATTATCTTAGCACAAACTGGCCTTTTGCATATGAGACCTCTATCTTTGGCCATATACATGCTATTAGCAAGGTCCGAAGAGGTAGCGTCCGCCCGAGATGTTGGGTTTCCATGGTTACCTCCTACGTTAGGTACGTTCCTACATATCCCATTACGGGAGTTGCAGCGGGGGTGTGGTTCACAACCCGCGATCCCATTGGTTCAACTGGCACCAATCAACAGCCCCAGATCACATGACTGGGGTATAAATAGACGTATAAGTGCAGCGACTCTCCCCAGCTATGATTAAGTCCCCGAACGAGGGACGAAACGCGTCAGGGGCTTGTTCCTTGCTGATATGGAACTTTTAATCTTGTGATTCTCTCAGCACCCATTCCTTGTAGTCTGTTCTGGTTTGCCTGATCCTCCTCAAGATGTTTGCTCTGAGGGGGGCGTAATACAGGCAACACCACATACTGCTACTACATACCCTATATCAGGGATCTTCCCATTTTGACCATAGATACTTGGAATCGGAGTGTCTGTGTCTCTTCTTTTCATATAGGAACCCACATTAACAGTATAGGGACCCAATGCCTAGGTGTTCCCTACCCCTTTTTTGACCAGCTATTACGTTGAATACGTTGGAGACTCGAGTTTTTAGGTCTCTTTATTCCTCAGAGGGGAACCAATAGTACTTTAGGAGATTTCCTACTCCTACTGACATCGACATTTATGTTATTAGCCTTATTGTGGCTTGTGGGAATTGAATACTTGATGTTACTTTCCCATTGATATTATATTGATTTATGTGTGGTTCCTACCTTTTTTGTGTGTTTTTATTATAGCTCTACATTTTAATGCATATTTAATAAAGATAATATTTTTAACCTTTAGTCACTGTACCTATTGTTGTATTTCAAGTTAGGGTAATTTAAGAGGGGGATACTTTGTTGCTTCTTTGCTTTGCATTCTTTATATGTCCTTATCCCCATTTACCCCTCTTGAGCCAGTCAATGAGCTAGTCTGTGCTTCACATTCTTTTTTGTCTTTTTCCATGGTTAGTGATGGCCCAGTTTGCGGATCCGAACCCAAACCCGCGGCGCATTTACCTCGTTCGCGAACGGCGGATTTTCCGGGTTTCCGAACCGCGCTTTAAATTTTTTTCTAAATTACGAGGATTTCTTGTATTTTTGAAAATACATGAAAACCCGTATTTTCTAAAATTTTCGAAAATTACGAGGATTTCACGTATTTTCCAAAATACAGGAAACCCCGTATTTTAGAAAATTTTCAAAATTACGAGGATTTCACGTATTTTCGAAAATGCATGAAAATACGTATTTTAATGTATTTTCGAAATGACTAGGTTTTTAATGGATCCGCTCGCGAATTTTCGAATTTGCGGATCCTCGAGCAGACCGGATTTTGCGAAGTTCGGACATCTCTAGTCATGGTATATCTATTGTGTTCAGTTAGATCAATTGGACTTGAATACAACAGATATAACTTATTCCACCCTTATCAATACCTTGGGATCATTTTATTGTATATTGAATATATAATTTTGTCATACTGTTTGTCGTATGTTCTGTTTAAAAACACCTTGCAATGCTCTCTGAAGGATATTTTTAATCTGTAGTCTAAGGGGAAAAAAACACAACAGTACAATCTAAATTATTCTTAGTGCTTTCTTCTGAGACATTATTACATTTTAACATTCAGTGCAGCATATTCTAGGTAAATCTACTTACCATGGATTTGAATTTCTATAGACGGCTGCCTGCCTTGAGGTATTGTGTGTCAGCTCTGAACTGCAGTGGCCTCTCCTGCATAATAACCATTTTACACAGCAGCAGCCAGCTTCAGTACCGCAATATTTGTACAAGGTGCAGATGTTTTCTGGCCAGTTCTACTTGTTGTGAACGGGAAAAATGGGAATTTTAAAATGGGTTTTTGTGTGCTGGTGAGTGATTGTAATTCAGTTTTACAGTATGTTATTATTTTTAAAGGGCAATAACTATCTCTTTACATTGTATCAGTGTTGGTAAATCCAAGAAGTCTTTGGAATTTTTAGTTGTTAAATATTATTGACTTCTCTTACAGGAAAATGTATCTGTCCACGTAGTATTAATAATTTGATTAACCCATTTATTAAAAATCTAATTCTGCAACAAATCTTATTGTTTACTTATGTATCTAGTAAATATCTTGATTTTATTGATTTGTTTACATTAGGTAATGTAACTGGATTTTATAAATGCTGCTTTCAATTTTTATATATTCAATAATTAGTATATTAGTATAGGAGCCATTGCTAAATAATTTTATCTTATATGCTGTTTTCATTATTTCTAATTAGTAATGTTTGTCTCTAACTCTGATTTACATAACGATTTGCCTTGTGTGATTATTTAGATCATACTTTTTGTTGTTTTTTTAATACCTGAAACTGTATTATTATAGTAGTCTGAAACCTGTCTAGACAAGCTATCTGTATTAATCTGCAAAAATAGTGAAATATACCCATGCAGATGCAGAATTAAAAGTTAATTTTCAATTTAATAGACACTAGAGAAAAAATACCCTATTTACCAGAATCCATCAGTAAGGCATTGTTTTAGGAGTAGTGACAATAGAAATGATCATATTTAGTTTTTATATGCTTTGCTGAAATGTCTGTTGTTTGGTGATAAGTGTAAAATGATGGGAAGTGTGTATGTTATACTATTTTATATATATATATATATATATATATATATATATATATATATATATATACATACACACACACACACACACACACTAGCAAAAGTGTGCCCGTTGGTGCACAATGGAAATTATGTTTGTATGTTTTGCTATGTGTGGATATAGTGGATATATAGAATCTTTACACAGGTATATTTTAAACTCTGCTACTCAGACAGACACCAGCTTCCAGAGGAACCAAATAGGATAATCCTGCAGGTCTGAGAGTAGACCCAGGCAATCCTGCCACACTGCGTGGTTGAAACTAAACATGCTAGGTTAGTATTCACCACCGCAAAAGTGGTGATGGTACCTCATATAGCAGAAGGTACCTCACAGCATCATGTTATTGTAATAACATTGCCCTAATAATCTAACGTATTAACAAAAATTTCTCATTCCCAGTTTTCCTAAAGAAATGGATTTATCCTTTATATTCTTTTATACAGATCTAATTTAAAAAAAAATAGATTCAGAGAAATTTTTAATAACGGATAACTGCTTTTTATTTGTCTTACAGTAAATCCATGGTATACCTGCCTGGCTTTACCACTAAGCAAAAGGCTAAGGACTTGCAAGCGAGTGCTTTCATCCCAACCATTAATAGTGGCTGCCAATTCAAATGGTTCTAGCCAATCAGTCCACTCCCTAGTTACCCTATCAAATGGATCATGTTTAAAAATAGGTTTGGCAATTGGGCCTGGTAGAGC